>JAQQTO010000063.1:49370000-49802500 GCA_029884595.1 Ormosia semicastrata
GATCTCTATAGTCATGTGTAACATCCTAATACCAATACTTTAGTATATTATGAATATACAATAGTAAACAGTATTAGCCACATCACTTCTAACTTAAAAACAACATTCTAGATTCATAATAACCATACATGTTATTATAACGAGCCAAGAGGGAAAGAAAAGATTATATATATACAACATTAGCCACAAAAGGGCATAGTGTGATACATAAAACCTTATACAAACCAAAGTAAATATAATAATATACAAGTTTTGTTCAAAAGCAAATAAAAACTATCTATTCTATTTTCTTCTTTTTCCCCTTGGAAGAGTCTCAACCTGGATTTATCATGAAAAATAACAACAAACGGGGTGAGAATTCATAATTCACAGTAGTATACACAGCCTCGGCCATATCTGAACCTTCTCTAGTTAAATTCCTTGTCTCCCTAGTTCACCTAGGAGGTGTCATAGTTTTCTGTACACACAGAACAATACATATTGAGTTGATCAGTCTCAATATCATGTAATCATGTAACAGTAGCTACTAACAATCCAACCTAAGGCAAGTCATGCAATTCTATTCAAACATCTCAAACAAGAAACAAAGAAATGCACAATACACAAAGGAACTCCTAAACATGCTTAAGCATAGTCAGTCCATACCCCGGCTCAACAAGATGAACTGCTCTGATACCATAATGTAACATCTCAAATTTAATACCAACAGTATAATCGAGATTATACCGAAGTAATTAGATCCATGCATGCTACTATCTACTAAAAACATTTCTATTATAGCAATTATGCATATATAGAAAATATGAGCCATGAGAAGATGAATATTACATAATGTCTGTATTTACCACAAATACATAATATATACAAAGATTGTAAACTAGGCCTCTCAAGGTATAAAATATACAAGTTTCAAAAGAAACTACTAGCTACAACTGAAACTAAACTAAGTTTCCAAGCTCCTGTCTGTACTTCATTTTCCATAAGTCTTCTTCCCTCAAATCATTATAGAAATCACAACACACAGGGTGAGAATAACATATTCTTAGTAGTTTAACAGTAAAACATGTCATCACAATCACTTCAGCTATTTCGGGGAAAAACTAAGTAAAATATAAGTCACACTAGAAAGGTGGCAAGGACCAAAACACCTTCCTTTCTTTTCCCGAAATAGAATCTCATTTTATTAGTTTACATAGAAACCATTTCCACATAAACAATTCACAAATCATCATCTCAATCTCAAAAGTAAGTAATTGCCCATACAATTGCAATGTCATGAATGTGCCATGATTAGCAACTGCTTATACAATTGTCATGCATATGCCAAGTAATGCCTTATGTTCATGCTTATGCAATAACCTAGAAATGTAATGAATAATGTCATGATACCATTTTTCGGAACCCAGTTCCATAAGTCTTGAACAAGCAATAGAACCCAGTTCCACAAGTTTCTCTGAGTAGTGAGCTCATCAACTACACAGTGATAATGAGGGAATAATCCATCCTCAGTTCATTATTATGATAGGGAGGACATACTAACTACTATAATAATTAGCATACCAATTCATTTACATTCATCATATTATCAGTTCTTTAAATACCCCTATTAGAGTTTCATCACTCATTAAGAAGCATATAAGAAAGATTTACACAAGTTAGGAACTTCATTTCAACAAAATAAAGATCCTCACAAAAATGGGTCTAGGCGCCCCTCATCTAGTGCTCAGGCGCTCACCTGGCACTCAGGTGCTCAACTAGCGCTTAGGCGCCCCACAATGGACGCTCAGGCACTCTGCACGCAGCATGTTGCTACTCACCTTCTGGGTTGTGGGCGCCTAGGCGCCAGTGCACCAAATTGGTTTCTGCAAAATTATACAGAAATCAGGTCAATGTTCCATTAGGAACAAACCCTCGTCCAACCTCTCAAACATCAATCTTAAAAGGGTTTTCAACATCAAACATGGTACCTTAACATGTGATACTCCTTAAACACTAAATTCAACTCATCAAATTATGGATTTAAGCTCACTCAAACAATAAATACCCATTTACTAACTTACTCATCAGAGAAACTCATGGATATCTAACAACTTAAAACAAGCAACCATATATCTAACAAGTTGAAAACACTCAAACTTAACTCTTAGAATCAAGAATCAAGCCAAGAACACATATTTGCTCACCAAACCCATTTCCCTCTACTCATGTAACCTAACATCACACAAGAAGAATCAAAAAGGGAAAGATGAGTTAAAAACCCTACCTCTAGGGTCTTGAAAGAATGAGCTCAAGAGTTCCTCTCCACCTTTTTCTCTTTCTTCTTCCTTTTTTCCTCCTTTATTTTCTCCTTCTCCTCCTCTGTCTTTTTTCTTTTCTTTTCCCTTGTATTTTCCTATTAGCAGTCGTGAAAGTGGGTGAGAATGAAGGTAAATATCTCATGAAATAAAGAAAGTCAAGGTAGAAAAAAAAGAGAGACGTGAGGCACTTGGCCACTTTAGATATTTTGGCTGGAACTTTCGATCTGTTAAAAACACATAGATTCCACCAAATCAAGTTTCCTAACTTCCAAAGGTATTAGAATAAATCCTAAGATTCATCTATAACCTAGTTTCACCATTTCCCTAATTTTTCATATCTACGACTAGTCAATCCAATATTAAAACACACTCTCAATATGCTTAAAAATATCAAACTAACTCTGATTATCCTCAAATTTTAACTACATCCACTTTCATACATTTGTGACCTAGAAACAAATTCTCCAAATTTATTTCCATTAACTAAGCAGTTTATGTCACTTCCCAAGCTAATAACAATTATTTCTCTCATATAGTATTAGAGCAAAGTGGCTAAACTAGCTCAGAAAGCCACAAATTTAATAGGCATGCTAAGCAAGTATTAGGCTACCTCTGTAACTATATAAAAGCATAACATGTTTTCGAAGGTTTTACAATTTACTTTACTGAATAGTATTGAATCATCAACATAAAATAAAGAAGAAACTATAAGGCAACTTTGATTAATTCAAACCTCTTTAAACAATCCCTTAGCTTCTAGTTTAGATAACATATATGTTAGTCATTCCCTACATAGCAAAAACAAGTAAGGCGACAAAGGATCACCCTGTTTGAGGCTTGTATCCTGCTTAAAATACCCAAAATTCCCCCCTTCAATAATCACCAAGTAAGAGACTATAGAAATGCAAGTTGGAATTAAACTAGTGAATTTGTCATCAAAACCCAAATACCTCATTAAATAATTAATATAGCCCTATTCTACTCTATCATAAGCCTTGCTTGTAACACCCCCTTTAGGGCATCACATTTACAGAATACAAGTTACCAAATTTTACGAAATTATAAAAATTAATAATATTATTTCTATGTTTTTCAAATATTTTTCTTTGTGGATAATTAAAAACTAACAAATTAAATAAATTACAAAATATATCAAATTAAAATAATTTACATTACATACATACCAAGTTCTAATACTTTAACACATTCAGTTTTGTTCTCAAAATAACTATACAGGTACTACAGCCCAAACATAAACTAACCTAGTACCCACATCTAGTCAGAATGGTACTCATCCGGATCCTGCTCCAGATCTTCTTCAGACTCCTCAGAAGACAATAACCTCAGATGGGTCGCAGGACTACGGATTGGAGTCCGTGCAAAAGAAACAATCGAATCCTCCGTAGGAATAACACGACAAGTACTCTACAAAAACTCCATAGGCAAAGTAAAACGTAAATGCACAAAAGCACTAAAAGAAAATATAGGGACCCCATGAAAAGTCCTACTAAGGGTAACAGACACCCCGCCAATATACATCACACGATCCTCATCAGCATCATAATGCCAGGCATTCATGCCACCTCTAAATAGCACTTTTACATATCCTAGAAAACCCTCGATGCCATCACAACAAACAAACTAACTAACACAAATAGAAATGAGGCGATCCGTCCTCCTCTTCCTCTTCACGCTCTTTATCAAACATACAAGTAAACAGAATAATATAGCAAAGAGGTGAGATCCCCTACATCAATATCATCATGGCAGTAAAAAGACAGTAAAATAACATACTATTCATACACAACATTTAACTGATACATTCATGGCATCACATAATCACTGTATTGAATAGCAAATAATTAATACAACACATGCATATATATATCACAATAAAATGTTGACTGACTATACACATGCACAATGAACCAATTTCCTACTCCATGGAGCTAAACTTAATTGCGGAGAGAATGATCTAGAAGATATGTTGGTATATCAGCCGCCTCAGACCAAGTGCTATTATTTCTCAATGTGCACATTAGGCATTATACACGACATTCTATGCCAAATCATGAATAGAATAGTGTTTAGTCAAGATCGTCGGAGAATTGCTTAGTTACCACGGCCCAGTGGAGCTACCTACTGTCCATTAGTGGAATATCTGTGCTCCTACGCCTCCTAGTTCAACAAGTGAATAACACTACGCAATTCGCACCCGCACTTAGGTGTAATTCAACTCCCAGGCAACAATAGCCTTAACAGACACCTTCTATTTGACAAATGCATGTCCAATGATTTAATGCACATTATAGGCCACTATTGGCCACAAACACACAGTGATATATCCGGGTCTAGTATATCGGCCCGACAGCAAAACTTGTTGTTCCTCTTAATTGCGTAGCATTTTTATCGCATTTTCACAATCGCGAAAAATGTCTGTTATGTTTTCAAATTGCGTAACAATTTTTTAACATTTTCTCAATCGCGAAGAAATTTTAAAATATTTTCCCAATCGAGTAGTTAAAATCACCATTTTTAAATCGCGTAGAAGTTTTTCTATGTATTTTCAATTGCATAAAACATTTTCTCAATATTCTAAGCTCAAAATTATACTTTATTTCAATTTTTTCCCTATTAAATCCCCTTTAAACAATATTTCTAATATTTTTCTCAAAATCCATATTATTTTAATTTTAAATAAAATCCTTTTCCATTTAATTTATTTAAAATCCTTTTAAATAAAATACTTAAAAATCCCAAATTACTCCTTAGTCCTCAATTCCTTCTAGTGGCCAAAATTCACTTCTTAATTAGTGATAAAAATATATTAATTTCTATTTTTACTTTGTAATTCCTTAATTAAATTTATTACCACTAATCCTCTAGATTACCATTTAATAAAATATTTTGAAATGGATTCCCTTTTGGAGGGCTTAGAGGCCGTGAGCCTCAATGGCTGTTGGAGCCAAAATTCCTTTCCTCACAAGCATGATTTATCACATACAACATACTTTAAGCGTCAAAATTCTACTCTAAGTTCATGCATAATATCAAAGCACTAAATCACATAGGATAAATAATAACAAACCACACAAATCAAACACAATTTCGTGTCCCTCACCACCACAAGTAGTTGATGAGGTTAATCTCCCTCTTACCTTGTATGTAGCTTCCTAAGCTCCTTGTTTGATCATTTCTATCAACTTCCTTCACCAAGTGATTCTTTAAAACCAAAGCAAATATAAAAAAATTAACATCCAAGGTTAGAGCAAGACAATCGTAGATCAAATATGGTCTTGGAATTTTAAAAATCAACTAAGAACTTAAGTTTCAAGAATTTTACCTTGAAACTCTAGAACTTGAATCCAAAAATCAAGCTTGAAGATGATGGAATCAAGCCTTGATCACAACTTCAAAGTTGCTTGGAATGATGTTTAGGACTAAGTGGTATGATTTGTTTGAATTATGAGTGATTGAAAAGTGTTTTTGGGTGAGGAGGCCGTGAGCTAGAGGGGAGAAAATGAGAGAAAAGATTATAGCTTTTTGCATGTAATAGAAAAATGAATTTAGTCACTTTTGGAGCTAAATAGCGTGAGATAGGACAGAAAGGAGTATAATAATTTTTACCACTTTCAACCCTTCACAACCATTGATTCAATCAATGGTGGACATCCAAGGCTTTTACACTAAGCTTGCTCCCATAACCATTGATTGGATCAAAGGTGGATGTGCAAAGCTTCTCCTCCAAGCTTGTTTCTAATTGGTTGGTCATAAAGTTGTCGTAGCCTACCTTCTTTGACTAGCTTTAGATATTTTTCTAGATATTTTAAAAAACTATTACCTAATGGATAATAGCTACTGCTAGTTATTGTTCAATGGATAATAGCTTTACCCAATGGATAATAAAAACTCAGATAAAGAAGATTTCCATCAATTGTTCCCAGTTTCGAGTTTAGTAAGCTCTCCCGATTTCGCATTAACAGTTCAAAATTTTTCAGTCTAGGAAAAATTTTTATTTTTCTAGGCCTGCCTCAAACACACATACAACTCAAAATAATATTAAAATAATTAAAATTATTTAAAAATTTCCAAAAATTCACAAATATTATAAAACTTATAAATATCCAGAAAAATGAAAAATCGGGGTGTTACAACTCTTCCCCTCTAATAAAAATTTTGTCATTAAAATTTCTTTTACATTTAAAATAAATGAGGATATTGCTCCTTCATCTTGTCTTCTAGCTCCCATGTAGCATCTCTCTTCACGTCGTTCTATATCACATTTACCAAGGCAATTTCTTTTCCTCTAAGTTGCTTTACTCTTTTGTCTTTGATCGTTACAAGAAACATCTCGTAGGTTAAGTTATCTTTCAATTGTACCGCATCCGGAGCTATAACATGGGTGGGATCAGGAATATATTTTCTTAATTGTGATACATGAAAGACATTATGGATATTTGAAAGAAAAGGCGGTAAGGCTATCTGATATGCTATCCGACCTATCCGATGAAGAATTTGATATGGTCCAATAAATTTAGAGTGAGCTTTCTAGATTTTATAACTCGTCTGACCCCAATCGTGGGTGTAACTCTTAAAAATACATGTTTGCCTTCCTCAAAATCAAGTGGTCTCCTTCTCTTATCAGCATAACTTTTCTGTCGACTCTGAGTTGTTCGCATTTTCTCCTGAATCACCTTCACCTTATCTGTCGTCTGTTGCACAAGTTCAGGTCCTAAAGCAAGATTCTCCCCATCTTGAAACCAACACAAAGGAGTTCGACATTGTCACCCATATAATGCCTCATAGGGTGCCATCCTTATGCTTGAGTGATAACTATTGTTGTAGGTGAATTCAATTAGAGGCAAGAATTCATCCCAACCTCCAGACTGTTCTAGAACATAAGCTCATAACAGATCTTCCAGTGAATGAATCGTTCTCTCTGACTGGCCATCTGTTTGCAGATGATATGCAGAACTTAAACGAAGTTTAGTCCTCATCACTCCTTGCAGACTCTGCCACAACCTTGACGTAAACCTTGGATCTCCATCAAAAATAATGCTAGAAGGTATGCCATGAAGTTTAATGATCTTGCCAATATATACTTGAGTCAACCTTTCCATTGAATATCTTATGTTAATAGGTAAGAAATGTGTTGACTTGGTAAGTCGATCAACCACTACCCAAATAGAGTCATAACCTTTTTGAGTCTTAGGGAAACTAACAACAAAATCCATAGCGATGCTATCCCATTTCCATTCGGGAATAGCCAAAGGTTGCAACATTCCAGATGGTCTTTGATGCTCAACCTTTGTTTTCTGACAGATCAAACAAGATGATACATATTCTGCAACATCTCTCTTCATCCCTTGCCACCAATACAATCGCTTCAAATCATGATACATCTTGGTCAGTCCAGGGTGCATACTCAACTTGCTTCTATGGGTTTCATCGAGAATCAATCTTCTAAGTTCTGAATTACTTGGCACACAAATTCTATCTCCAAATCTTAGAATTCCATCAAATCCTTCATTAAACGATGTCTCTGCACCTTGCTTTACAAGCTCTCTCTCGTTTTGCAAAAATTCATCACTTTTTTACTCCTCTCGAATTTCTTCTATCAGACTATTCAAAATGGTAATCGTATTCAAAGAAATCCTCCTCGGCGTCAAATCCACTGACAACCGCATATCCCTGAATTGCTTTATCAATTCATTCTCTTTAATCATCATAACAGATATACTAAGTACTTTTCTGCTCAAAGCATCCGCAATGACATTCGCCTTTCCAGGGTCGTACTGAAGTTGAAAATCATAGTCCTTTAAAAATTCTAACCATCTTCGCTGCCTCATATTCAGCTCCTTTTGATCGAACAGATACTTCAAATTTTTGTGGTCACTGTAAACATTGAAGGTTGCTCCATAAAGAAAATGCCTTCATATCTTCAATGCAAACACCACTGCTGCCAATTCCAAATCATGAGTCGGATAATTCTTCTCATGCACTTTTAACTGCCTTGAAACTTACGCCATGACATTTCTATTCTGCATCAACACATAACCCAAACCTAAATATGAAGCATCACAATACACTTCAAACGGTTCGTTGGGATCAAGCAGAATCAACACCGATGCAGTAGTCAAACGTCTCTTCAGCTCTTGGAAACTCTCCTCACATGCATCCGTCTATGTAAAAGTTTGATTCTTCCATGTGAGTTGGGATAGAGGTCCTGCTATCTTCAAAAACCCTTCGATAAACCTTTGATAATACCTGGCCAATCCAACAAAACTACGAATCTCTGTCACTGTCTTCGGCCTTTCCCACTGAAGAATTGACTCTACTTTTGCTATATCCACTGCAATCTCTTCCTTTGAGATCACATGCCCCAAAAATTGAACTTCATTCAACCAGAATTCACATTTGGATAGCTTCGCATATAGCTTCTTCTCCTTCAAAATCTGAAGAACCACACTGAGATGTTCAGTATATTCCTCTGAACTTTGAGAATAGATCAGAATGTCGTCTATAAAGACAATGACAAATCTGTCTAAATAGGGATGAAAGATCCTATTCATGTAATCCATGAATATTGCAGGAGCATTTGTTACCCCAAAAGGCATTACTAGGCACTCGTAGTGCTCATAACGAGTCCAAAAAGCTGTGTTAGGAACATCCTCAACCTTTACGCGAATCTGATGATAACCAGAACGCAAATCGATCTTTGAGAAAATAGCAGCCCCTTCAGTTGATCCATCAAATCGGCTATCCTCGGAAGTGGATACTTATTCATAATTGTGATCTTATTCAACTGACGATAATCTATGCACAACCGTGATGTTCTATCTTTCTTCTTCACCAACAATACTGGGGCTCCCCACAGAGACACACTAGGTCTCACAAACTATTTCCCCAATAGTTCCTCCAATTGCTTCGTGAGTTCAACTAACTCTACCAGCGGCATCTGGTATGGTGCCATTGAAATAGGACCAGCGCCTGGTACAAGATCAATAGAGAACTCTCTCTCTCTGTCCGGTGGTAGTCCAAGAATGTCATCAGGAAAAACCTTAGGAAATTCGTTTACTATCAGAATAACATTCACATCATCTTCACTTTTGACCTCTAAGGAAGATAACAGCATGTATCCTTGAGCTCCTTCCCTCAAGTAAGCTTCGACTTGGTTCGCCGTTAAAAATCCAGAATTCTCGGGTTTAGAAAAAACTAAAGTCTTATTGGCACAATCTAATAGGATATGATTAGAAAATAACTAATCCATCCCTAGGATTATGTTTAGTTGTGACAAAGGCAAACAAATCAAATCAACAGAAAAGATTCAATTCATAACACAAACAGGGCAATTTAAGCAAACTTGTGTAATAATGACAGGCTTAGCAGTAGAAGTAGAGACAATCAGATCAAAAGGCAATAAAGACATAGATAATCCTAAATGATTCACACAGTCACATGCAATGAAAGAATATGTTGCTCTAGAATCATGTAGTACATTTAAAGAATTACCTTCTATGCACATTCCTCTATAATTAGATCCTTCAATTTTCAGGCTTCCTCTATGCTCATTGTGTACACTCTCCTTTTTGCATATGGCTTGGCAGCACGAACATTGCTGATTGAGGGCTCCATCTTAGGTTAATCGCAGTCCTTCGAAAAATGTCCTGGTTTTCCACATTGGAAACAAATGATGCCTTTGATTGTACAATCCTTTGTCAAGTGGTCCTTCTCACACATGAAACACTTCGATGTAGATGCCACTGTCTGACCAAATTTATTATTGCTAGAACTTCCTCCATAAGGTCTTTGTTGAAATTGACTCCCTGTTAGCCATGAGTACGGCTTTCGCTGGAATTGCCTGTTGCTATTTCCTCCTCTTTGGTACCTTGTTGGTCCAAAGTTACGATTTTTGGTGTCACGAAACTGATCTATCTCCTCTATTTGATGACACTTGTCAACCAAAATTGGGAACTGGTCAATCCCCAGGGGTAGCACTACACGCTTCAAATCGTGCCTCAGACCATCTTTAAACTTTCTGCACTTCTACTCCTCGTTAGGCTGAAGTTAGAAGTGCCTCGAGAACTTAGACAGGCTCTCGAACTTTGCAGCATACTCTCTGACTGTCATTTCCCCTTGTCGTAGGCTAAGAAATTATGTCTCCTTAGCATGCCTTACACTTGCTGGAAAATACTTTTCCAGAAACTTGTTCTTGAAGAGTCCCCACGTAATCACTCTTCCTTCGGCTTCTAGTAGCTGTTGTGTTCCAGCCCACCAGTCTTCTCCGTCTCCAACGAGCATGAAAGTAGCATAAGTCACCTTCCTCTCGTCAGCACAACCCATTCCTCAGAAAATCTTTTCCAACTCCTTGATCCAAAGATTAGCCTTCTCAGGATCAAACTCTCCTTTAAACTGTGGAGGATTGTTATGACGAAACTCCAATAGATTCTAAGCTTATGCGTTTTCTACATGTTGTTAAGCAGCCCTTTGATTCTGTTGTACAATCACATCTGCCATCCTTTGCATAGCTTCTGCAGCTGCAACCATGCTCTCATTGTCGCGTGCAGTATCCACACTTGAACCTCTTCCACGCACTATCATACTCCTTCGAAGTTAAACTAAACAATACAAAATCAAGTTAAATAAAATCATTTAAAAAAATCATTTCCAATAATGTTGTCTCCTTGCAGAAACCAAACACAGAGAATCACATAACACAAACAAGACAGACCTAACCACAAACCCAAAAGACTCAAATTTGGGCTCTGATACCAACTAATGTAACACCCCCATTAGGGCATTACATTTACAGAATACAAGTTACCAAATTTTACCAAATTATAAAAATTAATAATATTATTTGAACGTTTTTCAAATATTTTTCTTTGCGGATAATTAAAAACTAACAAATTAAATAAATTACAAAATATACCAAATTAAAATATTTACATTACATACATACTAAGTTCTAATACTTTAAAACATTCAATTTTGTTCTTAAAATAAATATACAGGTATTACAACCTAAACATAAACTAACCTAGTACCCACATCTAGTCAGAAGGGTACTCATCCAGATCCTCCTCCGGATCTTCCTCAGACTCCTCAGAAGACAATAACCCTGGATGGGTCGCAGGGCTATGGACTAGAGTCCGTGCAGAAGAAACAATTGAATCCTTCGTAGGAGTAACACGACGAGTACTCCACAAAAACTCCATAGGCATAGTAAAACGTAAATGCATAAAAGCACTAAAAGAAAATATAGGCACCCTATGAAAAGTCCTACTAAGGGTAACAGACACCCCCCTAATATACACCACACGATCCTCATCAGCATCATAACGCCAAGCATTCGTGCCACCCCTAAACAGCACTTTCACATATCCCAGAAAACCCCTCGATGCCATCACAACAGATAAACAAACTAACACAAATAGAAATAAGGCAATCTGTCCTCCTCTTCCTCTTCACACTCTTTATCAAGCATACAAGTAAACAGAATAAAATAGCAAAGAGGCAAGATCCCCTACATCAATACCATCATGACAATAAAAAGACAGTAAAACAACATACTATTCATACATAGCATTTAACAGATACATTCATGGCATCACATAATCATTGTATTGAATAGCAAATAATTAATACAACACAAGCATATATATATCACAATAAAATGTTGACTGACTATGCACATGCATAATGAACCAAATTCCTACTCCATGGAGCTAAACTCAATTTCGGAGAAAATGATCTAAAAGATATATCGGTATATCGGCTGCCTCAGACCAAATGCTATTATTTCTCAACGTGCACATCAAGCATTATACATGACATTCTACGCCAAATCAAGAATATAATAGTGTTTAGTCAAGATCGTCGGAGCATTGCTCAGTTACCATGGCCCAGTGGAGCTACCTACTGTCTATTAGTGAAATATTTGTGCTCCTATGCCTCCTAGTTCAACAAGTGAACAACACTACGCAATTCGCACCCGCACTTAGGTGTAATTCAACTCCTAGGCAACAATAGCCTTAATAGACACCATCTGTTTGACAAATGCATGTCCAATGACTTAATGCACATTATAGGCCGCTATTGGCCACAAACACATAGTGATATATCTGGGTCCACTATATCGGCCCGACAGCAAAACTTACTGTTCCTCTCAATTGCGTAGTGTTTTTATTACATTTTCATATTCGCAGAAAACTTCTGTTATGTTTTCAAATTGCGTAACAGTTTTTCAATGTTTTCTCAATTGCGTAGAAATTTTAAAACATTTTCTCAATTGCATAGTTAAAATCACCATTTTTAAATTGCGTAAAAGTTTTTCTATGTATTTTCAATCACATAAAACATTTTCTCAATATTCTAAAATCAAATTAAAACTTTTCTTATTTAATATCAAAATTAGACTTTATTTCCATTATTTCCCTATTAAATCCCCTTTAAACAATATTTCTAATATTTTTCTCAAAATCCATATTATTTTAATTTTAAATAAAATCTTTTCCATTTAATTTATTTAAAATCCATTTAAATAAAATACTTAAAAATCCTAAATTACTCCTTAGTCCTTATTTTCTTCTAGTGGCCGAAATTCACTTCTTAATTAGTGATAACAATATATTAATTTCCATTTTTACTTTGTAATTCCTTAATTAAATTTATTACCATTAATCCTCTAGATTACCATTTAATAAAACATTTTGAAATGGATTCCCTTTTGGAGGGCTTAGAGGCCGTGAGCCTCAATGGCTATTGGAGCCAAAATTCCTTTCCTCACAAGCATGATTTATCATATACAACATACTTTAGGCATAAAAAATCTACTCCAACAAGTTCATGCATGATATCAAAGCACTAAATCACATAGGATAAATAATTACAAATCACACACAATTTCATGTCCCTCACCACCACAAGTGGTTAATGAGGTTAATCTCCCTCTTACCTTGTATGTAGCTTCCTAAGCTCCTTGTTTGATCCTTTCTATCAACTTCCTTCATCAAGTGATTCTTAAAAACCAAAGCAAACACAAAAAAAATTAACATCCAAGGTTAGGGCAAGACAACCATAGATCAAATATGGTCTTCGAATTTCAAAAATCAACTAAGAACTCAAGTTTCAAGAATTTTACCTTGAAACCCTAGAACTTGAATCAGAAAATCAAGCTTGAAGATGATGGAATAAAGCCTTGATCACAACTTCAAAGTTGCTTGGAATGATGTTTAGGACTAAGTGGTATGATTTGTTTGAATTATGAGTGATTGAAAAGTGTTTTTAGGTGAGGAGGCCATGAGCTAGAGGGGAGAAAATGAGAGAAAATATGTTAGGTTTTTGAGAGAAAAGATGATAGTTTTTTGCATGTAATAGAAAAATGAATTTAGTCACTTTTGGAGCTAAATGGCCATGTGATAAGAGAGAAAGGAGTATGATAATTTTGACCACTTTCAACTCTTCACAACCATTTATTCAATCAATGGTGGACATCCAAGACTTTTACACTAAGCTTGCTCCCACAACTATTGATTAGATCAAGGGTGGATGTGCAAAGCTTCTCCTCTAAGCTTGTTTCTAATTGGTTGGTCATAAAGTTGTCATAGCCTACCTTCTTTGACCATCTTTAGATATTTTTCTATATATTTTCAAAAACTATTACCCAATGGATAATAGCTACTGATTGTTATTTTCCAATGGATAGTAACATTACACAATGGATAATAGCTTTACCCAATGGATAATAAAAACTCAGATAAAGAAAATTTTTGTCAACTGTTCCCGGTTTCGGGTTTAGTAAGTTCTCCCGGCCCCGCATCAACAGTCTGAAACTTTCCGGTCTTGAAAAATTTTTATTTTTTCGGGCCCAGCTCAAACATACATACAACTCAAAATAATATTAAAATAATAAAAATTATTTAAAAATTCCCAAATATTCACAAATATTATAAAACTCATAAATATCCAAAAAAAATGAAAAATCGGGGTGTTACATTGCTCATGTCCAATTTAAGTGTTATTTCCCATTGGTTACTTGCCTACTTTGTCTTCAAGTAGTGCACGATCTCATGAGCTATAAGTGTAACACCCTAATCTAGATACCGTAGTATATACAAAATATACCTAAGCAAACAGAGTTAAGCGAGTTACTTCTAACTGATAACATTAAAACATAAACCATAATAACACGCATGTTATTATAGGGAGCCTTTAAAGAAAATAAAGATACATGTTCCTTTAAAGGAAATAAAGATACATGTTTATACAATAAAATCCTCAAAAGGGCAAATCATAATGCATAACATCTTTGTACATCTCGAAGCAAATATAAACATAATACAAGCTTTGACAAAAAGAAACTAGCTATCTAATACATTTGTTTCTTTCTCATTTCCTTTAAAGATTCTTAACCTGGATTTACATAGAAACATAAACGGTGTGAGAATTCACAATCCTTAATATAAGTATTCCAAAACCAAATATTTATAACATTATAAATACAATCATAACAAATATGAAGTAATACATGTTGTAAAAGTTCATCCATGACTCATCTTTAGTAACTAAAGAAGCCAAGCTACATAAACATGCATGAATCAATAAAGACTCAAGCTAATAAACTATCATGGTCCAATAAGGAATCGAGCTAAATAACTACCATGGTCCAACAAGGAACCAAGGCGATTAACTACCATGGTCCAATAAGGAACCAAGCTGATTAACTACCATGGTCCAATAAGGAACTAAGCTAATTTCATTACCATGGTCCAATGAAGAACCAAGCTGATTTCATTACCATGGTTCATTAAAGAACCAAACTCATTTACCTACCATGATTCATCAAAAAACCAAGCTCATTTCATTACCATGATTCAACAAGGAACCAAGCTATTGTTCTTCCATAGTTCATCAAAAGAAACTAAGCTCATGTTATGCATATTTCATTATAAGAAAATGCCTAGGAGTTACTACCTCCACTTTTCTAGCGCTTAGGCACTTCATGACAGAAAGCCTCCCCTATTCTATTTATCAATCTGAGTGCTTAATCGCTCATCTCCAGAATGCTCTAGACTCGCGTGCTTAGGCACTCACTTTCTGAGCGCTTAAGCGCTCACTTTCTGAGCTCTTAGGCGCTTAGTGCCAAAACCATTTGTTTTGCTTTCTGGCCTTGAGCGATTAGGCGCTCAAGCACTAGAAACTCTTTTCCTATTTCATTGAATTTCTAACTAGTTTCCAACCTTTCACTCATAGGTTCTAAATGGTTTTCCAACCCAAAAATGGTCTCTAAGCATGTAGTAATCCTTATGCAAACTCTTAAATCATTTAGCATGGAATTCATGAACAAAAACAATAACTTTACATACCCATTTTACAACTACTAACTCAAGTAGCCAAATGGAGGTTTCTAAATTCACAATCATCAACCATGCATAGAATAAGCCAAAAGCAAACCAGATTTAGCCTTAGGAAATGAAAATCAATCAAAGGAACCATATTTACCTTAAAAACTTTTTTTCTAACTCACACAACCAAGCATCAACAAGAAGGAGTAGGAAAGATTAGAGTTATAGAGACAAAGACCCCTACCTCACTTGTGTAGAAGATCGTCAAGCTTTGGCTTTTCCCTTTGCTTTCCTCTTCCTTCCTCTTCCTTCCTTTTCTTCCTTCTTCTTTCCTTCTTTTTCTTTTTGTTTTCCTGCTTCTGCTAGTGTTATTTCTACCATGAGAGAAAGAGCGAATTGAGTGTGAAAAGGAAGGAAAAATAGCCACCAAAGTCAATAGGAAAGAGCTGGAACCATGAGTCACCAAGCTCTTAGATATTTATTAGAAACTTTATATCTCTTAGCAATAATTAAATCTTACTAAATTAAGTTTCCTAACTTCCATAGATATTATAAAAATTCCTAGGATTCATCTCAACCCTAGTTTCATCATTTCCATAAGTATCCATATCTGTGTCAAGTCAATTCGATATTAAAACACTCATTCAATTGCTTAAAAATACCAAACTAACTCAATTTATCCTCAAAACTTAACTACATCACATTGCATACATTTGTGACCTAGAAACATTCTCCATATCTATTTCTCTTCATTAAGCAATTTATGTCATTATCTGAGCCATTTTAAACTACTTTTCACATTCAGTGTTACAACAAAGTGTCTAATTTAACTTAAATTATCACAAAACTAAACATGCATGTCATACAAGTATTATGATACCTCTGTAACCATATACAAGTTTAATATGTTTAAAAGGAGGATGTTACATTTGTCCCCTCTTTTTTAAAATTTTGTCCCCAAAATTGCTTACTTCATATAAATAACTCCGGGTAGTCTTACTGTATGAGGGACTTTAGCTCCCATGTAGCCTCCTCGGTGCCTGCTCCACCCCATAAAACCTTCACTAGAGGAATCTACTTACCTTTAAGCTCCTTGACCCCTCTGTCTACAATCCTCACCAGTTGCACTACATAAGACAAATCACCTCTTAACTGTACAAATTCATTCCTTATGATGTGTGAAGGATTTGGATTGTATTTTCTAAGTTGAGACACATGAAAAACATTGTGAAGGTTTGACATACTGGGAGGAAGCGCTATATGGTAGGATACAAGTCTAACTCTCTTTAGAATTTAGTACGGACCATTGAAACGATGGTTTAACTTACTTGTTTTCAATGCTCTACCAATCCTTGTTGAAGGAAAGACTCTCAAGAAAACATATTCTCCCTCTTTGAACTCTAGAGGTCTTCTCCTTCTATCAACATAGCTCTTTTTCCTACTTTGAGCTATAACCAAAGTTTGTTTAAGGAGTAGTTAGCTCTAATTGGCAAAAAGTTATCTATCCACTATGACTCAAACTGCATCATATCCTAGCTGAGCTCTGGGTAACCTCATCACAAAATCCATTACGATATTATCCTACTTTCATTTAGGGATTTCTAAGGATTGAAGAGGTTTGGAAGGTTTTTGGTGTTCTATCTTAACTTTCTGACTGACCAAGCACCTAGACACAAACTCCGCTATTTCCTTCTTCATTCCTGGCCACCTAAACATCTTCTTTAAATCTTGGTACATCTTAGTAGTTCCGAGATGGATAGTATATTGACTCTTATGAGCCTCTTCTAAGATCTTTTCTTTGATTGTAAATCCTCTTGGAATGTAAAGTTTATCGCTAAACTTAATCACTCTATCATCTGCCATATCAAACTCTTTTTGATCCCCTAAGAAGATTTGCTCTCTTACCTCACTTTGGGCCTCATCCTCACTTTGAGCTTCTAGAATTTGAGCTCTCAGATCACTAACTATGTCCACCCTACTCATAAAGAGACTCTGTGGTGTCACAATTATCCTAAGGCTCAAGTCTCTAAACCTCTCAAGAAGTTCACCCTCTTGAATCATCATCTGAGACACATGTAAGGATTTCCTACTTAGTGCATCGACCACTACATTGGCCTTACCTAGATGGTACTTAAGCTTAAAGTCATAATCTTTTAAGAACTCCATCCATCTCCTCTGTCTTACGTTCAGCTTCTTTTGATCAAACAAGTATTTTAAACTCTTATGATTATTGAATACCTCAAACTGGACTCCATAAGGATAATGTCTCCATACATTTAAGGCAATCACTACAGGGACTAATTCCAAATCGCGAGTAAGGTAGTTCTCCTCATAAGGCCTTAACTTCCTCAATGCATAGGCAACTACTCTCCTATTTTGAAATCAGAACACATCCTAGCCTCATCTTTGAAGCATCATAAAACACCTCAAAGCTCTCCTAAGGATCTGAAATAACCAAAACTGGTGTAGTAGTCAACCTTAACTTAAGCTCTTGGAAACTGTCCTCACACTCTTGAGTCCATACAAAAGTACTATATTTCCTTGTTAATCTAGTTAAGGGTAGTGTTATTTGAGAAAATCCATTGATGAATCTCCTATAGTACCTAGCCAAGCCTATAAAACTCCTAATCTCGGTTACAATGGTGGGTCTCTCCCACTATAACACTGCCTCAACTTTACTAGGGTCCACTGAAATCCCTCCTTGAGAGATCACATGCCCTAGAAACTGTACCTCTGTAAGCCAGAGCTCACACTTTGATAGTTTGGCAAACAATTTCTTTTCCTTGAAGATCTCTAAAACTATTCTAACATGCAACTCATTCTCTTCCACTATCTTGGAAAAGATTAGTATATCATCTATGAACACTACTACAAACTTATCTAGGTAGAGTCTAAAAATCCTATTCACATAATCCATGAATACTGCTGGTGCATTCGTTAACCCAAAGAACATCACGAGATACTCATAATGCCCATACCTAGTCCTAAAAGCATTTTTAGGGATATCCTCATCCCAAACCTTTATCTGGTGATCTATCAGATCTTCTATCCTTATTTGAGAAGACTGAAGCTCCTCTCAGTTGATCTATCAGATCTTCTATCCTAGGCAACAAATATTTATTTTTTATAGTTACCTTGTTTAACTGCCTGTAGTCAATGCAAAGCCTTATGATACCATCATTCTTCTTCACTAGTAACACAGGTGCTCCCCAAGGAGAAACACTTGGTCTTCTGAATTGTTTGTCTAATAATTTCTCTATTTTCTTTTTGAGCTCTGCTAGCTTTAGCGATGTCATCCTATAGGGTCCTATAGATATAGGTCCTGTCCTAGGCACTAAATCTATAGTAAACTCTATTTTTCTAGTGGGTGAAAACTCAATTATATCACTTGGGAATACTTCTGGGTACTCCCTCACCACTGATATATCCTCAAGGCTCTGTTCAACATCAACACTTGAGGAGAAAATGAGAATATATCCTAGAGCTCCCTCTACTAAACAGTGATTCACTTTGTTAGCATTAAGATACACTGACTTAAGGGGACAACTTTAGAAGATACATCTGACATAAACATGAGAGTTTTATCTAAACAATTTAAAACCACATGGTTGGAGTGTTACCAAGTGGCTTCAATACTCAAGAGGGGGTGAATTGAGTTTGTAAAATATTTTCGCAAAACTTTCGTAAAACACTTGATTACTAATTTTTGTTGAAGCTATTAATTGATAGAGATGAATGGATAGAGAAGATTGAATACTTTCACTCACAGATAAATAAACCAAAACAGAGAGTGTTCAAGCAAGCATGTAAAATGAATACCCAAATGTAAAGGAGTTGAGTTTAGATAATCAAACACAAGATTTATCCTGGTTCAACCACCAATCCACTTGTGGTCTACGTCCAGTCCTCAAGCAATCACTTGAGATTTTCCACTATATCTTCAAGCCTCAACAGGTGCTTGCAACCTTTACACAATAGAGCATTCACCACACATTGGGATGTCTCACCCTTTGTGTTTGAGCCTCAACTTCAAGGGATACCTCACCTTTTACAACTTTGAGGAATACCTCACCCTCTTTTACAGATTAATCAAAGTGTTGATGATATGAAAACTCTCTCAAGAGTGGATAATACAACTTAAAGCTTAATGGGTATATGAATTCACACTTTAAAGCTCAAAAATAGAGTATATGATGAAAAGGCTATGAAAGCTCGTATTAATGCTCAACTAAGGTTTTCAGATTGATTCTCTAACCTTCATAAATGCCCAACAACTTGTATTTATAGGCCATTGAAGTTTAGAGCCATTGGGGGGTAGTAGGAGCATTAAATGCTTCATAACTAGTCGTTATTTCTATTTCTGGTATAAACTCTTATTTGAATAATAGCTTTATTATTCGAATAAAGCATTAAATAGCACATCCACGTTTTGTTTCTGGAACATGTTATTCTAATAACACTCACGTTATTCGAATAAGCCTTTTTAAATTATGTTTTCAGATAAACTTGTTATTTGAATAACAAGTCTGTTATTCGAATAAGCCATTTGAGCTTTGTTATTCGAATAAAGCATTAAATAGCACATCCATGTTTTGTCTCTGGAACATGTTATTCTAATAACACTCACGTTATTCGAATAAGCCTTTTTAAAATATGTTTTCAGATAAACTTGTTATTTGAATAACAAGTCTGTTATTCGAATAAGCCATTTGAGAATAGGTTTATGGAAAACGTGTTATGCGAATAACCAAAGTGTTATTTGAATAAACCATGTGTGCCCAGTTTTCTTTTGAACCTTTATTCAAATAAAGCAGGGCTTTATTCAAATAAAGCTTACCCAGATGGAATATTTTGGCTTCTTTGACTTTGGTTATTCAAATAAGGAAGCCCTTATTCGAATAAGCCATTTGAAAATCATTTCATATGACTTTTAAATATTTGCCAATTGATTCCAAATGATCTTATAAGCTTTTGGGCACTAGGTGGTTATTTCTTTGGAAATCAAAAACCATTTTGAAGCTTTGAAAACTTGTGTGCTATTTGGTTTCTTTGAAAGACAAGTTTTAGAGCATTAGTGTGAACCTCTTTATATCTTTACATAATGATCTAAGTCCTAAAACTAATCTTGAAGGTCTTGGACTTGATCTTGCAACATCTTTGTATTTGTTATCATCGAAACAAATTCTTCATAGGTCAATAGACAATTACATAGAGGACAACCAATCTATGTTGAGAATGACATCAATATCTATAAGGGATAAACATATAAGATTTGCAAAGAAGATCCTATCTTCTACCTTTATACAACAATCTATACAAACTTTAGAAGTTGTAACTGATTTACTGGTGGGAGTGGAAACAGATAAGTTGTAAGGAAGGTCTGTCAAAGGTAAAACGAGCATTTCCACACAATCACAAGAAACAAAAGAGTGAGATGCTCTTGAATCATATAAAATAGTTAAAAGATGATTATGGATTATGCATTTGCCTTAGATCAGATCTGATGACTGAGTCACCTCTTTACCACTTAGAGTGTAAACTCTTCCTACATCTTACAGTTTAGGGATGAATTCAGCTTTCTACTTCTATGGGCAATCCTTAGTGGAGTGTCCTAGTTGTTCACATGTGAAGCATAGGGATTTGCCTGCCAAGCAAGATCTATCACCATGTCGTTTCCTACATCTAGTACATTTAGACCCCTTTAAGTCTGTCTACCCTTGCTTATCCTTTTCATTTTTCTTAAACTTCTCATCCATTTTCTTTTTTTTTATGGTGGGGTTTATTCCAACTGAGGTCTACTGTCATTGTCTTCAACAATTTGACATTTGTTCACCATAGTTGGGAAGTCTCAAATTTCTATAGGTTAATTGGCCTTCCTGATATCATCTCTCAATCCCTCTTCAAATTTAATACATTTCTATTGTTTGTTTGGATTAAATCTAAAGTAGGAGGAGAATCTTGACAGCTCGTCAAACTTGGCCATGTACTGACCCAAAGACATCTCGTCCTATTCCAACTTTAAGAACTCCATCTCTTTAGCATTCTGTAAATTTTTTGGGAAGTATTTATCATAAAGGAATTTCTAAACACCTCCCAAGCAAAAAGAGTGCCTGATGCCTCAAGCAATCTCTTGGCACCTTTCCACCAATTTTTCGCTTCTCCTCTTAGCATATAAGAAATGAAAGAAACCTTCTGGTCATTCGGAGCAAATCATTACCTCAAAGATTTTCTCCATCGCACTGATCCATTCCTCCGCCTTCATTGGGTTATACTATCCTCTAAAGGGTGGAGGGTTTTCCTTTCTGAATTCTAAAAGGTCTTGAAAGTTTTGATTTCTTCCCACTTATACTTCCTGTGCTGGTTGTATAGGTGATGGTGATGGCTGTTGAGGTGAATTAGCCTTCATTCTCTCGAGCATCCTTGCAGTTAAAGCAGATTGCTCCCTCATAGAGATTTCAATAATAACATACTACTCCCTCATCACTGCTGCCATTGTTATGCATGCTTTAGCCATATCGGTTGAACCCTCACTAGAAGAAGTTATATAGTTTCCTGTACACACAAAATAATACATATTGAGTTGATCAATCTTAATATCATGTAACACTGTGACAGTAGCTAAAAACAATCATACCAAGGGCAAGTCATGTAATTCCACCATATACCTCATTTATGAGACAAGAAAAGCACAACATACTACAAGAATTTCTAGAATATACCTAAGCATAGTCAGTCCATACCCCGACTCAACAGGATGAACTTCTTTGATACCATAATGTAAGACCCTAACTCTAGATACCATAGTATATACAAAATATACACAAGAAAATAGAGTTAAGAGAGTTACTTCTAACTGATAACATTAAAACATAAACAATAATATACTTATGTTATTATAAGGAGCCTTTAAAGGAAATAAAGATACACGTTTATACAATAAATGCCTCAAAAGGGCAAATCGATTTACATAACATCTTTGTACATCTCAAAGCAAATATAATATAATACAAGCTTTGACAAAAAAAAACTAGCTATCTAATCCATTTGTTTCTTTCTCTTTTGAAGATTCTTAGCTTAGATTTACATGGAAACACAAACAGTGTGAGAATTCACAATCCTCAGTATAAGTATTCCAAACCCAAAAATTTATAACATTATAAATACAATCATAACAAATATGAAGTAATACATGTTGTAAAAGCTTATCCATGACTTATCTTTAGTAACTAAAAAAGCCAAACTACATAAACATTCATGAATCAATAAAGACTCAAGCTAATAAACTACCACGGTCCAATAAGGAACCAAGCTAAATAACTACCATGGTCCAATAAAGAACCAAGCTGATTAACTACCATGGTCGAATAAGGAACCAAGTTGTTTTCATTACCATGGTCCAATAAGGAACCGAGCTGATTTCATTACCATGGTTCATTAAAGAACCAAACTCATTTACCTACCATGATTCATTAAAGAACCAAGCTCATTTCATTACCAGGATTCAACAAGGAACTAAGTTATTGTTCTTCCATAGTTCATCAAAAGAAACTAAGCTCATGTTATGTATATTTCATCATAAGAAAATGTTTAGGAGTTACTGACTTTTCCAGCGCTTAGGCACTTCATGACAGAAAGCCTCCCCTGTTCTATCTGTCATTGGGCACCTAAATCTGAGCACTTAATCACTCAACTCAAGAACACTCTAGACTCGCGTGCTTAGGCACTCACTTTCTGAGCGCTTAGGTGCTCAAAGCCAGAACCATTCGTTCTGCTTTCTGCCCTTGAGTGCTTAGGTGCTCACTTCTTGGGCACTTTGGCGCTCAAGCACCAAAAGATCTTTTCCTATTTGATTGAATTTCTATCTAGTTTTTAACCTTTCACTCATAGGTTCTAAATGGGTTTCCAACCCAAAAATGGTCTCTAAGCATGTAGTAATCCTCATGCAAACTCTTAACTCATTTAGCAAGGAAATCATGAACAAAAATAACACCTTTCCATACCCATTGTACAACTACCAACTCAAGTAGCCAAATAGAGGTTTCTAAGTTCACAAACATCAACTATGCATAGAATAAGCCAAAAGCAAACCAGATTCAGCCTTAGGACATGAAAATCAATCAAAGGAACCATATTTGCCTCAAAACCCATTTTTCTAGCTCATACAACCAAGCAACAACAAGAAGGTGTAGGGAAGATTAGAGTCATAGAGACAAAGACCCCTACCACACTAGTGTTGTTTCTATCGCGAGAGAAAGAGTGAATTGAGTATGAAAAGGAAGGAAAAATAACCACCATAGTCAAGAGGAAAGAGTTGAAACCGTGAGTCACCAAGCTCCTAGATATTTATCGAAAACTTTATATCTCTTAGCAATACTTAAATCTTACTAAATCAAGTTTCCTAACTTCCATAGATATTATAGAAATTCCTAGGATTCACCTCAACCCTAATTTCATCATTTTCTTAAGTTTCCATATCTATGTCAAGTTAATCTGGTTTTAAAACATTCATTCAGTGTGCTTAAAAATACCAAACTAACTTAATTTATCCTCAAACTTTAACTATATCACATTGCATACATTTGTGACCTAGCATGTAACTTATATTCATAGTTTAATTAAATAAAATAAAAATCTCTTTTCTTTTTCCTTTAAACTAATTTAGGTAGCTATTAGATTTTAGTTAACCCTGTCACTCACTATGAGTACGACATTCTTATATTTTCCAAATATTACATAGATCTTGTGCACTTGCAAGTAAGGGATAATTTTATTACTTAAAAATCTCTATCAATATCCTTTACTGATATAACAAGTTCAACTAATGGGCACATCAATGTTTAAGTATATACAAACTAAGTCTCAAAGGCATATGTACAATACAATTTTAAACTTTCCATTGTATAACTATATAATAGAAAGCAATAGTCAAAAGAGTAAACAACTCTACTCTATGCCATCCACTTCATTTCTTCTCCTCGGGTGGACCTCTAGAATTATCATAGAAATAAAGCAAATGGGTGAGAATTCTAAAATCCTCAGTAGTGCTAAAACAAGTAATGTCATCACAATAACTTCAACTGCTTTAGGGAAATCAAATCAGTAATATAGATACCATGTAAAAAGGTGGCATAAGGCAAAAATTGTTCCTCTCTCTTCTCAAGGTAGATAATTCAATTATTTGTATGGCTCAAAAACCTTATAATCAATCATTTATATCGAATCATCATAATGTCATCAAATCATTGAGTACAACAAGTATATAAAATAGATATGAGTCACAACTCACTATCACTAGAATATTTACATACTCTCTTTATGTAAACATTCACATTGCAAATCCATGATCTATATATATAGTTCACATCTCTTTTGATGATATAAATTACCCACACAAGTATAAGTCATATGTTAGTGCTTATGAAATGTCATATGCTAATGCTCATGAAATGCTATATATTAATGCTCTTGAAATATCATGCCTCTTGCATATTCCCAAGAGCTTGGTTCCTTGTATTTCTAGGTGAGGAAGAAATGTTACCTCCTCACACTACTGGTAACCCAAGACTCATACTAGGAACTTAGGATCCCCTTCCCTATCAAGAATCATCTCCTACAATTTCAATCTATGATAAGGAAACTATTGAGAAATCCCATACAGAGAATTTAGGATCCCTTTTCCTTATCGAGGATCATCTCTTGTAATTCTCTGGCCAAATGATTGTGCACATCATAATAAGGTTACAATACTTAAGGAATAGCAAGTATGAAACACTTCTACTCAAGGTCCATATCATTTGTGTCATTTATGTTGAGAACACACCACACCATTTTAACACAAGCTCAATTTTATTAATTTAAAGGAGCAAATCACACTAAACATTCAATATTGGCTCAACTTTAGCAAATGAAAGGGAAATTTAGATTTCTAATACACTTTCATAGCTCTATTTTAGCAAATAAAAGAGCAACTCATTCTTTTTAATACGCTTCATGAGATATGATAAATGTATAATGCAAAAGTATCTCATCATGCTTGAGTATAGTGCACCATGCCTTCACTTCATAAGTGAACTCAATGCACAATATCACTACTCTCCAATAAACTAGATGCGTACCATTGTCACTCCACAATTAATTGAATGCACAATGTTAACATTCTTTATAGATATGCTACGTGTATGTTAATATCATAAAATACCCCTAATAGTGCCTTAACCCACATTATAAAACATAAATATATAACCCCATCAAGCAGATAACTCTGTTTTCTAAAAATGGGAAACAAAAGAATTTTTGGCTTTGGGTGATTAATCACCCAAAATCCACCTATTAATTGCCCAATGACAGTAGAAACCCCACTGATTTCTTGTCATTGACCGATCAATCGGTCACTTCTTGAGTGATTAATCACTCAACATTTGTCGTGGCTGCCACTAACTGATTAAGCAGTTAGTCTTGGGTGACTAGTCGCCCAGCCACATTTTGCAACGCCCCCTTTTGGGATTACATCATTATTTACGATGCGGAAATCAAAAGTATAAATTAGGACCCAGTTTTTTACATTTTTTTATATATAAATACAATTAATAACCTGCTCATCAATGAGATATTCAAATGTACTAACCTTATAATAGATATATAAGTAGCTATATTTTTTTTTATAAGCGAAAAATATAAAGATTGAACTATACATCCATGCAAAAGGTACCTCATATATATGTATTATTTAAGTACAGACTGTAAGTCATTAATTACATTAAGGCTCATCAAAAAGAAGCCAAAAGCTTTACATGCCCCAAAAAAATGATATACAGACCCCCAAAAGGAATATCAAGCCCCAAAAGAAAGACAGATGGCCATCAGTGACCATCAACAGTATCAGCCCCTACTAAGAAAAAGAAGGAACCGTAGCTGAATCCTCTTCAGGGTCTTCCTCATCAGAGGAAACCCTTATCGGAGCCATCGAGTTGCAGGCGGGGGCTCAGGCAGTAGAGAGGAATGAATCCTCCCATGGGGAGTAATAACACTCACCCCACATGTCACGAATGGGCAGATAAAACTCTAAGTGCAAACAAATAGTACAGGTAAAGATAGGCGGATCATAACAGCCCCAAGATAGTGACACCGTCACGTCTCCCAGATAAACACAGTGATTCGAACTAAAGTTGATGTGCCAACAGTCCGGTCCTCAGAGGAAAGTCAGTCACACATACCCTGAAAAGCCTTGCGGACGGGCCGTCATGGTCAGAACAGGTACTAGTCAAAGTCAGGCCAGAAACCGGGGAACTCATGTACTTCCCCTTCTTTGCCGATGTCTTTAGAGAATCACATAAGTAAAATAGAATAGCAAAATATACAGAAAAGAGGTAAGACATTCTACATTCATTACCAATCATGGTAGTAAAGAAATAATACGGCGCATGACACCCACATAACATTTCAGGAATAATAATCTGCATTAAAAACAGATAATAAACAACTTAGCAATTCCAGGCAGTTATAACAGTAATAAAACAACTGTTCCAAATCATGATATGAATTATATGTCAAGTAATATGTGTACTCACTATGCACATTGTAACATCCCGAAAATTGTTTGTTTCATCATAAATAGTCATTTTATAATATTTGTGATTTTTGAAAAAATTTCTCTATTTTTTTTAAAATGTTAAATATTTTAATATATTCCTCATTTTGCGTACACACTAAGCAGAGTTAGTGTAACACCTCATAAATTGTTTGTTTCGTGATAAACAATCATTTTCTAATATTTGTGATTTTTTAGAATTTTTGTGTATTTTTTCAAAAATGTCAAATATTTTAATATATTTTTCATTTTACGTGCACACTGAGCAGAGTTAGTGTAACACCTCAGAAATCATTTGTTTCGTGATGAATAGTCATTTTTAATATTTGTGATTTTTAGAATTTTTGTGGATTTTTTTAGAAACGTCGAATATTTTAATATATTCTTCATTTTGCGTGCATGTTGAGCGGAGCCGGGAAAAATGAAATGTTTTTCCTGAGGCTGGTAAACTTTGAACTGTGGAAACGTCGACGGGGGATCTTACTAAACTCGAGGCCGGGCACAATTTATGAAGTTTACATTTTTTGAGATTTTATCTGATAAATAAAATCTCTGTATGTATCGTTAATTAAAATTTTGCAATACGCTTTATTATCTGTTAGATAATTAATACTGGCTTTGTACACTGTAACAATTATCCATTGGGTAATAACTTGTAGTAAAATCCTAATCACCTTATTATTTAATTACTTTATCACCTTATCTTATCCTAAAGCAATCATCTTTATGTCGAATCAAATCCTTCTTTATTGGAAAAGCTCCCAAGCTTCTCAAAGAAGTTACTCACTCCTCTCTCTCCTCCCTCCCCACACGGTAGCATGCTCCCTCTTTGGAGCCAAAAATGTGCTTCACTTAATTAATTATACTATTCTAATTTCAAAAACCCTAAAAGCTCATTTCACTTTTCTATCAACTTCTCTCTCTACTTACATCTTTCTCTCATTTTCTCCTCCTTTTCTCTACACCTACCCACACGGCCAGCCCTCTTGTTTGCCCTCTACCATCACAAAATTTCTAACCAATCACATTTTCTTAATCTCCTTCATCATCTAAACACACTTCTAGTTAGAGATTTCTTGAAAAGGTTTCATCTTCACCATCTTCTTCTTCAAGCTTCAAGTTTGGAACTTTTGGGTGAGATTCTTGTTTTCTCCTAACCTTTCTTCCATTTTCGTTTTTAAGGTCCTCCTTATGACCATTTATCTTATCTTTTTCAAGCATTGGTCTTGATTTGATGGAGTTGTATTTTTAGGGTTTGTGGTGGTGTGAATCCGAATTTCACTTGGAGCTCCAAGGGAGTTCCATTACTTATTTTCTTCTCTAGGTAAGAGGGAGATGATCCTCTTCAACCTCTCTTGGTAGTAGGGAACTTAATTTTGTATTAGTTGTGAGGAACCTTAGTTAGGGTTACTCTCTTTGTTGTATGACTTTTATGACTATGTGTTGTTTTTAATTTGTTTGAGTTGTTTAGTTGATTGAATATGTATATTGATGTGATTGGATGGATTGGAAACTTGAATGCAAACAAAATTGCTCTTGCCCTCTCCTATGAGGTTTACGGCCATGAACCCAAAAATTGGGTGTTCTTGGTGAAAATTTGTAATAAGTTGAAGATATAATTAATTAAAAAGATAACATGTAATTAATTGAATGAAAACTCTAGAATCCAAATCTTAGAGAGGCTCACGGCCTCTAGGGTTATTTATGGCCCAATTCATGTAACTTCATGCAATTATAACAATTAATTAATTAAGTGATTAAATAGTTAATATTGTAATGGAAGGAAATCAATTTGATAACCTAAAAGGAACCTTTGAACTTAAGAAAATAATAAGGATATTTGAAACTTGGAAAGTCTTAGAATAATTTTCTAAGTAAATGTGATAAAATTTAAAGTAAGGAACTTAACAAAATGAAAGAATTCCTCTAGAGAAGAATTTCATAAGAAATGCTAAATTAAAGTGAGACTTTGAGAATCATAGGACATTTAATTAAAGAAGTTTTATTATGAATAAAGAGAATGACTAATTGTTTTAAAGAAACAAGAATTAAGAGTGAAAGTGAGACTTTGAGAATCATAAGACACTTAATTAAATAAGTTTTATTATGAATAAAGAGAATGACTAATTGAATTAGAGAAACAAGAATTAAAAGTATAAGTGAGACTTTGAGAATCATAAGACATTTAATTAAATGAATCTTATTAAGGACAAAGAGAAGAACAATGATAAAACCTTATGAGACAATGGTATGTCCTAAATTAATTATGAATGACGACTTTGTTATCGGGCCCATGAGTGGGACCCAAATCTGTTGATGACTATTTTGGCTTATGATTTTAAAATGCATGATTCTTGAATTTGTATAATTGAGATACTCTGAGAGAACATGCATTGACATCATTGTGCTATTGGGCCGACGAACTGGACCCTGGAAACATCAGATAGACTGTTAAATCAGATGTGATTTTATTTCATTGAATATGTGTTTGAGCATCATACAATTATGGTGTTTTATGCCTAGGAATGAACAAGAACTTATAGGATAGTGGGGCCTTGAATAGGCTTATGAGGACGTCAGGGTGCGGTGATTCACTAGTGATTATGCTATCACATTGTAAACCCCTGGCCGTGAACATTGTTGCAATGCACTGGCAGCCTGATAAACCACTATTGCTTTTCGTGGTCCGACGTAGACTGTCTAATTAGGGGGACAGATCTTCTGGGACATTCATCTCCGATGTTTGTGTCTAGCTCCATGGAGTAGGATTTTGGTATCATGTACATGTGTATAGTGAGTCAATATATTACTTGGTGTTTAATTTATATGATGACTGGAACTGCTATCTTGTTGATGTTATAACTGCTTGGGATTGTTAAGTTATTTAATTTCTGCTTCTTGATACTGTTTATATTTCTTGTAATGCTGCGTGGGCATCCTACGCCATTTATGTTTCTTACTGCCATAATTGGTAATGGAGTTGGATATCTCACCTCTTGTATATATTATTCTTATCCTATGTAACTCTTGGTTAAAGACTGTTAAGGGGACACGATTGATTCCTTCCAGATTTTACTTAGTTTGATCTCTTATATTTAGTGATGTCGTCAAGAAAGGGTTCTATTGGGTTCGTTAGGATCGTGTTCACTAGTAGTGCCAATGCGTGGCAAGTCGATTAGGCCAACGAGCGCATACGGTATGTTGGGGATTTGATCTTGACCGTGATGAGGACCCGCGATGGAGACCCTGCCTTGACACTTACTACATTGGTACATCTGGAGTTTGCCCTACCCATTCGAGAACTATGGGGTGACCCGATTCACACTCCTAGAGAGGATGAGGATTCGATGGCATTAGCTACTAGGGCACCTACTCGTGGAACTGCACTCTGTCCTGTCTTTGTATCTTCAGGTGAACCGAGGAAGGATCCCGAGGTGGATTCGATGGAGTGCCCAACTCCCTAGACGTGGATATCTTTATGGGTAGTTTATGTTTCCTTCTACATTACTTATATTAAGGTGTAATTTGAGTATACCTGCATTTTGGAGTCCAACTTGATGTATTTTATTTGAGCGGTATGTGAAATGCGCTATGCTATGTATGTATGCTTTAAATTAATTATCTAGTCCTATGAATTGTATTTTGATTTTGGCTTGTTGAATTATATGTGCTAACGATGGCTTATGTATTATTTCATCTGTGGCTCATATTTTCTGTATATGCACGATGGTTCAATTTGGACAAATATTATTTGAAAGTTGTGGCATGCCAAAATTTAGTAAGCATGGTATAATGACGATTGTGCTATGGTTATTAAACCGAGGGGTGTTACACACATGCATATGACACCAAAATCTTACTCCATGGAGCTAGACACTAACATCGGAGAGAATGATCAGGAGATATGTCTGTATCGCGACTGTCGAGGCTTTCAAGTGCTAAAATTCTCAATTCATCAACGTGCACATCATGGCATTGTACAAGACATTTTACATAGATCTCGATATAGGACAGTGTCTCGGTCCGGATTTTTGGTGCGTTTGCATCGGTCTGCGCCACAGATAGAAAAGCCATTAACTGTCCATTGCGAGGTACCCGCACCCTGACGCCCCCAAGGTCAATAAGTGACCTACACTCGTCTATTCGCACCCGCACATAGGTGTGATTCAACTCCTAGGCAACTTGGCCTTAACAATAGTCCACCGGACTTTCACAATGCATGATGACTCAATGCATATTCTGTATATTCGACAATGATATACTTTTCTTATAAAGTCTTTCTCAATGCATGTTTCAATCATGCTCATCATTGATGTTCAAATTCATAAATCAATCACATATGATTCAATAAAATCATAAAGTCATTTATCCAATTTGTTAGGATGAATAGTCTTTTTCAAAATTTAATAAATACTAATCATTCAATTCAAGATTTAAGGTTTGTATTTAAGTTATCAGGGTTAGAGAGCTCTAATTCCATAATTTCCAGGCTAAAATCCTCAAATTTGGGGCCTGGTAATCGATTACATAGACTTGGTAATCAATTACAAGCTGGATGTAATCGATTACATCCTACCCAGAAGCCTTGTAATCGATTACATGAGTCATGTAATCGATTACATGAGCCATGTAATCGATTACAAGCTATCCAAAAGCCTTGTAATCGATTACATGATCCATGTAATCGATTACAAGCTGCCCAGAAACACATTTCGCAGTTCTAGAAGCTTGGTAATCAATTACATGAACCATGTAATTGATTACAAAGCAAAAATTTACAGAAAATAGAGTCTCTAAATCATTTAACCTAAACCAAACCATCAAACCTCAACTACAACATCATAATCATATTATACAAGCACTTATGGCTCAACCAAGTCACCAATCCATCAACATACATCAAAATCATGCTATCCAAACAATCAAAACACAACCAAAATCATTCAAACAAATGGGTCCCCCCCCCCGAAATGGGTTCCACCCCATCAACACAACAATAGGTTGCTCACCACCAAAATGGGTTGAAGAGAATAATCTTCCTCTTACCTTAAGAGACAATAAGGAAAGTAAGCTCCTTTTTAAGTTTTTCGTCCACCACCCATAAGAAAAACCTAAGATGGTCAACTCACCAAATCAACCATTAAAACTTGAAAAGAGGAGTCCTTGATCACAATGGTGATCAAGGACCACGAAAATGAGTAGAAAAAGAGAAGAAAGTTGAGAGCTTTACCTCAAAGCTTCAAGCTTTGGAGCTGGGCAGTAAATGGCAAAAATGGAAGAGTCAAGAGGTGTCTAATAAGGAAGAAAGCTTCAAGATGATAAGGAGAAACAATAGTCTAAGTTAGCTTGAGCAAGAAAGTTTGAAGGCTCAACAATGGTGGTGTGCAGCCGTGTGGGAGAAGAGAGAAAGAGAGAAATGTGCGTGAGGGAGAGAATGAGAAATGAAATGTGAATAGGAAAAGTGAAATAAAATGATAGCTTGCAATCTTTTGTTTTCCTTCCCTCAAGCCACGTAGCCCAAATGAGAGGAGAGAGAGTGTAGTGGTTGATAGGAAACTTCCTAGAAGTTTCCCTTGAAGCTTTCTTGAGAAATTTTACACACTTCTCGATAAAGTGAAATGTGAGGTCACTTAGATGATGTCATAAAAGTAACTAAATAGAAATAATCTACTAGAGCTATTATTCAGTGGATAATAAAATGTTCTGCGATTTTATTTATCAGATAAAATCTTATAAAACAAAAATTTCGTAAACTGTGTCCAATCTCGGGTTTAGTAAGATCTCTTATCGACGTTTCTATAGTCCAAAGTTTTCTAGCCTCGGGGAAAATATTTTATTTTTTCGGCTCCGTTTATCATGCACAAAAATCGAGAAATATATATTAAAATATTTGACATTTTCGAAAAATTTAGAAAAATTCTAAAAAATCATAAATATTATAAAATAATTATTTATAGTGAAACAAATAATTTTTGAGATGTTACAACTCTCCCCTTCTAAAAAGAAATTTCATCCTTGAAATTTTCATATCTTAGAACAGTTGTGGGTGTTGCTCCGTCATCTTGTCTTCCAATTCCCATGTTGCCTCTCCAGTCTTTTCAATCAGATCACTTTCACTAATGAGATTTTCTTTCCTCTGAGTTATTTTACTCTCCTATCTTCAATCTTTACAAGAGGTGCCTCATAGGTTAAGTTCTCTTTAAGTTGTACTGTGTCCGGTGCTATGACATGGTTCGGGTCAGGAATATATTTCCATAGTTATGACACATGAAAGACATTGTGAAGGTTTGAAAGAAAATGTGGTAAGGCTATCTGGTAAGCTACTGGACTTATCCGACGAAGAATTTGGTAAGGTCCAAGGAATTTGGGAGTAAGTTTTCTAGATTTCAGAACTCGGCCTATCCCGGTCATTGGTGTGACTTTCAAAAACACATACTCACCTTTCTCAAACTCAAGAGGCTTTCTTCTCTTGTCTGTATTGCTCTTCTGCTGACTTTGAGTTGTCGTCATCTTTTCTTGAATCATCTTGACCTTCTCAGTCGTCTGCTGTATAATATCAGGTCCAACAGTAAGGCGCTCTCCATCTTGGTACCAACACAAAGGTGTTCGGCACCTTCGTCCATACAGAGCTTCATAGGGTGCCATCCCTCTGCTTGAATGAAAACTGTTGTTGTAGGTGAACTCTACCAATGGTAAAACTTCATCCCAACTTCCAGTTTGTTCCAAGGCGCAAGTCCTGAGCAAATCCTCCAATGATTGAATTGTTCTTTTCGATTGCCCATCAGTTTGTGGATGGTAAGCAGAACTCAATCGTAGCTTTGTTCCCAGTGCTTCTTGCAAATTTTACCAAAACTTTGAGGTGAACCTTGGATCTCTGTCAAAAATAATACTGGTAGGCACACTATGTAGCCTAACAATCTCACTGATGTACAGCTGGGTCAACTTCTCCATGTTATATCTTATGTTGATCGATAGGAAGTGCGCTGACTTCGTGAGTCGATCAACGATTACCCATATTGAGTCATAACTTTTTTTGGTTTCCAATAATCCAACCACAAAATCCATCGCCATGCTATTTCACTTCCATTCAGGATTAGACAGAGGTTGCAACAGCCCTGACAGTCTCTATTATTCCACTTTTGCTTTCTGGTAGACCAGACAAAAAGACACGCATTTGGTAATATTGTTCTTCATCCCGTGCCACCAAAATAATTTCTTTAAGTCTTGGTATATTTTAGTTATCCCCGGGTGCATACTCAACTTGCTCGTGTGAGCGTGTTCGAGAATATACTTCCTTAGGTCTTGACCCCTAGGTATACAAACTCTACCTCGGAACCTTAGGATTCCATCAGTTCCTTCCTCAAAGGTTGCCACATTGCCTTGCTTCATCAGCTCCCTTTCTTCTTGGAGAAACTTGTCAACTTTTTATTTTTCCCGGATGTCCTCCACTAACTCACTTGAAATGGTGACCATGTTCATACAAATCTTTCTCGATGTCAATTCCACAAATGACCATACATCCCTGAATTGCTCTATCAAATCCTTTTCCTTGATCATCATAGTAGAGATACTGAGCATCTTCCTACTCAAAGCGTCTGCCACGACATTTGCCTTTCTAGGGTGATACAGAAGTCGAAAATCATAGTCTTTCAAGAATTCCAACCACCTTCGTTGTCTCATATTCAATTCCTTTTGATCATACAGATACTTCAAGCTCTTGTGGTCACTAAAGATATTGAACGTCACTCCATACAGGAAGTGTCTCTGTAACACCCTGACTTTTGGGATAAATACGATATTGTCCTGAATGTACTATTTTGTAAATTCTGTGAGTAGTAAATTGAATTTCACTGTTTCGTGAGTGTATTTGACTGTTGTATATGATTTGCTCTGAGCCAAGGAAATAATAATTTTCTGGCCGAAAAATCTTATTTTAATTAATTGGAGCTGGGGGATCTTACTAAACCCAATTCTGATTGATATATATATATATTAATCTTTTAATTTTTAGGATTTAACTATGTAATAAAATAATTTTATATTATTATAATATTATTTTATTTGACAAGATCTATCTTGTCTCAAAAATAATAGAAATTTGCTTTAAAATGACCATGGACTCTGAAAAGTCTGTGCGATCCACGTTTAGAAAAGCAGTTAACGATTCTAAATGGACAAAATTCTAAGCCAATAGGAACCAGTCAACGAAAGTGGCTTGAATTTTCTAACCAATAAGTTTTATTCAAACAAAGAGGCGAAGACTTCTTTGTGGACCCTTGGATGAAAAGCATGATTTAGATGCCTTTGATCTTAACCGTTGATCAAATCAATGGTGTAAGGACAATTCTAGTTTAATCACTAAGTAATATCCACCTTAGATCAAATCAAGGGCTAGGGATTAAAGTTAAAATCAAAGGTTGAGAGTGAGTCAAACATAGTGGCTTGACTTTGCTTAGTAACTAATTAAACCTAATTTGGTTAATCTAATTGCCTAATTAACAAACTAAGTAAGCTAACCTAGTTGTTGATTAGTTATAATCTAATTATTAATTAGATATCCTAATTTTGTTTAGAGGTTCTAATATATGCTAAAATATATTAAACTAATTAGTTATAAAATTAGAATGTTAATTAAGTGTTAATATGAGACTTAACCTAATTAATTACTTATTTAATTAGCATGTAATTAACTCTAATTGAAATCAAAATTAAGCCCCTAATATCCCTTGAACCCCACGGCCAAAGGAGGCTAAATTTCCATGTTGTCCATTGTTCTTGAACCATCCAAGTGACATAAGCCATGTGCTTTAAAGTGTGAACACAATGGATATTTACTATCCAAGTTAAACACTCAACCTCTCCTACAACACTCACACGGCAGCCCCTCCACATTTTACATTCAATATTCACTTTTACATTTATCAAAAGACTTTACTTCATATTCTCTCAAATTTTCAAGGACTCAAGAACACTTTTCTCTTCTATTTTTTCTCTCAAATTCAGCCCAAGCACCCAACACCACTATCAATCTTCTATAATTTTATCTCATAGCTTTTCCTAAACCACAACTATCTCCTAAACACTTTTCCTTTACAAGGTTTTGTCAAAAACCTACTCCTTCTAGTTCAAAATCCAATCTTTATCTTACTTCCCTAAGGGTAAGTTTTTGATTCCTTAGTTTAAAGTTTGATTTTTGATTTTCTTAACCATGATTGTTCCATGGTTTTTCAATATTGAGCCTTGTATGTGATTTTACTAATTATTTAAGAATTATTAGGGTTTTGTGTTGGTTTTCAAGAAAGCAAGGAGAAGGAGGAGACTAGGAGACCTTTGTCTTCAAGAGGTAAGATGGAGATTTAATTTCATCAACCTTGTATGGTGACGAGAAAATGGAATTGTATGTGTGTGAAGAATCCATAAGGATTCATTTGTATGGTTGTTTATTGTTTTTCCTATTTGTGGTTAATTTTATTTGCAAGCATGTCTATAGCTTTAAAATATATTGCATGTGTTATTAATTGTATGATTATTAATCTAGGATGTGAATAACATGTGAGGTTTGTATGAGTGTTCCAAAGAACACAACAGAGGCTCACGGCTTCTCTAAGAAACAGAGAACCAAAATGTTCTCAATCATTTTTGAAACAATGATTTAATGAAATCTAGGTAAAACAATGAATTTGAGAACAATTTAGGTTAATTATGGCCAACATGCCATTTAATATACAATTAAATTCCTAAGTTATTTTCTAAGGTAGATTCAGTAGCTAATCAGAATTTTTAATTGAAAGGTTTTATTTTAAGTAAGAATCAAAGCGAACGCTTGAAAAATACTAACGTAAAGCTCACTCTCTGAGTTTTGAAGCGCGTTAGCAAGTTTCAAGGTGTAACTGATGGGTAAGGTTAAAATGAACAGTATTTAGAGGAAAACATCAAAAATACCATGTACTGATTTTCAAGGCAAAATGCTGTCGAAATTTACTAAAATCAGACAAATAAAATAAAAAGATTCCATAATATATTTATAATTTAAGGAAAATATTCTACGTAGTTTAAAAGTACTAAATAAAGCCTATGCATTGTTAAAATAAAGACTTTAAGCTATATAGTTAAGAAAATGATTTAAAAATCTTACGCGATTGAGAAAATGATTTAAAAACATTACGCGATATTCAAAAATGTCAAAATATATTTATGCAATTTAAAAACGTTTGTAAAAGTGACGCAATTGTGAAAATGCGATAAAATTTCTACGCGACTAAATGGAACAGCGAGTTTTACTATCGGGCCAAAGTGGTGGACCCGGACATGTTGTGAGATAGTACTATCAAGTGGAGACATATTATATTTTGTTATATTAAGATTGAGGGTATTTTTGTAAATATGGTAATAGTTTGAGACTAAGGGTATTTTGGTAATTTTTTATCATGCTTAGAGAGTTATGTCAATTTGGTTCATAATTAGCGTTGGTTGACGAGACGAATTACACCGTGTTGTGGTGTGATAGGCGTAGTGTAGTTCATTATATGAACTTGGAGGCATTAGTGTGCAGATAATTCCACATATGGACAGTGGGTTGCTCCTCTGGGCCGTGGTAACGAGCAACACACTAATGATCTCGACAAGCACTTTTCTTAATCGAGATATTGTGGAGACTACTTAGTACAATGCCTGTAGTGCACGATGTATTAGACTGTGTACTGCTACACGATGTTTTGGACTGTGGACTATAGACATAACATTGGACAGTGTAATAGTTTGGTTGGGCAGCCTGAGGTACTATTAGTTCTTTTCAGATCATTCTCTCATATATCTGTATTTAGCTCCATGGAGTAGGAACGAGTCAGTGTGTGTTCATTCATTACCTGCATTTTAATGTTTACTATAATCTGTGATAAAATGTATGATATATTGTTTTGTTATACTGTATGTGATACAATGGTATGTATTGTTGTGATATTTGTTGTACTATCGTTTTCTTTATTGCCATGCTGGTAATGATGTAGATTGTCTCACCTCTCTATATATATTTTTTTGTATTATTATTATATTCCGTAAAAGAGTTTGAGGAGGAGGAAGAGGAATAGCTTCTTGAGATACAGTATCCGGACGAGTGACAGCCGAGCGAGCAGCACGAGGATGGTGAGCAGATAGATCACCCCTATCATCTAGACTGATCTTGAGATCCTGACGTTGCTGGGATTCTTCAGTTTCGTGAGACTTGACTTTCATGAAGGTTCGGAGGCCTGGCGTATGCGTGAGGATAGAGGATCAGTAGTCTACGTAGGACGTCTGACTGTGTCCTTGAGTAGAGAGTTTGATGGGGAGATTATATTTACTACTACTTTATATTTACATCTTGAGTTGCCTCTGACTCTTAGGCGATATTAGGAAGGAATTTTCCATGCGCCTAGCGAGCTCAGTAGTGAGTCAACAGCCCAGACTCAGGTCCGTAGAGCTGTGGGACCTCCAGGATTTCTGTCTTTTGATGATCTCTCTGAAGATGATCCATCAGAGGGTTAGAAAATCTTCGAGCTGCACTTGGGCAACGTTATGTTTTAGCTTTATGATGACACTTTACTGCTTTGGTAAATATTTGAAGTTGTAAATTATTTGTATACTTAAGACAAAATCGTATGTATATTATGGTGTGATTATGTTTTGCTTTATTTTGTGTTCCGTGTTATTTTATTTAATGTTATAAGTATAAAAAGAAAAATTTTACCACTAATATTATTTATGTACCAAACATTTTACAATTTGGGTAAGAATTTTATTTTATTTTATTGCATTAAAAATGTGACATCCCCACAAGGGTGTTACATTAGTTGGTATCAGAGCCCAAGTTAGAGTCTTTTGGGGTTGTGGATGGGTTTGTTTTTGCTTATATTGTGTGATTCTCTGTGATTTGTTTCTGAAAGGTTATATCTGACCTTATTTTTTCTTGTTGAAAAAAAGAGGATGTTTGGTGGAAGAAGAGTGTGTGCGAACGAGGAACGTAATGTGGACCCATTGACTGCAGCTGCTGAGGCTATGCAGCGAATGGCGAAAGTGATTACCCATCAAAATCAACGAGCAGCTCAATAGCAAGATGCAACTGTTGATGCTCTAAATTTGTCTGAGTTTAGGCGCAACAACCTGCCATAGTTTAGAGGCAAGTTTGACCCCGAGAAGGCGAGTCTTTGGATTCAAGACTTGGAAAGGGTATTCGAAGGATTGGGGTGCGCAGAAAATAGAAAGGTGACGTATGCTATGTTTATGTTGAGAGGAGATGCTGAAAATTGGTGGAGAGGAACCCGCCAATTATTGCGTGCTGAAGGGATTGAGATCACTTGGAAGGTGTTTAATGAAGTATTTTTGGAGAAGTACTTTCCTGGTAGTGCCCAACATGCCAAAGAGATAGAATTTCTTGGTCTGCGTCAAGGTAACATGATTGTTGGGGAATATGCTGCTAAGTTTGAGAGCTTGTCACAGTTCTCAAGGTATTTTCAAATTCAACCTAACGAGATATGGAAATGCCGTAAGTTTGAAGATGGACTGAGGGTAGAACTGAGGCGAGCAGTGCTACCTATGAGAATGAGGGAATTTCCTATTTTGATGGATACTTGTCGATGACTCAAGGAGTTGGAGCCGTCCCGAGATCCCAGAAATTATAACTTTGGACCGACTAGGTTCCAAAGAGGAGGTAATAGCAACAATAACTAGTTTCAACGCAAGCCTTATTTGAGACCATCGGGAAGTTAGCCTCTGTAACATCCCGAAAATTCATTATTTTGTTAAAAACGATCATTTTATAATATTTGTAATTTTTAAGAATTTTTGTGGAATTTTCTGGAGATGATGAATATTTTAATATATTCTTCGTTTTATGTGTGTGCTGAGTGGAGCCGGGAGAATAGAATCTTTTCCCGAAAATTTGGTAAACCTTGGACATGTCAACGTGTCAACGGGGATCTTACTAAACCCGAGTCTGGGCACAATTTACGAGGTCTACATTTTTTGAAGTTTTATCGCTAGTGTAATAAATCATCATCATCGGACAAGCTTACTATGCACTTCATAGAGAAGCGTGCGAAGCTTCTCAAGGAAGCTTCTTCCAACTATTATTTTATTATTTCTCTCTCCTCCCATTTTGGGCTGCACATTTGAATTAAGGGATCTAATTCATTTTTCATCCACACATTTTCCTCCTCCTGTACGTAGCACTCACTATTCACTCATCTTTCTCTCTTTCCATTTCTCCTTACAGCAGCACCATCCACCCACATTCACATTTTTATCTTCCAAAACCGTCACACTCCTAGCACCATTTCGTGTTTGGAGAAACACCATACCTGAAGGAATCATCTTCAAAGTTCTACATTTTCTTCATCTTCATTTTCCTCCACGGTTGAAGCTTAAAGGTTGGAACTTTAAGGATCTCCTGGGAACTGAAAACGTGATTTCTGACCAAAAAGGAGCAGTTTTTCTTTGTGCTTCTCCAAGGTAAGAGGAAGACACTCCTCCTCAACCTCTTCTAGCATTAAGGAACCCTGTTGTGCTTGTTGGTGAGGAAGTCCTGACGAGGGCTATCCTTTGCTTGCTTGGTTTTTATGATTCTGTGCTGTGCTGTATTTAGTTGTTTACGCTGTTTGCATGATTTGTTAAGTTTGATAATATATTCGACGATGAGTGGAATGCATGATGTTTGGTTTGACAATTTTGCATGTTAGTATGTTCACATGTTCGACTGAAAATTGGAAAGCATGGTACTTAGATGATTTTGCATGTCAATATATATATTCGACGAATGCATGAGATTGGAAGGAAATGATGTCGGATTCATCCCTGGGATGGCCATGGTTTTGAGGCCCAGAATCTGGGATTCTGGGTGAACTAGGATAATAAATGGAATTCAAATCAGTTAGGTATCCAATCTTTGTAAGCCGTGAATTCAACTATTCGACACTGAACTTTGTCCAACTTTTGACAACCAACTTCTAAACCTTTAATGCTTCCGTCGGTTCGACACATGGGGCCCTTCACAATGTCAAAATTTGTCGAGCTAGTGACCCCTTAACACCTCCGTCGGTTTGACATGCGAGAAAACTTCTTTATGACTCAAAATCCGTCGGATTAGAACTCGTGACCCTTTGGCACATCCTTTGGTCGAACATGAATGAAACTTCTCCAATAACACAATTCGTGGACTTTAAATTTATGACTCTTAGCATTTCCGTCGGATCAGTATGAGTGAGAATCTTCCCTATTATTCAAAATCCGTTGAATTAGGAATTGTGACCCTCTTAGCATTCCTTCGGATCAGCATAAGTGAAACTTCCCTATTGTCCCAGAAACCTGTCGAGTTTGATATCCTAATTACTTAGTAAAATGTTAAAATCCGTCGAGTATGGACTTCTAGCCAAACCTGTCGAGTTTGATATCCTAATTACTTAGTAAAATGTTAAAATCCGTCGAGTATGGACTTCTGGCCAAACCTGTCGAGTTTGATATCCTAATTACTTAGTAAAATGTTAAAATCCGTCGAGTTTAGACTTCTGACCATTTCCGTCGAATGTCAAAACCCGTCGAGTTTAGATTTTTGACCACTAAACACAATCTCAAAATCCGTCGAGTATGAACCCCGATCATGTCCGTCGAGATTGATCTTCCGACCAAAACCCGTCGAATAGAGTCCCTGGACACTTAAGAGAAAATGCCCCAAAGTCAATAATCGTCGAGTTTGAGAGACAATGCCCTGTCGAGTAGATGAATTTCTCCAGACCCGTCGAAATTAGAGATTTCGACCAGTGTTTCGTCTGTTCGACACTTGGGAGATTTTCTCCAACGTCGACACATATACTCGTCGAATTGAGGCTTTTGCTGACTCTCTAGAGGGTTCGACAGTTTTGATCTTCGTCCGACAGAACCCCCATCCGACAGAAATTGATTTCTTGCCAATCCTATTATAAAATGTTTTCCCCATTCTCTCCTCCTCCTGTTACATTATTCTTCGTCGAATGGCAGCTTCAATTATTCATAAAACGTATTGTCTTCATCGAATTTAAAAGTATACCTATCACCCAACACCTAGTAATTGAAATCTGTGACTCAGTGTGTGATTCCGACCGTGTATTTTCCTGGACCCAAAACCTTGGGACTAATAGAGGCATATTGATTATAAATAAATGGGATGACTAGAAATTACTTAGGGATGCATAAAAACAGGGAAGAACATGAGAGTGTGAGATTTTGAGATCTTAGAATAACCTTCTAAGGGCATATGAATAAATTACCTAAGAGGATTTAAGTTAACTAAGAGAATTCCTTTAGAGACAAACTCTGTAAGTAAAGCTAAACCTAAGTAAGAATTCATAATACGCTTTAAAATGTATTAATTTATTTAACAACAATATCATGCTATTGTAGGTCCATGTGGGTGACCATTGATTGGGTTAATTCTTACTTGGGCAAATTGTGACGTATGATGGAATAGTATGTAATAACGATCATACATGATTATGCATAGAGTATGTATGCATTGTGGATAAATCATATGACATGCATTTGAGGCATGATTGACCTAGTTTGGTATGAGAAGCATAATTGAGTCATGCATTGAACCCATATGCATTTAAATGTGCATTATCATTGTGACATTGGGTCGACGAAATGTACTTTGAGAAACATCTGGTTGACAATTGAGTCGATGAAATGTACTTTGAGAAACATCTGGTTGACGATTGAGTCGGATGTACTTTGAGAAACATCTGGTTGACGATTGAGTCGGATGTACTTTGAGAAACATGTGCATAGTGAGTCCATGAATTATCTGGCATACATTGTTATTATAATTGGAATTGTTGTATTTTTTATATATCTATATATATATATACTGCCTGAAACTGTCGGTTGATTATAATTGCTACTAAATGTTTATTACCATTATTCTTTGTCATAAATGCTATGTGGGCGCTTTGCGCCGTTTGGTTTCTTGATGCTATGACTGGTAATGATGGTAGGATGTCTTACCTCTTTCTTGTACTTTTCTTGCTCTATGTTAATTTTTGGTTAAGGACTATAAGTGGGAACGAAGTTGGATTCCTTTGGATTTTATTGGTTTGACCTACTGTATTCGGTGATGCCGTCGCAAAGGGAGCTCTTTTTGGGGTTTGTTCGAATTGTGTTCGCTTTGATACCAAGACCTGTAGAGTCGACTGGACCGACAAGCGTATGTGACATGCTGGGGATCTGACTTTGACCATGAAGAGGACTGCGATTGAAGACCTTATCTTGTATTTCTCACTACACCGGTGAGCCCGGAATTGCCTCACGCATTCGAGATACGATGGAGTGCCCAACTCCTTAGTCGTAGATATATTATGGGTAGTTTATATTTTATTTTGCATTACCTATATAAAGTGTATTTTTGAGTACATGTATGCTTCAAGGCAATTATCCAGACTTAAATGTTGTAAATTGAGTACATATTATAATTCATAATTTAACTGGTTGTATATGTAACTACTCATTCGTGGCTCCTATTTTCCTCATATAAGAAATGTTTAATATTTATGGTAAATTTGTTGTTTGACAATGTTAGCACGCCGACATTTAGTGACAGTGACATAATGACGATTGTGCATTGGTTATTAAATCGAGGGGTGTTACATTTTATGGTATCAGAGCAGTTCATCCTGTTGAGCCGGGGTATGGACTGACTATGCTTAGACATATTAGAAGTTGTTGTGTACTTCCTTGTCTCTTGATTGAGATGTTGGGAAAGGAAGGCATGGCTTGCTGTAGGTTGAGTATTGGTAGCTACTGTTGCACAATTACGTGACATTGAGTACTGGCCCACTCAATGTGTAATGTTCTGTGACTACAGGAAACTATGACTTCACCTTGGCATATTAAGGTAATAGGAGTTCTTTAGAAAGAAGCTCAGCTGGTATGACTGAACTTGCTTAGGACTTGTTTGCATTTACACCCTTGTAGTGTCACCTCTAGAATTGTTTGAGCCTATGGGTTAGAAAAAGGGTAGTTGAATAAGACTTGCAAGGTTAGTGGACTGAGGTGTCCAAGAGGTTTTCGAAAACCGATTCTCTTTGGAAAGGAGTATATCGGCATAAGCTTGGTTCGAGAAGCTGCATAGGAGTCAAAGACTTATCGGAGATCGCGCCGCTGAAGGCGGAGAATGAAGGAGCTCGAATTATAGTCTTTTGGGTTGTCTTGATTGGGTTATGTGAATTTTGTGCTTGGTTTCCAAAAAGAGATAATATTGTTTGGAATGAATGCTTTTGATTTTCCCTTATTACTTGACTTGTTTGTTCTTGAAGGAAGACAATGACTCGAGGTAAATATAAGCGCGTGAACGCGAGGAGTGACAATGATGACACAACCGAGGCAACCGAAGAAATACAAAGAATGGTTAATGTAACTACACGCCAAGATCAGAGCCGCACAACAATGAGCAGGAATTGGAAGTTGAGGTTCGAAATTTGAAGGAAGAAAGTCGATTTTGGGGTAACTCGGATTACCGAAGTTCCAAAGGAGGAACCGTGGGAAGGCCAAACAGTTTAAGCGAAATCGTATATACTACGACCAAGGGGACAACGGCGACAACCAATGCCCGAAGGAGGTACGAGTGGTAGTAAGTCCAATCCAACCGTGGTACCATTGTCAATGTGTAAGAAGTGCGGAAAGGACCACTTCACAAGGGACCGTAAGATCGAAGGAAGAATTTGTTTCAAGTGCGAAAACCGGGACATGTGTCAAGAGATTGTCCTTTACATGAGACAAAACCTCCATATGCGATCAAAAGGGCAATCCGCTTCAAATGTGGAAAGGACCATTTAACCAAGGACTGTACAAACGGTGGGATAATTTGTTTCAAATGCAGAGCTAGGACATGTGGCTAAGAACGTACTTCGCGAAAGACGAAGCCTTTTGTTGGTGATGCACGCACTCCACAATCTCACGAAGAAAGGAGAGTTAATTTCTCAAGTGGAGTGGAAACGTCCAAGACCGACGGCCTAAGCGAGGAAGCTTGTACTACGGTGGATGACCCCGTGATTATCTTGTATAATTCGGGGTAACCCGTTTCTTTATGACGTATGAATGTATGAATTCAATAGGGATATTCATACCCTCGTTATCTTTTGACTAAGTTATTTCTATTTTGGCTACTAAGAACTTGTTGATGGTAGCCAAGTTGTTTAAATTATCCAATGACTTGTTAAAGATGAATCTTTTGGTGATCTGATTTGTTTACTTCTCTTACAAATTAGATGTAATGTTAACAAAAGGGATTGGTTATCTTTCAACCATATCCTGTTGAAATATTCCAATGAAATTCTAAGAGTTCGTTTATAGAATTGAGTTATCTGTGTATTTATTTCCTTCCGATCCGAATGATACTATTCTCGTTTGTAAGACTATTTTCATTACAATAGGTCTGTTTAGAACTATCCTATTGTTGTTAGAAATTGAAACCCTTTTTACCAATTCAATCACCTACTTTCTTCATGAATAGGCTTAATCTCAGGAAGGGGATTGATTGTTTTCTAAACGGGTCTCGTTATTCAATTTCAATGGAAACTAAGTGTTTCTTGAGACAGAAATTTCCTAGATGTGAACCAATGAAACTCACTTCTACGTTTTATTAGACTATATCATACTCTTCATTAGGCGGGTCCAGTGGTAAATCAAGTAACTTCCCTATTTTTCTTTCTAGCCTTCATAATGTTTCTAGTATACTTCGATTGAGTAAATGTGTTCCCGAATCTGAACCATAACAACATGCTAAGCGTAGCACGATAAAGTGAGAACTTACCCTATGAGACATTTGTTCGAATCAAGGAAAGACGATTTGGCAAATCAATTGAAGGACGCCGTTATTTTCTCCAATATCATTTTGGGTTCTCAACTATCATTAAGATCATTTGAGAGAAGGATATATTTCCAAGGTAACTTTCTCTAATACGTAGTGAATACCACGGGTATTTCGTAAGGTCGTTCCGAGTAATGAACACTTCGGTAGTAACCATCGACTACATAAACAAGACCTTTCTTCCCTATTGAGACAGAATTGTCGTGTTATTCTTCAAATTCAGAAGAAGAACGAGGAGTTACGCTAGGAGCTGTTCAAGTGCGAATTTCGGTCTAAGGCAGTTTAACTTGAGTCAAGTGATCTTTAAAAGAAGGAACTATTGACGATCCGTCACGAGTTGGAGCAATTCTTCAATGGGACAGACCAAAGACTGTATTGCAGATTTGTAACTTTAAAGGATCAGCTGAATAGTACGGGGGACTCACTGCAGAATTCTTCAGAATGGTTTTGTATGGACTGATGTATACGAGAAAAATTTTCAAAGATTGAAGAGACACTCGATTTCTTCGCCAAAGATGATTCTGCCCAACCCCAATGAACTTTTGAGATACCTAGTGATGCTTCGCATTGAAAGTTTAGAACGTGCGCTTAGAGACAATCAAGAATACATGAGAAGGATTACGTTACACCAACTCAGAATTAGCTTTGTAGTTGCATTGAAGGTCTAGAGGCATTTTCTACAAGGAGAAATTCTCAATGCCTATGGTAATCTTGAGAGCCAAAGGTATTTTGGTTTATTAGAATGAGTTGAATATAAGGCAGAAACGATGATTAGAAGTTCCAAAAGATTTTGATTTTTGTTTTGGTATAATATCAGAAGAGGTGAATGTCGTAGAGGACGCCTTAGGAAGAAAATACGTTTAGTTGTCTACAACAGTGAGCAAGAAGAGTAAGTTCAATAGAGACACTCAGCGGTGTACAATTGTTTTGGGAGTTAGCTGTTGGATGGCTGAAGACTCAAGGAGCGTAAAATCTTTTGTTGATCGGCCTATGACGTCAACGCATTTTTGCTCGTTAATATAAGATGCTCAGGGGAAGGAAGCAACCTTATTGCCTGTGATTTGGATTGATGCAACTGAAGATACAACACGAGAACTAAGAGACGAAATGAAAGAAACACAGTCGCGTTTGTTCTAAGATATGATGAATTTCGAGGACAAAATTCCTTTTTAGAAGGGGAGTGTTGTAACATCCCGAAAATTCATTATTTTGTTAAAAACGATCATTTTATAATATTTGTAATTTTTAAGAATTTTTGTGGAATTTTCTGGAGATGATGAATATTTTAATATATTCTTCGTTTTATGTGTGTGCTGAGTGGAGTCGGGAGAATAGAATCTTTTCCCTGAAGCTGGTAAACCTTGGACTGTCAACGTGTCAACGGGGGATCTTACTAAACCCGAGTCCGGGCACGTACGTTACGAGGTCTACATTTTTTGAGGTTTTATCTCGCTAGTGTAATAAATCATCTGTCAGACAAGCTTACTATGCACTTCATAGAGAAGCGTGCGAAGCTTCTCAAGGAAGCTTCTTCCAACTATTATTTTATTATTTCTCTCTCCTCCCATTTTGGGCTGCACATTTGAATTAAGGGATCTAATTCATTTTTCATCCACACATTTTCCTCCTCCTGTACGTAGCACTCACTATTCACTTATCTTTCTCTCTTTCCATTTCTCCTTACAGCAGCACCATCCACCCACATTCACATTTTTATCTTCCAAAACCGTCACACTCCTAGCACCATTTCGTGTTTGGAGAAACACCATACCTGAAGGAATCATCTTCAAAGTTCTACATTTTCTTCATCTTCATTTTCCTCCACGGTTGAAGCTTAAAGGTTGGAACTTTAAGGATCTCCTGGGAACTGAAAACGTGATTTCTGACCAAAAAGGAGCAGTTTTTCTTTGTGCTTCTCCAAGGTAAGAGGAAGACACTCCTCCTCAACCTCTTCTAGCATTAAGGAACCCTGTTGTGCTTGTTGGTGAGGAAGTCCTGACGAGGGCTATCCTTTGCTTGCTTGGTTTTTATGATTCTGTGCTGTGCTGTATTTAGTTGTTTACGCTGTTTGCATGATTTGTTAAGTTTGATAATATATTCGACAGAGTGGAATGCATGATGTTTGGTTTGACAATTTTGCATGTTAGTATGTTCACATGTTCGACTGAAAATTGGAAAGCATGGTACTTGGATGATTTTGCATGTCAATATATATATTCGACGAATGCATGAGATTGGAAGGAAATGATGTCGGATTCATCCCTGGGATGGCCATGGTTTTGAGGCCCAGAATCTGGGATTCTGGGTGAACTAGGATAATAAATGGAATTCAAATCAGTTAGGTATCCAATCTTTGTAAGCCGTGAATTCAACTATTCGACACTGAACCTTGTCCAACTTTTGACAACCAACTTCTAAACCTTTAATGCTTCCGTCGGTTCGACACATGGGGCCCTTCACAATGTCAAAATTTGTCGAGCTAGTGACCCCTTAACACCTCCGTCGGTTTGACATGCGAGAAAACTTCTTTATGACTCAAAATCCGTCGGATTAGAACTTGTGACCCTTTGGCACATCCTTTGGTCGAACATGAATGAAACTTCTCCAATAACACAATTCGTGGACTTTAAATTTATGACTCTTAGCATTTCCGTCGGATCAGTATGAGTGAGAATCTTCCCTATTATTCAAAATCCGTTGAATTAGGAATTGTGACCCTCTTAGCATTCCTTCGGATCAGCATGAGTGAAACTTCCCTATTGTCCCAGAAACCTGTCGAGTTTGATATCCTAATTACTTAGTAAAATGTTAAAATCCGTCGAGTATGGACTTCTGGCCAAACCTGTCGAGTTTGAAATCCTAATTACTTAGTAAAATGTTAAAATCCGTCGAGTATGGACTTCTGGCCAAACCTGTCGAGTTTGATATCCTAATTACTTAGTAAAATGTTAAAATCCGTCGAGTTTAGACTTCTGACCATTTCCGTCGAATGTCAAAACCCGTCGAGTTTAGATTTTTGACCACTAAACACAATCTCAAAATCCGTCGAGTATGAACCCCGATCATGTCCGTCGAGATTGATCTTCCGACCAAAACCCGTCGAATAGAGTCCCTGGACACTTAAGAGAAAATGCCCCAAAGTCAATAATCGTCGAGTTTGAGAGACAATGCCTGTCGAGTAGATGAATTTCTCCAGACCCGTCGAAATTAGAGATTTCGACCAGTGTTTCGTCGGTTCGACACTTGGGAGATTTTCTCCAACGTCGACACATATACTCGTCGAATTGAGGCTTTTGCTGACTCTCTGGAGGGTTCGACAGTTTTGATCTTCGTCCGACAGAACCCCCATCCAACAGAAATTGATTTCTTGCCAATCCTATTATAAAATGTTTTCCCCATTCTCTCCTCCTCCTGTTACATTATTCTTCGTCGAATGGCAGCTTCAATTATTCATAAAACGTATTGTCTTCATCGAATTTAAAAGTATACCTATCACCCAACACCTAGTAATTGAAATCTGTGACTCAGTGTGTGATTCCGACCGTGTATTTTCCTGGACCCAAAACCTTGGGACTAATAGAGGCATATTGATTATAAATAAATGGGATGACTAGAAATTACTTAGGGATGCATAAACAGGGAAGAACATGAGAGTGTGAGATTTTGAGATCTTAGAATAACCTTCTAAGGGCATATGAATAAATTACCTAAGAGGATTTAAGTTAACTAAGAGAATTCCTTTAGAGACAAACTCTGTAAGTAAAGCTAAACCTAAGTAAGAGTTCATAATACGCTTTAAAATGTATTAATTTATTTAACAACAATATCATGCTATTGTGGGTCCATGTGGGTGACCATTGATTGGGTTAATTCTTACTTGGGCAAATTGTGACGTATGATGGAATAGTATGTAATAATGATCATACATGATTATGCATAGAGTCTGTATGCATTGTGGATAAATCATATGACATGCATTTAAGGCATGATTGACCTAGTTTGGTATGAGAAGCATAATTGAGTCATGCATTGAACCCATATGCATTTAAATGTGCATTATCATTGTGACATTGGGTCGATGAAATGTACTTTGAGAAACATCTGGTTGACGATTGAGTCGGATGTACTTTGAGAAACATCTGGTTGACGATTGAGTCGGATGTACTTTGAGAAACATGTGCATAGTGAGTCCATGAATTATCTGGCATACATTGTTATTATAATTGGAATTGTTGTATTTTTTATATATCTATATATATATGACTGCCTGAAACTGTCTGGTTGATTATAACTGCCACTAAATGTTTATTACCATTATTGCTGTCATAAATGCTATGTGGGCGCTTAGCGCCGTTTGGTTTCTTGATGCTATGACTGGTAATGATGGTAGGATGTCTTACCTCTTTCTTGTACTTTTCTTGCTCTATGTTAATTTTTGGTTAAGGACTATAAGTGGGAACGAAGTTGGATTCCTTTGGATTTTATTGGTTTGACCTACTGCATTCGGTGATGCCATCGCAAAGGGAGCTCTTTTTGGGGTTTGTTCGAATTGTGTTCGCTTTGATACCAAGACCTGTAGAGTCGACTGGACCGACAAGCGTATGTGACATGTTGGGGATCTGACTTTGACCATGAAGAGGACTGCGATTGAAGACCTTATCTTGTATTTCTCACTACACCGGTGAGCCCGGAATTGCCTCACGCATTCGGGATACGATGGAGTGCCCAACTCCTTAGTCGTAGATATATTATGGGTAGTTTATATTTTATTTTGCATTACCTATATAAAGTGTATTTTTGAGTACATGTATGCTTCAAGGCAATTATCCAGACTTAAATGTTGTAAATTGAGTACATATTATAATTCATAATTTAACTGGTTGTATATGTAACTACTCATTCGTGGCTCCTATTTTCCTCATATAAGAAATGTTTAATATTTATGGTAAATTTGTTGTTTGACAATGTTAGCACGCCGACATTTAGTGACCGTGACATAATGACGATTGTGCATTGGTTATTAAATCGAGGGGTGTTACAGCCTCAACGTCCGTCTGCTAGGGGAAGTTCTAGTGGTAACTGAGCTGGTCAAAATGTGGCGTTTACGCCAAGATGTTTTAAATGTGGAAAGAGTGGTCATATATCTACGAATTGTTTGATCAGAGGAACGATATGCTTTAACTATAGAAAACCTAGACATGTTTCTAGGGATTGCACTCAGCCGGAAAGGAAGCCTGCCGTGAGTAATGTTCGTGCTACTCAACCGCGATCTGGAAGGCGAGTATACACAATGATTGGAACTGAAGCTTCTCAATCTGAAGATCTCATTCAAGGGTAAGGTGTCATTGAAGGTAATCACCTGACTTTGCTATATGATTCGAGTGCAACACACTCATTTATTGCATATGATTGTGTGGAACGATTGAAACTGCTTGTGTCTTCTTTGAGTTTTCAATTGATTATTTCTACGCCAACTGCCAAGCCTGTTGTTACATCCAAGATATGTATAAACTGTCCTATTGTTATAAAGGATCATGTGTTTTTAGTCAATTTAATTTGTTTACCTCTTGTTGAGATAGACATAATATTAGGAATGGATTGGTTATCTTCTAACCATATCCTGATAGACTGTGCAAGTAAAACCATAGTTTTTCCTAAGGAGGAAAGTTCTGGATTCTTGACTGTTGTTAAAGTCAAGTCATTATTGCGAGATGGAGCTCAGGGATTTATATTGCTGTCTTCTTTAGAAGTCAAGAGTGAGAAAGATGTGAGCGCTATTCCTATCGTCAATGAGTTTCCAGAGATTTTTCTTGATGATGTACCCGGTTTGCCACCGGAAAGGGAGATCGAGTTCTCTATCAAATTGGTGCCGGGAGCAGGTCCTATTTCGATTGCACCATATCGGATGTAGCCTGCAGAGTTGGTAGAATTAAAGAAGCAATCGGAGGAACTGTTGGAGAAGCAATTTGTGCAACCTAGTGTTTCGCCATGGGGAGCACCAGTGCTGCTAGTCAAGAAAAAGGATGGAACTTTTTGACTTTGTATAAAGAATAAGTATCCACTTCCGAGAATTGATGACTTAATGGATCAGTTGAAGGGAGCTGCTGTATTCTCTAAGATAGATCTGCGATCAGGTTATCATCAGATTCGTGTCAAGGTTGATGATGTACCTAAGACAACTTTCCGCACTCGTTATGGGCATTATGAGTATCAAGTGATGCCGTTCGGAGTGAAGAATGCTCCTGCAATATTCATGGACTATATGAATAGGATTTTTCATCCGTACCTAGACAGATTTGTCGTTCTCTTTATCGATGACATTTTGATCTACTCTCAAAGTCAAGAAGAGCATGCTAAATATCTTAGTATAGTTCTCCAGATTTTGAAAGAGAAGAAGCTGTATGCGAAATTGGCAAAATACGAGTTTTGGTTGGAAGAAGTTCAATTTCTAGGTCAAGTAATTTCCAAGGAAGGTATTGCGGTAGACCCATCAAAGGTGGAGACCATTTTGCAATGGGAAAGGCCTAAGACAGTGACTGAGGTCCGGAGTTTTGTTGGACTGGCCGGATATTACCGAAGATTTATTGAAGGTTTTTCCAAGATAGTTGGACCATTTACACAACTCACAAGGAAGAGCCAAGCTTTTGATTGGATGGAGGAACGTGAAGCAAGTTTCCAAGAGTTGAAGAAGAGATTAAAAACTGCACCAGTGCTAATTTTACCGAATCCTAACAAATCTTTTGAGGTTTATTGTGACGCTTCTTATCAAGGGTTAGGATGTGTGTTGATGTAGAATCAAAATGTAGTAGCTTGTGCTTCAAGATAGTTCAAGGTTCATGAGAGGAACTACCCAATGCATGATTTGGAACTAGCCGCGGTAGTCTTTGCGTTGAAAGTGTGAAGGTATTTTCTGTATGGAGCTATGTTCAATGTCTTTAGCGATCACAAGAGCTTAAAATACTTGTTTGATCAAAAGGAACTAAACATGAGACAGAGGCGATGGTTGGAAGTTTTGAAGGACTATGATTTTCAACTTCAATACCATCCAGGAAAGGCGAATGTGGTGGCGGATGCCTTGAGCAGAAAGGTGGTTAGTATTTCTACCATGATGATAAAAGAGGAGGAGCTTATTAATCAATTCAGAGATCTATGGTTATCAGTGGAATTGGTACTCGGAAAGATTCGTCTAAGTAAGGTTGTAGTTTTGAATGACTTACTGGAAGTAATCCGAGAAAAATAGGATGAGGATTCATTTTTACAAAATGAAAAGGAGTTTTTGAAGCAAGGTCATAAGACAACGGTGGAGGAAGGATCTGATGGAATCTTAAGATTTGAAGGACGTGTTTGCATACCTGATGATCCCGAACTTAAGAAAGCAATTTTGGATGAAGCTCATACTAGTAATTTGAGTATGCATCTGGGGATGACTAAAATGTATCAAGACTTGAAGCGGATGTTTTGGTGGCTAAGAATGAAGAGAGATGTAGCGGAACGTGTGACGTCTTGTCTCATTTGTCAGAAGGCAAAAGTGGAACATCAACGACCTGCCGGTATGTTACAACCTTTAACTATTCCAGAGTGGAAATGGGATAGTATCTCGATGGATTTTGTTACCAGATTGCCAAGGATGAGGAAGGGTCATGATTCTATATGGGTCATAGTTGATAGGCTTACGAAGTCAGCACATTTATTGTCGATCAATATTAAGTATTCATTGGAACGATTAACCCAAATGTACATCAACGAAATTGTTAGACTCCATGGTGTACCCGTAAGTATAGTTTCTGATAGAGATCCGAGGTTTACGTCAAGGTTCTGGCAAAGTTTGCAAGAAGCCATGGGAACTAAACTACGATTGAGTTCTGCATATCATCCGTAGACTGATGATCAGACGGAGAGGACGATTCAGTCGTTGGAGGATTTGTTGCATGCTTGTGTGTTAGAAAAATAAGGGAGTTGGGATAAATTTCTGTCTTTGATTGAATTCACCTACAACAATAGTTTTCACTCGAGCATAGGGATGGCACTCTATAAAGCCCTTTATGGACGACGATGCCGAACACCTTTGTGTTAGTATCAGGATGAGGAGAGTATGATTATTGGGCCTAATCTTGTGCAACAGACTACGGAAAAGGTGAAAATGATTCAGGAGAAGATGCGAATGACTCAAAGCCGACAGAAGAGCTATGCTGATAAGCGAAGATAACCTCTGGAATTTGAAGAAGGTGAGCATGTATTCTTAAGAGTAACGTCTATGACTAGTGTCGAAAGAGTTATCAAATCTAGGAAACTTACTCCTAAGTTCATAGGGCCTTATCAAATTATTCGTCGGATAGGTCTTGTAGCCTACCAAATAGCCGTACCACCTTTTCTATCCAATCTACATAATGTATTCCATGTGTCTTAGCTAAGGAAATACATTCCAGATCCAACGCATGTTATACAGCCAGATGAAGTCCAACTGAAGGATAATTTGACGTATGAAACACTTCTTGTTAAGATTGAGGACAAGATAGTGAAATAGCTTCGAGGGAAGATGATTGAGCTGGTAAAGTTTGTACGGAATGATGTAACAGGAGATACTACTTGGGAGCTAGAAGATAATATGAGGGAGTAATACCCTCACTTATTTTGAGGTATGATGAATTTCGGGGACGAAATTCTTATTAGTAGGGGAGAGTTGTAACACCCCGACTTTTGGGATAAATACGATATTGTCCTGAATGTACTATTTTGTAAATTCTGTGAGAAGTAAATTGAATTTGACTGTTTCGTGAGTGTATTTGACTGTTGTATGTGACTTGCTCCGAGCCAAGGAAATAATAATTTTCTGGCTGAAAAAATCTTATTTTAATTAATTAGAGTTAGGGGATCTTACTAAACCCAATTCTGATTGATATATATATTAATCTTTTAATTTTTAGGATTTAACTGTATAATAAAATAATTTTATATTATTATAATATTATTTTATTTGACAGTACCTACTGTCTCAAAAACAATAGAAATCTGCTTTAAAATGACCATGGATCCTGAAAAGTCTATGGGACCCACATTTAGAAAAGCAGTCAACGATTCTGACTGGACAAAATTCTAAGCCAATAGGAATCAGTCAACGAAAGTGGCTTGAATTTTCTAACCAATAAGGTTTAGTCAAACAAAGAGGCAAAGACTTCTTTGTGGACCTTTGGATGAAAAGCATGATTTAGATGCCCTTGATCTTAACCGTTGATCAAATCAATGGTGTAAGGACAATTCTAGTTTAATCACTAAGTAATATCCACCTTAGATCAAATCAAGGGCTAGGAATTAAAGTTAAAATCAAAGGTTGAGAGTGAGTCAAACATAGTGGCTTGACTTTGCTTAGTAACTAATTAAACCTAATTTGATTAATCTAATTACCTAATTAACAAAGTAAGCTAATCTAGTTGTCGATTAGTTATAATCAAATTATTAATTAGATATCCTAATTTTGTTTAGAGGTTATAATATATGCTGATATATATTAAACTAATTAGTTATAAAATTAGAATGTTAATTAAGTGTTAATAGGAGACTTAACCTAATTAATTACCTATTTAATTAGCATGTAATTAACTCTAATTGAAATCAAAATTAAGCCCCTAATATCCCTTGAACCCCACAGCTAAAGGAGGCTAAATTTCCATGTTCTCCATTGTTCTTGAACCATCCAAGTGACATAAGCCATGTGCTTCAAAGTGTGAACACAAATGGATATTTACTATCCAAGTTAAACACTCAACCTCTCCTACAACACTCACATGGCAGCCTCTCCATATTTTACATTCAATATTCACTTTTACACTTATCAAAAGACTTTACTTCATATTCTCTCAAATTTCCAAGAACTGAAGAACACTTTTCTCTTCTATTTTCTCTCTCAAATTCGGCCCAAGCACCCAACACCACCATCAATCTTCTATAATTTTATCTCATAGCTTTTCCTAAACCACAACTATCTCCTAAACACTTTTCCTTTACAAGGTTTTGTCAAAAACCTACTCCTTCTAGTTCAAAATCCAATCTTTATCTTACTTCCCTAAGGGTAAGTTTTTGATTCCTTGGTTTAAAGTTTGATTTTTTATTTTCTTAACCATGATTGTTCCATGGTTTTTCAATATTGAGCCTTGTATGTGATTTTACTAATTATTTAAGAATTATTAGGGTTTTGTGTTAGTTTTCAAGAAAGCAAGGAGAAGGAGGAGACTAGGAGATCTTTGTCTTCAAGAGGTAAGAGGGAGATTTAATCACATCAACCTTGTATAATGATGAGAAAATGGAATTGTATGTATGTGAAGAATCCATAAGGATTCATTTGTGTGGTTGTTTATTGTTTTTCCTATTTGTGGTTAATTTTATTTGCAAGCATGTCTATAGCTTTAAAATATATTGCATGTGTTATTAATTGTATGATTATTAATCTAAGATGTGAATAACATGTGAGGTTTGTATGAGTGTTCCAAAGAACACAAAAGAGGCTCACGGCTTCCCTAAGAAACAGAGAACCAAAATGTTCTCAACCATTTTTGAAACAATGATTTAATGAAATCTAGGTAAAATAATGAATTTGAGAACGATTTAGGTTAATTATGGCCAACATGCCATTTAATATACAATTAAATTCCTAAGTTATTTTCTAAGGTAGATTCAGTAGCTAATCAGAATTCTTAATTAAAAGGTTTTATTTTAAGTAAGAATCAAAGCGAACGCTTGAAAAATACTAACGTAGAGCTCACTCTCTGAGTTTTGAAGCGCGTTAGCAAGTTTCAAGGTGTAATTGTTGGGTAAGGTTAAAATGAACAGTATTTAGAGGAAAACATCAAAAATACCATGTACTGATTTTCTAGGTAAAATGCTGCTGAAATTTACTAAAATCAGACAAATAAAATGAAAAGATTCCATAATATATTTATAATTTAAGGAAAATATTCTATGTAGTTTAAAAGTACTAAATAAAGCCTATGCATTGTTAAAATAAAGACTTTAAGCTATATGGTTAAGAAAATGATTTAAAAATCTTATGCGATTGAGAAAATGATTTAAAAACATTATGCGATGTTCAAAAATGTCAAAATATATTTATGCAATTTAAAAACGTTTGTAAAAGTGACACGATTGTGAAAATGCGATAAAATTTCTACGTGATTAAATGGAACAACGAGTTTTACTATCGGGCCAAAGTGGTGGACCGGGACATGTTGTGAGATAGTACTGTCAAGTGGAGACATACTGTATTTTGTTATATTGAGATTGAGTATTTTCGTAAATATGGTAATAGTTTGTGATTAAGGGTATTTTGGTAATTTTTTATCATGCTTAGAGAGTTGTGTCAATTTGGTTGATAATTGGTGATTGGTTGACAAAAGGAATTACACCGTGTTGTGGTGTAATAGGCATAGTGTGGTTCATTATATGAACTTGAAGGCATTAGTGTGTAGATAATTCCACATATTGGATAGTGTAATAGTTTAGTTGGGCAGCGTAAGGTACTATTAGTTCTTTTCAGATCATTCTCTCAGATATCTATGTTTAGCTTCATGGAGTAGGAACGAGTCAGTGTGTGTTCATTCATTACCTGTATTTTAATGTTTACTATAATCTGTGATAAAATGTATAATATATTATTTTGTTATACTGTATATGATACAATGGTATGTATTGTTGTGATATCTGTTGTACTGTCATTTTCTTTATTGCCATGCTGGTAATGATATAGATTGTCTCACCTCTCTATATATATTTCTTTGTATTATTATTATATTCCGTAAAAGAGTTTGAGGAGGAGGAAGAGGAATAACCTCTTAAGATACAATATCCGGACGAGCGACAACCGAGCGAGCAGCACGAGGACAGTGAGCAAATAGATCACCCCTATCATCTAGACTAATCTTGAGATCATAACGTTGCCGGGATTCTTCGGTTTCGTGAGACTTGACTTTCATGGAGGTTCGGAGGCCTGGCGTATGCGCAAGGATAAAGGATCATTAGTCTACGTGGGACATCTGACTGTGTCCCTGAGTAGAGAGTTTGATGGGGAGATTATATTTACTACTACTTTATATTTACATCTTGAGTTGCCTCTGACTCTTAGGTGATATTGGGAAGGAATTTTCTATGCACCTAGTGAGCTCAGTAGTGAGTCAACAGCCCAAACTCAAGTCTATAGAGCTGTGGGACCTCTAGGATTTCTGTCTTTCGATGATCTCTCTGAAGATGATCCATCGGAGGGTTAGAAAATCTTCGAGGTGCACTTGGGCAATGTTATGTTTTAGCTTTATGATGACACTTTACTGCTTTGATAAATATTTGTAGTTGTAATTTATTTGTATACTTAAGACAAAATCGTATGTATATTATGGTGTGATTATGTTTTGCTTTATTTTGTGCTCTGTGTTATTTTATTTAATGTTATAAGTATAAAAGGAAAAATTTTACCACTAATATTATTTATGTACCTAACATTTTACAACTTGGGTTAGAATTTTATTTTATTTTATTTTATTGCATCAAAAATGTGACATCCCCACCAGGGTGTTACAGTCTCCATATCTTCAAAGTGAAAACTATGGCTACTAACTCTAAGTTGTGCATTGGATAGTTCTTCTCATGCACTCGCAACTGCCTCGAAGCGTAAGCCACCACTTTTCCATTTTGCATAAGTACAGATCCTAATCCTTGGTACGAAGCATCACAATACACTTCGAAGGGTTCACTTGGATCAGGGAGAATTAATACTGGTGAAGTAGTTTGCCGTCTCTTCAATTCTTGGAAACTCTCTTCGCAAGCATTAGTCCACTCAATGGCTTGATTCTTTCTCGTGAGCTAAGTGAGAGGCCTTGCTATTTTAGAGAATCCTTAAATGAACCTCTGATAGTATCCAGCCAAACCCACAAAGCTTTGAATTTCTGTCACTGTCTTTGGTCGTTCCCATTATAGAACTGCTTCCACCTTTGACGAATCCACTGCAATCCCTTCCTTCGAGATCACGTGGTCCAGAAACTTAACTTCGTCCAGCCAAAATTCACACTTTGAAAATTTAGCATACAGCTTCTTCTCCTTCAGAATCTGGAGAATTATACTAAGGTGTTTAGCATGATCCTCTTGATTTTGAGAGTAGATCAGAATGTCATCAATGAACACAACAACGAATCTGTCCAAGTAAGGACGAAAGATTCTGTTCATGTAGTCCATGAAGATTCTATTTTATTTTATTGCATAAAAAATGTGGCATCCCCACCAGGGTGTTACAGTCTCCATATCTTCAAAGTGAAAACTATGGCTACTAACTACAAGTCATGCGTTGGATAGTTCTTCTCATGCACTCGCAACTGCCTGGAAGCGTAAGCCACCACTTTTCCATTTTGCATAAGCACAGATCCTAATCTTTGGTACGAAGCATCACAATACACTTTGAAGGGTTCACTTGGATCAGGGAGAACTAATACTGGTGAAGTAGTTTGTCGTCTCTTCAATTCTTGGAAACTCTCTTCGCAAGCATTAGTCCACTCAAAGGCTTAATTCTTTCTCGTGAGCTGAGTGAGAGGCCTTGCTATTTTAGAGAATCCTTAAATGAACCTCTGATAGTATCCAACCAAACCCACAAAGCTTCGAATTTCTGTCAATGTCTTTGGTCGTTCCCATTGTAGAACTGCTTCCACCTTTGACGGATCCACTGCAATCCCTTCCTTCGAGATCACGTGGTCCAGAAACTTGACTTCGTCCAGCCAAAATTCACACTTTGAAAATTTGGCATACAGCTTCTTCTCCTTCAGAATCTGGAGAACTATACTAAGGTGTTTAGCATGATCCTCCTGATTTTGAGAGTAGATCAGAATGTCATCAATGAAGACAACAACGAATTTGTCCAAGTAAGGACGAAAGATTCTGTTCATGCAGTCCATGAAGATGGCAGGTGCATTCGTTACACCAAACGGCATCATAAGATATTTGTAATAACCGTATCGAGTATGAAAAGCCATCTTAGGAATATCCTCCGATTTTACTCTAATTTGATGGTAATCTGATCGCAAATCGATCTTAGAGAACATTGCTGCTCCTTTTAGTTGATCCATTAAGTCGTCTATCCTCGGAAGCGGATACTTATTCTTTATCGTGACCTTGTTTAGTTGGTAATAGTCCACACACAATCGAGAAGTACTGTCCTTCTTTCGGATGAGCAACACTAGTGCTCCCCATGGTGACACACTGGGTCTAACGAACTGCTTTTTCAAGAGCTCTTCCAACTGCTTCTTAAGCTCCGCTAACTCTGACGGTGACATTCTGTAAAGCACTATAGATACAGGACCAGATCCAGGTATAAGATCAATAGCGAACTCTATCTCCCACTTCGGCGATAAACCAGGTACATCATCAGGAAGGACTTCGGGAAACTCATTAACCAATGGAATTGTATTCACATCTGCCTCGCTCTCGACCTTCAAGGAAGACAATAACATGTATCCCTGAGCTTCTTCTTTCAAGAAAGCTCAAACTTGGTTAGCCGTCAAAAATCTAGAAACTTCATCCATAGGAAAAATTATGGCTTTACTAGAACAGTCTAATAGGATATGGTTAGAAAATAATAAATCCATTCCTAAGATTACGTCTAATTGGGAAAGAGGTAAACAGATCAAATCAATAGAAAAGATTCGACCCTCAACGACTAAAGGACAATTTAAGCAAACTTTGGTGGTAACAACGGGTTTATCAATGGGAGTAGATAAAGTTAAGTCAAAAGGTAAGGAAGACACAGGTAAACTAAGTCGTCGCACATAGTCATAAGAAATGAAAGAGTAAATTGCCCCAGAGTCATATAGTACAGTTAAAAGATTACCTCCTATGACACCTTCTCCTTGTATCAGATCTTCAAATTTGGAGGCTTCAGCCCCACTTATGGTATAAACTCGACCCCCAGCCTGCGACTTTATAGCTCGTGCGGCATTAACTAAAGGCTCAGCCTTAGCTTGGTTGCAGTCTCTGGATATGTGTCCAGGTTTCCCACATCCTAAATAGATGATTCCTTTGATGGTGCAGTATCTTGTTGCGTAATCCTTCCCGCACTTCAAGCATTTTGAAGAAAATGCCTCATTCTGTCTAGTTCAGTTCCCACCGGAACCTCCACTGGTACCTCCACCTGATGTCTGCTACTGATTTCCCAGTGGTCGGGAATAAGGTTTCTTCTGGAAGCGATTCGCGTTGTTGCCGCCTCCTCTTTGGAACCTAGCAAGTCCAAAGTTATGATTTCTCGTGTCCCGAGCTTAATCTAGAGCTTCCACCTGGCAACATGTATCTAACAGCTCTAAAAATTAATTAATCTTCAAGGTGATGACTACTCTTTTCACCTCGTGCCTCAGTCCTTCCTCAAATTTTTGACATTTCCACACCTCGTCTGGCTGGTGCTGGAAATATGTCAAAAACTTGGATAAGCTTTCAAACTTCGCGGCGTATTCACTGATAGACAAGCTTCCTTGCCTCAAGCTGAGGAACTCCATTTCTTTTGCATGCTAGGCACTTGCGGGGAAATATTTTTCCAAGAACTTATTCAGGAATACCTCCCAAGTGATTGCGCGACCTTCAGCTTCTAACACTCTCTGTGCCCTGTTCCACCAGTCTTTAGCATCCCCAATCAGCATAAAAGCGACGTAAGTTACCTTCTTGTCGTTGGTACAGTTCATGCCTTAGAAGATTTTCTCCAGCTCCATGATCCACAGACTAGCTTTCTCCGGATCAAATTCTCCTTTAATCTGAGGAGGGTTGGGGCGACGAAACTTTACCAAATTTTGAGCACCAGCCGATGCTTCCAGCTGTTGTGCAGCCCTTTCCTGCTGCTGAGCAGTCCTCTCCATTTGTTGCATGATAACCTCAGCCATCTACTGTATCGCCTCAATCATTGCAGCTATGTCTCCGCCACGTGCCATTACGTTCTTTCAGAGTTAGATTAATTGAAAACACAAGGAAGAATTAGATGTATCCTTTTGGAATACCATACAATACATCTCTGTGTTTGGTTTCAAAGAAACACACAGCACAAACAAGTCAGACCTAATCACAAAGACTGAAAGAAAACATAAATCGGGGCTCTGATACCAACTTAATGCAACGCCCCTTTTTGGGAAGGAATATTACATCATTATTTACGATGCAGAAATCAAAAGTATAAATTAAGACCCAGTTCTTTTCATTTTTCTATTATATATAAATATAATTAATAACCTGCTCATCAATGAGATATTCAAATGTACTAACCTTATAAGAGATACACAAGTAGGTATATTATTATTTTTTTGTAAGCGGAAAACATAAAGATTGAACCATACATCCATGCAAAAGGTACCTCATATATATGCATTGTTTAAGTACAGACTGTAAGTCATTAATTACATTAAGGCTTATCAAAAAGAAGCCAAAAGCTTTATATGCCCCCAAAAAATGATATACAGACCCCTAAAAAGAATATCAAGCCCCAAAAGAAAGACAGATGGCCATTAGTGACTATCAACAGTATTAGCCCCTACTAAGAAAGAGAAGGAACCATAATTGGATCCTCTTCAGGGTCTTCCTCGTCAGAGGAAACCCTCATCAGAGCCACCGAGTTGAAGGCGGGGGCTCGGGCAGTAGAGAGGAATGAATCCTCCCGTGAGGAGTAATAACGCTCACCCCACATGTCACAAATGGGCAGATAAAACTCTAAGTACAAACGAATACTACAGGTAAAGATAAGCGGATCATAACGCCCCAAAGCTAGCGACACTGTCACGTCTCCCAGATAAACACAGTAATCCGAACTAAAGTTGATGTGCTAATAGTCCGGTCCTCCGAAGAAAGTCAGTCGCATATGCCCCGAAAAGCCTTGCGGACGAGCCGTCATGGTCAGAACAGGTACTAGTCAAAGTCAGGTCAGAAACTAGGGAACTCGTGTATTTCCCCTTCTTCGCCGACGTCATCAGAGAATCACATAAGTAAAATAGAATAGTAGAAAATAAAGAAAAGAGGTAAGACATTCTACATTCATTACCAATCATGACAGTAAAGAAACAATACGGCGCATCACACCCACATAACATTTCAGGAATAATAATCAGCATTAAAAATAGATAATAAACAACTTAGCAATTCTAAGCAGTTATAACAGTAATAAAATAACTGTTCCAAATCATGATATGAATTATATGTCAAGTAATATGTGTACTCACTATGCACATGCATATGACACCAAAATCCTACTCCATGGAGCTAGACACTAACATCGGAGAGAATGATCAGGAGATATGTCTGTATCGCAGCTGTCGAGGCCTTCAAGTGCTAAAATTCTCAATTCATCAACGTGCACATCATGACATTATACAAGACATTCTACACAGATCTTGATATAGGACAATGTCTCGGTCTGGATTATTGGTGCGTTTGTATCGGTCTGCCCCACGGACAGAAGAGCTACCAACTGTCCATTACAAGGTACCCGCACCCCGACGCCCCCTAGGTCAACAAATAACCTACACTCGGCTATTCGCACCCGCACATAGGTGTGATTCAACTCCTAGGCAACTTGGCCTTAACAATAGTCCACCAGACTTTCACAATGCATGATGACTTAATGCATATTCATGTATATTCGACAATGATATACTTTTCTTATAAAGTCTTTCTCAATGCATGTTTCAATCATGCTCATCATAAATGTTCAAATTCATAAATCAATCACATATGATTCAATATAATCATAAAGTCATTTATCCAATTTGTTAGGACGAATAGTCTTTTTCAAAATTTAATAAATACTAATCATTCAATTCAAGATTTAAGGTTTACATTTAAGTTATCAGGGTTAGAAAGCTCTAATTCCATCATTTTTAGGCTAAACTCCTCAAATTTGGGGCCTGGTAATCGATTACATAGACTTGGTAATCGATTACAAGCCTAACAGAAGCCCTGTAATTGATTACAAGCTGGATGTAATCAATTACATCTTACCCAGAAGCCTTGTAATCAATTACATGATCCATGTAATCAATTACAAGCTACCCAGAAACACATTTCGCAGTTCTAGAAGCTTGGTAATCGATTACATGGTAGCTTGGTAATCGATTACATGAACCATGTAATTGATTACAAAGTGAAAATTTGTAGAATACAGAGTCTCTAAATCATTTTAACCTAAACCAAACCATCAAACCTCAACTACAACATCATAATCATATCATACAAGCACTTATAGCTCAACCAAGTCACCAATCCTTCAACATACATCAAAATCATGCTATCCAAACAATCAAAACACAACCAAAATCATTCAAACAAATGGGTACCCCCCCAAATGGGTTCCACCCCATCAACACAACAATAGGTTCCTCACCACCAAAATGGGTTGAAGAGAATAATCTTCCTTTTACCTTAAGAGACAATAAGGAAAGTAAACTCCTTTTTAAGTTTTTCGTCCACCACCCACAAGAAAAACCTAAGATGGTCAACTCACCAAATCAACTATTTAAACTTGAAAAGAGGAGTCCTTGATCACAATGGTGATCAAGGACCACGAAAATGAGGAGAAAAAGAGAAGAAAGTTGAGAGCTTTACCTCAAAGCTTCAAGCTTGGAGCTGGGCAGTAAATGGGAAAAATGGAAGAGTCAAGAGGTGTCCAACAAGGAAGAAAGCTTTAAGATGATAAGGAGAAACAATATTCTAAGTTAGCTTGAGCAAGAAAGTTTGAAGGCTCAACAATGGTGGTGTGCAGTCGTGTAGGAGAAGAGAGAAAGAGAGAAATGTGCGTGAGGGAGAGAATGAGAAATGAAATGTGAATAGGAGAAGTGAAATAAAATGATAACTTGCAATCTTTTGTTTTCCTTCCTTCTAGCCGTGTAGCCCAAATGAGAGGAGAGAGTGTGTGGTGGTTGATAGGAAACTTCCTAGAAGTTTCCCTTGAAGCTTCCTTGAGAAGCTTTATACACTTCTCGATAAAGTGAAGTGCGAGGTCACTTAAATGATGTCATAAAAGTAACTAGATAAAAATAATCTACTAGAGCTATTACTCAGTGGACAAAAGTTACTGTTAGCAGAAATAATATTTTGTTGTCTCTCAGATAATAAAATGTTCTACGATTTTATTTATCAGATAAAATCTCGTAAAACAAAAAATTCGTAAATTGTGTCCAATCTCGGGTTTAGTAAGATCCCCCATCAACTTTTCTACAGTCCAAAGTTTTTTAGCCTCGGGAAAAATATTTTATTTTTCCAGCTCTGCTCATCACGCACGCAAATTGAGAAATATATATTAAAATATTTGACATTTTCGAAAAGATCCAAAAAAATTTCTAAAAATCATAAATATTATAAAATGATTATTTATGGTGAAACAAATAATTTTTGAGATATTACACATTTTCTCTCTGCCACTGACCGATTAAGTGGTCAGTGTCTGGGAGACTAATCACCCAGAGGCAGACTTCTAGAATCAGCTTCTATGAGTTGGTAACCAATTTTTGACTTCCATAATCAACTTCTACATGGTTTCAACACCAAAACATAGTTAATAAACATGTTAAAACTCATATATACATTATCAAATTACCATCATAGGGGTCTATGAACAATGAATAACTCATAACACCCATATTCAAAAACTCAAGAACATAGAGTTTTATGGATGCACCTAAGTTCAAAATCCATAACCATGAATGTGTCAACACTTTGACATACAATATCTCAATTCCAACCAAGTTTACCGACACAAATTTTGGAAACAAGAAAAGGAAGAATATAGAAGCATCAACTACATGTTCATAGAGTCTTAAAGCTATTCCTAAGCTCAAATTTATAAACATAAACATACATATATCATCTAACTTTAACAACCAATTCTTCTATACCAAGTTCACCCATAAAAACTCCTGGTATCAAAAGAGAGAAAAGAGTGAAGTGAAGAAGCATCACAACCCCTACCTCAATTCTCTTATTGATGGTGCTTAACCTTTTCTTTCTTTCCTTTCTCGTTGTTGTTTGATTCTTTCCTTACTCTTCTTTCTCTTACCCTTGCTCTTCTTTCTTTCCCGTTTCTCTTATTTCTTTCCTTTCTCCATTTTCTTGTCGTTTACTGAATGAGAGAGTGAAAATGAGAGGAAAAAAAGTCAAAGATGAAGATAGAGATCGGGAGGGAGGTGGAGAGGTTAGAGAGATAAGGATGGAAGACTTTTGTGGTAACTGGAAATATTGTATCTCTTAAGAATGTTTTGATCTTTCTCTGATGAGTTTTCTACTTTCCATAACTGATAGGACAAATTCTACAGCTTCTTCCAATTATCAAACACATCATTTAATGATTATCCTTATACATCGTTAACAGCCACTAAGCTATAATATTCTTCCTGTGTGGCTAAAAATACCAAACTAATTCAGTTGATTATAAAAAATATACCACATCTCATTCTAACCATTTGTGACCTAGAAATGAATTTTTCATATTTATTTCTATCATCTAACCAGTTTATGCTAAGTTCTGAGCTATTATAAGTTATATTTCGTATTCGGTATTATAGCATTATACTTAAACTAGCTCATAAAATCACCACAATTTGCAAGTAAGTCATACAAGTGTTACTAAACTTCTATAACCATGATTAAGATTATTAAGTTAGGGAGAATGTTATATTTTTCTCCTCTTTTTCAAAATTTTTCCCTCAAAATTGCTTACCTCATATAAAAAGTTCTAGATAGTCTTGCACCATGTTGGACTACTGCTCCCAAGTGGTGTCCTCTATGTCAATCCCATCCAATATCACCTTCACCAAAAGAATCTGCTTTCCTCTGAGCTTTTTGACTCCTCTGTCCATGATCCTTACAGGTTTATCACATATGTTAAATTGTCTCTTAATTGCACTAATTCATTTTCCAAAATGTGTGAAGGATCTGGATTGTATTTTCTGAGTTATGAAACATGAAAAACATTGTGAAGGTTGGACAATATGGGTGGAAGGGCTATCTAGTAGGCACGAGTCTAATTCTTTTTAGAATTTGATATGGATCAAGAAACCCGAGGATTTAGCTTCCAAGTTTTCAAAGTTTTACTAACCCCTGTAGTAGGAGTGACTCTCAGAAATATATGTTCTCCTTCCTCAAATTATGGAGGTCTCATCCTTTAATCTATATAGCCATTTTTCCTACTTTGAGCAGTAACCAACCTATTCTTAATCATTTTTATTTATTCTGTGGTTTGTTGTACCATTTCAAGACCTAGGATGGTTCTTTCTCCAATCTCATACCAACATAGAGGTGATCTATATTTTCTACCATACAAAGCCTCATATGGTGCTATTCCTATACTGGTATGATAGTTGTTATTGTAGGCAAACTCCACTAAAGGGAGAAATCTATCCAACTACCCTGTTGCTCAAGCACACGTGCCCTAAGCATATCATTTAAGGTTTGGATAGTTCTCTCAGTCTGTCCGTCAGTCTGTGGATGATAAGTTGTGCTAAAGTTCAACTTAGTTCCAAATGCCTTATGCAAGGCTCCCCAAAATCTAGAAGTGAATCTATGGTCTCTATCAGATACTATGCTTGAGGGGATTCCATGTAATCTAACAATCTCTTGTAAATACAACTGAGCTAATTTATCTAGAGAAAAGTTAGCTCTTATTGGCAATAAGTGGGCAGATTTAGTTAATTTATCCACTATGACCCATATGGCATCAAAACCTGGTTGGGTTCTAGGTAGTCCTATTATGAAATCCATTGAAATACATTCTCATTTTCATTCAAGGATTTCTAATGGTTATAAGGGTCCAAAAGGTTTTTGGTACTCTATCTTAACTTTCTGACAAACCAAACATTTAGACATATACTCAGCTATGTTTTCTTTCATTCTAGACCACCAAAACAATTTCTCGAGATCTTGATACATCTTTTTTGCCCTAGGATGGATGGTGTGTTTACTCTTGTGAGCCTCTTCCAAAATCCTCTCTTTGATTTTAATTTCTTTTGGGATACAAAGCCTATTTGTAAATGTAATGATTCCATCATCCGCTTTACTAAATTCTATTTGTTCTCCCAACTAGATTTGCTCACTTGCTCCTTTTAAGAATTCATCTCTTTCTTGAGCTTCTCTAATTTGAGTCTTTAAGTCACTAATTATGTCTACCTTACTCATACAGAGACTATGTGGCAACATAGTCATTGCTAGACTCAAGTTCCTAAAACTCTCCAAAAGTTCTATCTCTTAGATCATTATTTGGGACACATGTAGGAATTTCCTATTAAGTGCATCAGCCACTACATTGGCTTTACCCAGATGATATTTCAATTCAACGTCATAATCCGTCATAAATTCCATCCACCTTCTCTGTCTCATATTCAACTCTTTTTGGTCAAACAAATACTTTAAGCTCTTGTGATCACAAAAAACTTCAAACTTAACTCCATAGAGATAGTGTCTCCATATTTTCAAGGCAAACACAACAGTTGCCAATTCCAAATCATGGGTAGGATAGTTATCTTCATGAGGTCTCAACTACCTAGAGGCATAGCAACTACCCTTCTATTCTACATTAGAACACACCCTAATACCTTCTTTGAAGCATCACAATATACTTCAAAGTTCTCTTGAGGGTTTGGAATCACTAAAATAGATGTTGTGATCAATCTTTGTTTCAACTCTTGGAAACTATCTTTACATTCTTGTGTCCACTCAAAAGATCTACCTTTCTTAGTTAACCTAGTCAAGGGTAAAGTTATTTGAGAAAATCCCTTTATAAACTTTTCATAATACCCAGCCAGTCCTATGAAACTTCTAATCTCTATCACAGTGGTAGACCTTTCCCATTGCACCACTGCTTCTATCTTGCTAGGGTCCACTGATACCCCTCCTTGGGATACCACATGACCCAAAAAATGTACTTCCTTTATCCAGAATTCACATTTTGCCAATTTGGCAAACAATTATTTTTCTTTGAGGATTTCTAAAACCATCCTAATGTGCTACTCATGTTCCTCTATTGTCTTTGAGTAGATAAGGATATCATCTATAAAGATAATCACAAATTTGTCTAGGTATGGTCTAAATATTTTGTTCATGTAGTCCATGAATACTACGGGCACATTAGTTAAACCAAAGGACATCACGAGATATTCATAATGTCCATACCTAGTCCTGAAAGCAGTTTTAGGGATATTATCTTCCCTAACTCTGATTTGATGATAACCAAATCTTAGATAAATTTTTGAGAAAATCAAAGCTCTTCTTAATTGATCTATCAGATCATCTATTCTAGGTAAAAGATACTTGTTCTTAATGGTTACTTTGTTTAACTGTCGATAATCTATACACAATCTCATGCTACCATCCTTCTTTTTTACTAGGAGTACTAGTGCTCCCCAAGGTGAAACACTAGGTCTAATAAATTACTTATCTAACAATTCCTCTATATGTTTCTTGAGTTTTACTAACTCTAAGGATGACATCCTATAAGGTGCTATAGATATGGGTCTGGTGCTTGGTACCAAATCTATAATGAACTTTGTTTCCTTCTCAAGTGACAACTCAGTTATTTCACTAGGTAATACTTCCAAGAACTCCCTCACCACAGGTATATTATCTGAGTCCTGCTCAACTTTAGAATTTAAGGAGGGAAGGAGAACATATCCCTGAGCCCTTTCTACTAAACATTTAATAAATTGATTAGCATTAAAAAACACAAACTTAGAAGAAACAGCCATGGAAGGGATCTCAGACATAAAAATCAAAATTTTATTTGAACAATTCAAAACAATATGATTTGTAGACAACCAATCCATACCTAGGGTGATATCAATGTCAACCAACGGCAAACAAATAAAATTCACAAAGAAAAGCCTATCCTCTACTGGTACACAACAATCCAAACAAACATGAAAAGTTTTTACTTGCTTTCCTGTTGGTGTAGACATAGATAAAACATGGGGAAGCTCAGACACAAGTAAGTCTAGCATCTTCACATAATCATAGAAAATAAAGAAGTGAGATGCTCCTAAATTATGCAGCACAGTTAAGAGATTATCTTTAACTATACATTTAATTTGTATAAGATCGAGAGATGAGCCGCCTCATTACCACTCAGAGTATAAACTCTTCCTTTGGTTTGAGGCCTAGGGTTGGGTGTCACTCCCTGTCTCCGAGGACACTCCCTAGCAAAGTGCCCTGGGTTGCCACATGTAAAGAACACTTATTGGCCTACCAAACAAGGCTTATTACCATGTTGTTTCCCATATTTTGTATATCTTGGCCCCCTTTGATCAGTCTGAATCTATTTTCCTTTGTCTTGTGGATATCTAGGTTGAGAAGAAGAAGTCCCTATTTTAAACCTCTTATCTATCCTCTTTCTCTTTTGGAAATTTTGTGGCCTTTGGTCCTTTAGAGGCTTAACATCATAGCCATCTACAGTCTTACAGTTATTCACCAAAGAAGGAAAATCCTAAATCTCTAAATGCCTTGTGGCCCTTTTTATGTCTTCTCTCAATCCAAACTCAAATTTTACACACTTCCAATTTTCATCCAAAGTGTATCTAAAGTAGAGGAAAATTTTAGAAAACTCCTCAAACTTGGCTATAGACTGGCCCACTGAAAAGCTTCCTTGTTCAAGCTTTAGAAACTCCAATTCCTTCGTATTTTGTAAGTTCTTAGGGAAATATTTGTCCAAAAAAGTTGTCCTAATCACTTCCTAGGTAATTGAGTTCTTGCTATGCCCATCAGTCTCCTAGCATCCATCCAACAACCTTTTGCCTCCCCCACCAACATATAGGAGGAAAAGGATACCATCTACTCATCAGTGCATCCTATGATAGCAAAGATTTTCTCCATTTCCCTCAGGCACCCCTCAGTCTTACCTGGATTGTACTCTCCTTGGAAAGACAAAGGATTAGCCTTTCTAAATTCAGAGAGGTCATGGAAAATGTTGGTTTCTTACTAAAGCTGCATCATTGGTGGTTAAGGAGGTGGATTTGGCCCCATTCTCTCCAATACTCTATTAGTGACAACATTCTGCTCCCTTATAGCAGTCACCATCTCCCTAAACATTCCAGTCATATCTGTCGTATTTTTATTTCCAAATCCTTTACTTCCTCGAGTATACCTAAGAGATGCCATAATTTCCTATACACATAGAGCAATACATATTGAGTTGATCAGTCATAATATCATGTAATAGTGTGACTGTAACTATTAACATTCATACCTAAGGCTATCATACAATTCTATTCATATATCTCACATCAAGATAAGAAAATGCATAACATATAACAACAACACCTAAAAATACTAAAAGCATAGTCAGTCCATACCCCGACTCAACAGGATGAATTGCTCTGATAACATAATGTAACGCCCTAACATTAATACTATAATATATCCATAATATATGTGAGTAAACAGGATTAGGCACGCCACTTCTAACATAAAAACATCATTCTACCTTAATAATAACTATACATGTTATTATATAGAGCCTTAAGAGGAAAATGTAACTTGTACATGAATAAATATACATATGAAAAGAATATCCTTTACTGATATAACAAGTTCAACTAATTTAAAATTTCCATTGCATAACTATATAACACAAAACAATGGTCAAAAGAGTAAATAACTCTACTCTATGTCATCTACTTTGTAACGTCCTAAGACTGTCTGCAAGATCGATGAGTGTTCCCACAAACCAACAGGGATCTTTTCAGCTTGCTTTGTCCTCACTCACATGCATCCTAGGAAATTTCCTAGGAGGTCACCCATCCCACATGTGCTCCAAGTCAAGCACGCTTAACTATGGAGTACTTATGTTCTTGGCTTCTGAAAAGAAGATGCACCTTGTTGATATAAGTGGTGCTAATCAATTCATTTAAGCCATCCTTAACTATGAAGTCCCATACCTGCACAGTCTCTGGATCCCTCTCATTTTGGTGTGTATTCAGTTCATTCATGTGTCCCTCCGCCTAGAAGCCTGTCAGGAGCCATTCCTTGTCTGTACTTCATCTTTTACACCGGCGACCACTCCCAGCCCTCGTCGGCCCTGGGTGTCATATGCCCACCAGCTTCCGCATGGTTCATCCTCGAACCACATCGTACTAGGAGAGGTCTCGCGCTGATACCATTTGTGACACCCTAAGACTGTCTGCAAGATCGATGAGTGTCCCCACAAACCAACATAGGTCTTTTCAGCGTGCTTTGTCCTCACTCACACGCATCCTAGGAAACTTCCCAGGAGGTCACCCATCCCACAAGTGCTCCAAGTCAAGCACCCTTAATTATGGAGTACTTATGTTCTTGGCTCCCAAAAAGAATATGCATCTTGTTGATATGGGTGGTGCTAATCAATTCCTTTAAGTCATCCTTAACTATGCAGTCCCATACCTACACATTCTCTGGATCCCTCTCATTCTGATGTGTATTCAGTTCATTCATGTGTCCCTCCGCCTAGAAGCCTACTAGGAGCCGCTCCTTATCTGTGCTTCATCTTTTACACCGGCGACCACTCCCCGCCCTCGTCGGCTTCGGGTGTCACATGCCCACCAGCTTCCGCATGGTTCATCCCCGAACCACCGTACTGGGAGAGGTCCCGCTCTGATACCATTTGTAATGTCCTAAGACTACTTATAAGATTGATGAGTATCCCCACAAACTAACACAGGTCTTTTCAGCGTACTTTATCCTCACTCATACGCATCCTAGGAAACTTCCTAGAAGGTCACCCATCCCACAAGTGCTCCAAGTCAAGCATACTTAACTATGGAGTACTTATGTTCTTGGTTCCCGAAAAGAAGATGCATCTTGTTGATATGGGTGGTGATAATCAATTCCTTTAAGTCATCCTTAACTATGCAGTCCTATACCTGCATAGTCTCTGAATCCCTCTCATTCCGGTGTGTATTCAGTTCATTCATGTATCCCTCTGCCTAGAAGCCTGTCAGGAGCCGCTCCTTGTCTGTGCTTCATCTTTTACACTGGTAACCACTACCCGCCCTCGTCGGCCCCGGGTGTCACATACTTCATTTCTTCTCCTCGGGTGGACCTCGTGTTGGAATTATCATGGAAATAAAGTAAAGGAGCAAGAATTCTAAAATCCTCGGTAGTGCTAAAACATGTAATGTCATTACAATAACTCCAACTGCTTGGGGAAATTAAATCAGCAATATAGGTACCATATAGAAAGGTGGCATAAGCCAAAAACTGTTTCTTTCTCTTTCCGAGACAGATAATTCAATTATTACTATGGCTAAAAATTCTCATAATCAATCATTTATATTGAATCATCAAAATGTCATCAGATCATTGAGTGCAACAAGTATATAAAATAGTTATGAGTTACAACTCACTGTCACTAGAATATTTGCATACTCTCTTTATGTAAATATTCGCATTGCAAATCCATGATCTATATATGTAGTTCACATCTCTTTTGATGATATAAATTGCCCACACAAGTATAAGTCATATGTGTTGGTGTATACCCTAGAGGCCAATACATTTTCTGTATTTACATACATTCTATTATGCTATTTTATATATGAGGCATTTCATTTATTGTGTTCTTTTTTGATAAACATAATAAAGTCTTTAAAATAGTAAGTTTGATGTCATAGGACATCAAGTGGATGACTTGATCATGAGATCCTTTTGGTTATAACACTATTCTTAAATGTCCCTAGTCAAGTATTATTGTTAATTAGGACAACAATAATACATTGAGACTAGTATGTACATAGACTGATGACCACATCTCACGGGTCATGGATATAAGATATCAAGTCTTCACATGGGTACATATTAGAGTAATAATGTACTGGACTGACCCACCATGAGAACACTACATGGATCGTTACGTGAGTGTCATAAGTGATTCTCATAGTGACAATGGTGTCTGTGGTCCTTTGACCTGAACTCACTACGATTCCTACATGAGGAGTTGTGTGTTTTAATGCCATCAAACGTCATCTGTAACAAGGTGATTATAAAGTTAGTTATTGGACATACCGCGAATCATGCAGAGGGATGTGAGTGACATAGATGGGATTTGTCACTCCTACATAACAGGAGCGATATCTTCGGGCCCCTGATTGAGTAAGACTGCGAAATGCATGGCCATGCTTAAATGAGTCAATATGAGATATTGATCTCATTTGTTGTTACAGAGTCTACTCGAGTATCAGAAAATGAAAGATTGGACTATGCAAGGGTGACGCATTCTATGCCTTGTGTTCAATCTAGATATCTTGACAAAGGGACTAAACGATATGGAAACATTGGTCACAGAAAGGTTATGTCAAATCACTGACATTCTTATTATTTAGGTAGCAACGATGTGTTGCTAGATACCACTCACTACTTGTAATATTAAAATGGGATTTTAATATTACTGTCAACGTAATAAGAACCTGCAGGGTCACACGCTTAGAGCAGACTAAAATTAGAGCAATGGATCCAAGTTGGACTCGGATTCAAATATGGGCCAGACTCATAACAGATGGTTCTAAGGTTGCATAGCTTACCTTGCTGCTACTCACACTCACTTAAGGCAATCACTATTATAAATATTACTGCTAAAAGGGCTGCTAATATACACAATTTTAGAACCCTAGCCGCACCTATAGAAAAGGTGAGTGAGAGAGCGACAGGTTTCTTCTCTTCTCTTCGCAGCTAGCACTATGTGAGAGATGTGAGGCTCCTCTTTGCGGACGTTGGACGTTCGTGAGCCTGTTCGTGTGGATACTACAGAGACATCATTTCTATTACGGTGTTGGTGATTCACGCTTCAAGAGGTAAATCATTTAAAAACTCGGATTATGGCTTTTTTCGCATGGATCCTCAGTGGGAATCCCTGTTTTCCACTGCGTGATATATCCGCAATTCCCAACAATATGTTAGTGCTTATGAAATATCATATGCTAATATACATGAAATGTCATATGCTAATGCTCATGAAATGCTATATGTTAATACTCATGGAATGTCATGCCTCTTACATATTCCTAAGAACTCGGTTCCTTGTATTGCTGGGTAGGGAGAGAATGTTACCTCCTCACACTATCGGTACTCCTGGCCCTCTTGATGAGGAAACTATTGGGAAGACTCATACTAGGAATTTAGGACCCCCTTCCCCATCGAGGATAATCTCCTACAATTCCCATCTATGATGAGAAAACTATTGAGAAATCCCATACTGAGAATTTAGGATTCCCTTCCTTATCAAGGATTATCTCCTACAATTCTTTGGCCAAATGATTAAACATCATAATAAGGTTACAATACTTAAGGAATAGCAAGTATGAATCACTTTTACTCAAGGTCCATATCATTTGTGCCATTAATCTTGGGCACACATCACATCATTTTAACACAAGATCAACTTTATTAATTTAAAGGAGCAAATCACAATAAACATTTAATACTGGCTTAACTTTAGCAAATGAAGGAGAAATTCATATTTCTAATACATTTTCATAACTTAATTTCAGCAAATAAAGGAGCAACTCATTCTTTTTAATACGCTTCATGAGATATGATAAATGTATATTGCAAAGGTATCTCATCATGCTTGAGTCTAGTGCCACCATGCCTTCACTTCACAAAGTGGACTCAACGCATAATATCATTACTCTCTAATGAACTAGATGCATACTATTGTCACTCCACAATTAACTAAATGCACAATGTTAACATTCTTCATAGATATGCTAGGTGTATGTTAATATCATAAAATACCCCTAATAGTGCCTTAACTCACACTATAAAACATAAATATGTAACCCTATCAAGCAGAGAACTCTGTTTTCTTAAAATTGGAAACAGGAGAATTTTTGGATTGGAAACAGGAGAATTTTTGGCTTTAGGCGATTAATCGCCCAAAACCCATATATTAATTGTCCAATGATAGCAGAAACCCCGCTAATTTTCTGTCATTGACCGATCAATCGGTCACTTATTAAGTGATTAATCGCTCAGCACTTGCCGGTTACCACCTACCGATTAAGTGGTCAGTTTTTGGGTGACTAGATTTTCTTTTTGCCACTGACCGATTAAGTGGTCAGTGTCTGGGCGACTAATCACCCAGAGGTAGACTTCTAGAATCAGCTTCTATGAGTTGGTAACCAATTTTTTACTTCCATAATCAACTTCTAAATGGTTTCAACACCAAAACATAGTTAATAAACATGTTAAAACTCATATATACATTATCAAATTACCATTATAAGGGTCTATGAACAATGAACAACTCATCAAACCCATATTAAAAAACTTAAGAATATAGAGTTATATGGATGCACCTAAGTTCAAAATCTATAACCATACATGTGTCAACACTTTGACATACAATATCTATATTCCAACCAAGTTAACCAACACAAATTTTGGAAACAAGAAGAGGAAGAATAAAGAAGCATCAATCACATGTTCATGGAGTCTTAAAGCTATTCCTAAGCTCAAATTTATAAACATAAACATACATATATCATCTAACTTCAACAATTAATTCTTCTATACCAAGTTCACCCATAAAAACTCTTGGTATCAAAAGAGAGAAAATAGTGAAGTGAAGAAGCATCACAACCCCTACCTCAACTCTCTTATTAACGGTGCTTAACCTTTTCTTTCTTGCCTTTCTCCTTATTGTTTGATTCTTCCCTTACTCTTCTTTCTCTTCCCCTTGCTCTTCTTTCTTTCCCTTTTCTCTCCTTTCTTTATTTTCCCCCTTTTCCTACTATTGGCCATATGAGAGAGTGAAAATGAGATAAAAGAAAAGTCAAAGATGAAGATAGAGATAGGGAGGGCGGTGGAGAGGTTGGAGAGATAAGTATGGAAGACTTTTGTGGTAACTGAAAATATTGTATCTATTAAGAATATTTTGATCTTTCTCTTATGAGTTTTCTACTTTCCATAGGTGTTAGGAAAAATTTTAGGACTTCTTCCAATTATCAAACTCATCATTTAATTATTATCTTTATATACTGTTAACAGCCACTAAGCTATAATATTCTTCCTATGTGGTTAAAAATACCAAACTAATTCAATTAATTCTTATAAATTTACCACATCTCATTCTAAGCATTTGTGACCTAGAAATGAATTTTTCATATTTATTTCTATCATCTAAGAACTTTATGCTAAGTTCTAAGCTATTATAAGCTATTTTTCTCATTTGGTTTTATAGCATTATACTTAAACTAACTCAGAAAATCACCACAATTCACAAGTAACTCATAAAAGTGTTACTGAACTTCTATAACCATGATTAAGACTAATAAGTTACAGAGGATGTTACAGAAAGCTAATCCAAATGCTACTAGGAGTTCTAACAAGCTTTTAGACACTTAAAAGTTATTTCTTATGAATTCAAAACTCATTTTAACAATTTGGAAAACAATAGTGCTATCTTGGGTTCTTGAAAAACATATTTGGAGCTTAAGTGTGAACTCTTTTATCTTTACAAAAGATCTATGTCCTAATACTAGTCTTGAAATGTCTTGGACTTGATCTTGCCATCATCTTTTTGTTTGTTATCATCAAAACTATCTTAAATAGCTAATTACACAATTCTACCATAATTATAGCAGAAATCTTGCAATTTCTCATACCTAAGTATAGCCCAAGCATTGGGAAGGTCTTTCCTTGGAATCCAGAACCTAGTAAGGAGAGGGTTCTTAATATTTATCATATAATCTTGACTCTCAAAAAGCCTAATTAAGAGTTGACCATCCATGAGTGGGTTTTCCACTTCTATTACTTCTCCAACTCTCCCATAATCTTAGCAGTACTAATGGTATTGAGATCATAATCTAGGGGTTGCCCATGAATCTAAACCCAAAAGGTAGTATTATCAAAATTAACTTCAAAAAATTATACCTGAGGGGTCCATAATTAGAGGCTTAACAAGTGAACCATCACATTCTATGGTCCATCTAGCATGAGTCTGCGGGGAGCCTGCTCCTCTATAAAATTTAACATAAACACATTAGTTCCTATTATAAAAAATTGTTAGCCCTTCAGATTCTCCCAAAGCATTGCCCAAGAGATTCTTCACTGTAGTTTTGTTAAGGGCTTTGTCTGTTATCACCTTCCCTATCAAGGTTCTCTTAACCATCTGCATTACTTCTTCTTCATTAGGTTCTAGCAGATTGGTATCCTCATCTAGGCTCCTTTCCCCTATTTCTATGTTGCTTTAATAGAGACATGCAAAGAGAGAAAGAAACTAAGTTGCCAACTTAAGAGATTAAAGCCTCTAAGAAAGGGAAAAAATTGTTGCAAGAAGCTAGAAGCCTGAGCCAAGCTCAAAAATGGATCCCAAGAGATAGGGAAACACTTTTATCGTAAGGAGAGGACACTCCTTACTTTTGGTTGTTTAACACCATACTTTTCAAACCCAGACCGAACTGAAATAATAGGGAATCAGTCCACTAGCCAGTCCAACCAGACCTTCATAACGGTCCCGTTATTCATCCACCAAAAACACTCTAACTTTTTTTCACCTCACTCACAAACTCATACTGTATCGCGCAGTAATGCTACAGTTGCATATAGTTTGATTTGACACTCTTCTCACACAAAAATACGATGGAAGAAAAGTTAGACGCATTTAGTTGTAAGAAAAACATTTTCCCCTTCATAACCTGTGTCTTGAAAATCAGTGTTGAACTAGCATCGTGGAGTTAACAGGAGCGTGACTTGGCACTATGGCAACACGTATCTTTGTTTATAACATTATATTTTTATATTTATTGCATTCTTTGTCTTATGCAAAATTAAAAATAAATTCAAAAGATTAAATGAATTTATTTTTGGTAAATAGATTAAATGGGATTTGACTACATGAAGCTTGGGTAAAAAAGAATACAGTAATCCACTCATCCATTTATGCTATTGTTTAATAAGTTATAATATTTTTTGTATTGTATTTTTTAATATTCAAACATTTAAATTAATTTCATTTATGAAAATATATTTAGTGTAATATATATTCAAATATATTTATATAGTGTTAGATTTATTTATTGTATTTTTTAATGTATATGTGTCAAATTATTTTTATCATAAGTTAGATATATCTTAATTTTTTTATAATTTTACTTATGTAATTAATATAAATATATGTTATATATTTCTTATATATTTATAAAAATTATTCAAAAAACTCTGATTCAACTTCGATCTAACTTGGATTCGACTTCAAAACCTTAAATTTCTTTGTTTACTAGTTTAACAACCAGTTCTGAAAACGTTACAACACCTCAAAATATTAAGTCAATGGAGCAAACTACAACATAGTCGAACTGTTCTTTTTTTTTCTTTAACCTGGACCAAACAAAACCCATTTTACCCAGATCCAATAGCATCAACGTGACAAACGTCTAAAACACGAGCCCATGACACTCAGACTCGCAGCCTCATTATCGCACACCCACACCGACCCTACCTTGTTGGCTTTATATATACGTCCCGAATCTCTTCATCTGAGCTAGGGTTTTGGGTTAACGAGGAGCGTAGTTGGTGTGATGCAGTTCCGAAAGGAATACTGTTTCTGTGTATGTTTAAGGTTTCAATCTGATTGTTACCTGTGTTTTGTTTGTTCTATGTTGCTTCTCCTAGATGCATAGATAGATTGGTACAATTACAAAGACGGAAGGGGCTGGAGTTTGGCTCTTTGGCTTTATAAACCTGTGCCTTAGAGATGAATGCAGCACCCTATACCAAACCCAATCAACCTTTTCACCCATTTTCGCTACGATGTTTATCCAATGAGTCTAGCGGATCTTTTTGTCAAGGTTGATACATTTTATTTTTAAAAAAATTGAGTCATTCTTTTTGAAGAGTATGAAAATTGGTGAGGGGATTTGGAGAAATTAAGATGCAACTATCGAGTAGTAATTCAGGCAGCCTCCTTGCCACGATTAGATGGCAGGAGAGGTGTTAAACTGCTCGTAAATCGAATGCTTTTGCTCTTCAGACTTGCTGAGATTTGCTCTGAAGCTCGTCTAGTAAGCTCAAGCACATTTATTTATTTTTATTAAATAAACTTTTTCTAAAATGAGGATCTGTCAATTATTTATCCACAAATTAAGTATCTTCTTTTTTTTGCATTTAAGCATTTATAAAACAATTGAATGATTAATGGGTCGTATTTCATTTTGTAATAAACCACTGCAAGCTGCATTTCAATAAAGAACTGTTGCGATCCGAACATGTATTGTTCATAACAAGCATTATTCTGAGAATTTCTCTAAGAATTGGAAGCCGTGGCCAAAATAATTTTAAAAGCCATCATGAGGGAGAATGTATTTTAAATTTTATTTGAAAATTTAAAATTTGTTTGGGTATTACTAAATTTCAATTATAATTGCAGTCAATTTCTTAAATTATTACGTTCCAGATGTGAGTAACTTTTTCTGGAGTACAATTCTCAGAATTTAGGGTCAGTTTATTAAGGGCTAAATGAGCAAACTTGGATACTCTACCACCTTAACTCTGGAAATATGAGGAGCTTGTCAAGGTTTGAACTTGGCGTCAAACTTGCTTGGGATATGAAAAAGTCATTTTTGGAGCTGTATTTAAGGATTCAAGTACATACGCATGTATGTCCACCAAACTTTGTCCTTTCAACTTGGCCTTAATAAAGACTCGAGAGAATTAATGAAATTGAACTGGGAAATCGAAATCATTCACACTTACAGGCAATCAATGTGCTCACGTCCTAACCAATGCAATGAGAAATTTCATTACAGCAAATTCTCCCAAAATTCGGTATCTAAAACTGATACAAGCTCAAAAACGGTCTTGGAAATGGAACAAAAAAAGCTATATAGCATCCTTTGAACAATTGGAGGGGTTGGAGACCAGCAACTGCATAACGCTACATGGTGAGAATGCTCCAGTACCTTCCACGTTCTCACTAATGTCCATAGCTATCTATTGCTGCTGCCAACGTAGAGTTTATCCAATCTTCCTTATTCTGCCTCTAAATATTGACCTGATTCTGGTACTATTTCTCCACATGCCATATGAGAATGGAAAGCAACTCTTGGGACAACAGCCACTCAGTCATTTGACACTTCAGAGCTCTTCTTTGTCGTCACTTCTTCTTCCATAGAGTTTACTGGTAAACAGATAATCTACAAAAGATGGGCAACAATAATTCAGAAGATATCCAGTAAGATAAAAAAAAACTCACATCCCATATCAGACTTGTGCCGTGTATTTAATGCTATGGCCCAAATATCACGTGGATCTAACTTCTAAAGTAAGAAAGCAAAAGGAATTTTCTTTTAACTCAGGGAATTTCTATGGGACTCATTTTTTTTTTAAGAGGTTGGTACCCTGAGTGAGTTATCAAGTATTCCATTGACTATTGATTATTTTTAAACATTTATTATGAATTCAGTATTCAATGAATACTTGACAACTCATCCTGAATACCAAACTCATTAGGGTACCATAGAAATTCCCGAATTTGGCTTCATGCACTTTAGATAGTAAAGTACGAAATCCTAACCATTGATGAGAAAATTAATGATATACGACCAATGGAGAAAGGAACAAACTTGAGATTCCAAAGGCACTTAGTACCAAGAGATTAAGTCTGAAAGTAGAGAATATAATCTACTAAATTCAATGATCAATATTTAATTGTCTTCTAAATACATATAAGAGATATTTATAACCCTCAAACAAAACAAATCAAATATAACTAAAATAGATAATAGACTAATCTTATTTTAATTCAAAATCCTAATATAACTAATTAATGATAAGATTTGATATTTGAATAGAATATCATTAAAACTGAAATCCTAATAACTGAAATAGATAAAATCCCTAAAAATATGGAAAGATAAAATCTCTAAATAACATAATTATCTATATGATCATAAATTATCATAATCATAAATAATCTTAATTTATTATACATCATTCTTCTCCTTTGAGATGACTCTCTTCCGGAGAGTTAGAAAGTTGGTACTCCTCCAAAAGAGGAAGGTCTAAGAGACAAAGATTATCCTCGAAAATTCATGTAGATCTGAGAGGTAGGAATCTGGTACTCATCCTCAGAAATTTTGTAGTCTTGTAGATTTGAGGTTTCAAGTTTTGGTGGTGGTGGTGGCTCAAAATGAAGTTTGGATGACAGCGTTCTAAAGAAGTCCGTATGGTTGTGTTTGTCGATGACTTATGCAAAGATTTGGTGAACAGTAGGCAACAAAACAACTTTGATAGTGAAAAACTTAGCTTTGAAACAACTCAAAGCGTGGGGTGATCAACCTGGCTCTGATACCAAATTGATGTAGGACCAATGGAGAAAAGAACAAAGAACCCTCGGGGTTCCAAAGGCACTCAATGCCAATAGATTCGATTTCAAAGTAGAGAATATAATCCACTAAATTCAATAATCAATGTTCAGTATTCAACTGTCTACTAAATACATAGAAAAGGTATTTATAATCCTCAAACAAAACAAACCAAATAAATAGATAATAGACTAATCTTATTTTAATTCAAAATCTTAATATAACTAACTAATGAAAAGATTTGAGATTTAGATAGAATCCCATTAAAACTGAAATCCTAATAACTGAAATAGATAAAATCCCTAAAAATATGAAAAGATAAAATCTTTAGATAACATAATTATCTATAAAATCCTAAATTATTAGAATCATAAATAATCCTAATTTATTATACATCAATTAAAGGAATAGATTATTGCACATGTATGATCTGCTATGCAGGTGCATGTATCTTACAAAATCCTAAGCCCTTGATTTTCTCATCAATAGCTAAGATCTGCACTTTACTCTCTAAAGTGCACCCCGCACTTTAGAGGAGCCAAATCTAAAATTCTTACCCATAAAACATGTATTGTGAGAACTTCTGACATGTTAAAGTTTAAATAGTTCGTTAGAATTTACAGACAAGGAAAAGGCCCTGGTGGCATCACCCAATGCTTTTAGGAAGAACAAGATGACAGTCATTTGGTGCCATAGGCTATTATATCAGTTACTTTGAGTTACTAATTCAATATGAGCTGCCTCACTACATTCCACTTAAAAAAAGCAACTGAACAGATATCTCTTCTCTCCTGCCTTTAAACATGAATGTTATAAATCAGGCAGTGGTTAATTCACCTGTCCAATAACAACATTCACAATAACAGTAAACTTACAGAACAGTAATGATGAGATATGCCACTCACTAGTGGCCAAAATTGTACCAAGCCATCAATTCATTCAAGAAATCAGCTATTATATTGAGGAGGGAGAGCTAGAACCACTCGTGGGAAAAATTGTCTGTAACTGTAGTGATTTGCTGAGAAAATTCAAGACTAGTGAAATATAAGATCACAGAAAGATACACATACATACTGCACCCTACAGCATTTCAATTTTCCAATGCTATTATCTTCTTATATATAAATGGCCAATGCCATTGCCATTGCCATTGACACATTCTGATTTCCATAGCAATTTCTTATCAATTCCTTCTCTTATAATTCTTTATATCCTATCCTGAGAAATCCAGAGATAGAGCTTCAGAACTTGTTAGTTATGTTTCATGAAGAGATCATCAATAACAACCCACGAGATTTGACTTTCTCAGAAATCACAAATGGTCTGATAGACTGAATCTCACTTTACAATTATCAACTCGTAAAATTCCAACCTACTAAAAATTGAGGAGTATTCCGTCCCACACAAACCCATCAAACAGAGATCTACTTTCCAGCCTAAATTGAGTTGTTATCATGATGTTCAACTGAAAGATTAGATCCAAGATAATTGTGAAGTGTTTGACAGAAGTAAAACTAGCAAGTTATACACAAAGCATACTTATGTTGTGCCCTTCCCCACACACATCTTCCTTCAGATTCATTCTTTTTGTGCAGAGAATTTTAAGTTTAATTGACAGTCCCACATGCAAATACACAATAAAGAACATTTCAGTCATAGGGCTCTAAAGGAGAAGTAAGCAAGAAACTTAAGGCCAGTTTGGTTTGTTTTTTGTTTTCATTTTCTGATCTGTTTTCACTAATAATTACAAAAATGCTATCTTGTTTTAATTTTATTTTCTGTTTTCATACTTTTGTGAAGGAAATAATGAAAACAAGAAAAAGTTGTTTTCACCATTTTCTTAACAAAAGTATGAAAACAGGAAATAAAATGAAAACAAAGTAGCGTTTTTGTGATTATTAGTAAAAACAGTTCAACTAAAAATGAGAGTAAAAAACAAACCAAACACATCCTTACAACTTTGAACTGTACAAATATGAAATATATTGCTCAAAGTTGATCCCATGGCCAACCCACAGATTTTATGTTTTTGAGTATTGACGAATTTAAAGAATCCAGGCTCATTTTACAACTAAGAAATTTATCAAGATTCCAGAAGGCCATTATAACAGCTTAATAAGGAACTAAATTTGAACTTTAACTGGGCTAGAGTAGCATAAGTGTTATGCACTCACATACTTCTGGGGTTGATACAGCCAAGTCTTGGAACTTCTGTTTCTCTTCCTTTTAAATCCAAGTTTTCTCTTCTCGGTGTCACTTCCTCCTTAACTTCACTAATAGTGACATTTACCATTCATAATCAGTGTATTTCGACTAAATCAAACATGCTAGCAACTTAGCATCCGCAATATCACTAGAAAGCAACAATTGCCAACGGAAAAAAATATCCCATTCCTTATATCCAAATACAAACACAAACAAAAATAGATACCAGGTACAATATCAAACCAGTAAAAAAGTTTTTTTCTAAAAAACTCTCTACTGTATAATTCAGTTGCTTACCCTTTACTTTCAACCAGGAATCAAGTCATCATTCACAATGATTGAGAACTCGGGCGAGCTTGGACACTTCACAAAAGGGGTTTTACTTTTGGACTTTATTTGGATCAAGGCTCTCCCCATGTGCACCACCATGGCACTGCTAAGTGACCCAAAATACCAAAGGCAATGCAGATTGCATAACACAAACACATATCCAAAAGAAAAAAGTGCAATTAATTTCTTTTTTTTTTCTTATAAAAACTCTCTCCACAGAGATCATTGATCACAAAACACCAATTTCCCTCCTTTCTCACACAACCCCTGTTCACCAACAGAATCAACAACCTTCCCATAACTATACCTCAAAGGCATTCTCCCCAACACCCTATGAAACTCTCTTATACACCACCCTCTCCTCTTCCTATGCTCCCCTCTCCTACTACTCAACCCCACACTAACCTTCCCATTCCCATAATCATCCCCATTCCGCGCATCACCATAATCCCTAACCCTCCTCGCCCCAACCAACACGGGCCCCACATTGATCTCATCAGCCACCACGAAGTTCATCAATATGTCCTCGCAATTCCGCACCAAATCAACGGTCCTCCTCATCTCGGCCATCTGGGTCCCACCCTCACAACTATACCTGTACAAGTACTCGCTCTTCAGCACCATGAACTTCGTCAGTACGATGGAGTACCGGTCCGGGTGAACCGTGTAGAGCCACTCCTTCCGGTTCAGGTCCACGCCGTGCGATCTCGCGAAGAGCCCGATCAGGCGGTCGCGGTTCGTCGCCCAGACGCGGAATGCGAACTCGAACGACGCGTCGTCGACCTCGATGTCGTCGTCGCAGATCAAAACGGCATCGGTGTTGATGTCGTTTGGGCGTGGGAGGAACCGGGCGTTGAGGCTGCTCGAGGGCTGGCGGTGCAGGGTGATTGATGCTGATGCGGAGGAGGAGACGGTGGAGAGGTTAAGGGCCAATTGGTGCAGGAAACGTAGCGGGGTGGAGGGGTTTCCCCAGAGGACGAGCACAGAGGATACGAGAGGGGAGAGGGAGTACGTGGTGGCGATTGATTGGAGGAGGGGAATGCGGGACTCGGAGAAGCCGTTGATGAGGACCGTGATTTGGTCGTGGCGGAGGGTCTGTGGGTCCCGCTTCGTTGTGGGCCCGCACACGTACGGATCTGATGATGTTGCCGTGCGATCGAATAAGAAGAAGGCGACGGCGGCGGCGAGGATGAAGGCCGTCGCCGGCAAACTCATCGCAGCGGCGGAAAGAGAGTGAGTTTGAATTTTGATTTTGAATTTTGAGGTTATTATTATTAATGAAAGCTCAAAGCCGCTTATAGCGTTGTTAAGTAGTGGAGTCCGGATCCTCTCCAGTAACTGGAGGGTCCGGTAATTTTTTACATGTAAAAAACTATCATACATATTATTATATTATATTTTATTTATAACATACATATAAAAAAAAAAATGAACCCTCCAATTATTGGAGAGGATTCCGGTTCGTAGTAGTGGGTTTGGTTTTGACGCAAAGGTTGAATCGAGATGCGTTTTCACTTACCAGTTATCTTTATGGGGATGGGAGTCTTGTTATTTTGCGGAAAACCGAAGCTGGAGTTGTTGTTATGGACAATTTTATCATTTATGATCTTCCCAAAGTTTAATTACTATGCCATCAATTACATTTATGTTTTTTTTTTGGTGAAAATAGATGGAAACATGAATAAAGGAAAAATGACTCTAATGTCAGAGGTGGTTGAGAGTATCTGAGCTATTGGTGAAGAGTTTGCAAGAATTCAAGTCAAGGAAGGAAATAGTTTGCATCACGAGGATGTTCCTTTACCTCTCTTAAAGGGGAGCCATGACTTTGAGCAAAATGACCTAAGGAGGCTCCGTAATGTGTGGTGTAGTATGAGAAGACAAGAAGAGTTCAATGACAAGTATGGAGATATTGCAGCTCTCATGTTCATCACCCCTGATCTCTAAATGTTGAAAGCTATGCTTCATTTTTGGGACCCCTCATATCGGTGTTATATTTTCCAATAATTTGACTTGGTGCCAACAATTAAGGAGTATGCTAGGCTTCTTAATAGATACGACATGTCCAAGGACAAAGTGTACTCACATGACCCCAAGAAGACGCCAAGAAGGATGCTGTCCAAATTGATAGGGATTCATGCCAATGAATTGGATAAGTATATGATGGATGAAGGACGAAATCTAGATTCAGAGTTCTTGCTTAGGATGGTTGAAACTCAAATTGATCAAAGTTTTGGTTTGGTAGCACTAGCCCTCGCTATTTATGGGTTAGTAATTTTTCCGAGATGGAAAAATCAAATAGATGGACATGTGATCAATTTGTTCGAGCAAATCGAGCATGGGGTACACCCAGCCCCACCAATTTTAGCCGAGACAATTCGATCCCTGAATTATCGCCGAGTCCATCAGAAAGGAAGATTTTGGGGATGTGCACCATTGCTTGCGGTATGGATGCTTAGTCATATGTCAACCTTGAAGTACTTTAACGATCCAGAAATTGATCTAAAACAGTATGTCATACCTAAGCACCCGCTCTCTCTATATGGTCATGACAATTGGCCTCCCCGAACTCCGACGATGAGGCAATGGATCAGTTTTTTCATGGAAATAAAAGAAGTGGTTGTTACCAAGTGGCCTCAATACTCAAGAGGGGGGGTGAATTGAGTAGTTAAAAATAAGTTCACAAATCTTTCGCAAATCGTTTGACAATCAATTTTCGTTGAAGCTATTGAATGATCAGAGATAATTGAATAGGTGAGTTAAACATTTTTACTTATGAACGTAATAGCCAAGGAGACAATATCCAAATAAAACAATGAAACAGTGCACAAAGATAAGCAGAGGAGGGTTTAGAGAAACAAACACAGTCGTTTATCCTGGTTCAATCACCACTCCACTTGTGATCTACGTCCAGTCCCCAAGCAACACCTTGAGATTTTCCACTATGTCTTCAAGCTTCAATGGGTGCTTGAAAAACCACTACAACCTTGAGCACTCAATAGTATGGGATACCTCACCCAAAAGCTTGAGCCTCTATTTTCCAAGGGATACCTCACCCTTACAATACTTGAGGGATACCTCACCCTCACTATTCAGAATGTATAAGATTGAAATAGAAGAAGCTCTCTCTAGAGCAAGTGTTTACAAATTGAAGCTCTAATATGCTCTCAAAGATTTTTCACGTTTTTAGTCAGAAAACAGAGCAAGAAATGATTTTAAGGATTGATTCACGTTTTGAAGTTTGATGATCAGTTTTTGATTCAAGGTCAACTGCAAATAAGAACTCAACTTTGGTATTTATAAGTTTCTCAATTAATAGAGCCGTTGGAGGTAGTTGGGCATGTATTTAAGGCATTTAATATAGCCGTTGGACGTTGTCAGGATGCGTGTAATCGATTACATATCTCAGGTAATCGATTACATTATTGTTCCAACGTTTTCTGAACTTTCTGGGCTCTGTGTAATCGATTACATTCTTGGTGTAATCGATTACATGGCTTCTGACTTTTCTTGTAATCGATTACATTGCTCATGTAATCGATTACATGACTTCTGACTTCTTTGTGTAATCGATTACAATATTCATGTAATCGATTACATGGCTCGTCGAACGTGTTCTTTGAGTTTCTGGGTTTTGTGTAATCGATTACAATATTGGTGTAATCGATTACATGGCTTTTGACTTTGTTTGTAATCGATTACAACATCAATGTAATCGATTACATTACTCGTCGAACGTGTTCTTTGCCTTTCTCACGGGCTTTTGTGTAATCGATTACATATATTGTGTAATCGATTACATGGCCTCGACTTGCTTGTAATAGATTACATTGTTCATGTAATCGATTACATGCTTCTGTTTGATGTGTAATCGATTACAAACATTATGTAATCGATTACATTAGCCTTTGAACACATTTTTCAAGTCCAATAATGCTTGTAAGTCATTTCCAACACCTCAAGGTACTTGTTTAAACATAAATCCTTTTTAAGAGTGTTAGATTTAAAGTTGAAACTCGGGTTTTATTGAAAGCCATGTTTATCTTTGAAATTTCCCATTGATTTTGAAATCATATATATTGAAAAACCATTTGAGAAATCTTGAGAGCATTTAACATTAAAATCCTAAGTCTTATAACTAAATAAACCTTCTGTCTTCTTTCTTTGATCTTGATTTTTCCTTTTGTGCTTGATCTTCTCTTTTGCTTTTGTTATCATCAAAAACCTTTTGACATGCCTTAGAGACATAAGCATTCACATTCTCCCCCTTTTTGATGATGACAAACTGATCATAGGAAAAAGAAAGAGTTTTTGCATTTGTATATAATAGTCATTTAGGTACAATGCTGCCCCCGGAGTTTATGCATGATATTGGGTTAGATTTTGCATATGAAAAGCTTAATAACTTAAAAGGTCAATAACTCCCCCGTACTCATGCAATCTTTAATTTCATTTTCATTTTTCCTCATTTTCTCCCCCGTTGGCATTATCAAAAAGACATAAGCATTTAAGAAAAAAATAGACAGCATGACAGCTATATTTCATGATTCCCAAATTTTTGCCATAACAGAAAATCCACAAAGATCAGTCCAATCAATATTCCAAAAGCCAACCATTCAAGGTGAAAACAAGTTCATGTATTAATAATCAGTCCAATCAATATTTTAAAAGCCAAACATTCACAAACCAGTAGGCAAAAACAAAATATAACCATAAAGGTATACCAATTTTATATAATCAGAGTTAAAACAAAATAAGTACAAGGTGGTCATCAATACAAGAAAATATATCAAGGCAATAGGCCATGATCACTATCAGTGTCCTCATTTGTCACAAAAGACTTCACCCTCTGGATCCGCAGCAGAGTCTCCTAGATCAATGTTATCATCGCTGGGCATAAGATCGTCGTCAGAGTCCAGAAGCTCCTCATCATCAGCAGGAACTCCAGATGGACCAGCGAAGGATAGGGGATCCGGAGGGGCAGAGGATGTGGGGGGTGCAGCAGCAGCAGGACTCTCAGGAACAGGAGGTCCACGTAGGAGGGATCAAATGGAGGCAAGCTCCTGGTCTGAGTAGTCTATCCTCAGCTCAAGATGGTCAATCTTTTGCTCAATATGATCCATGCGTGTGTTTACGTTGGCGCTCAGGTTGCACATTTCTTGGAGCAGAAGACCAAGAGAAGCTGGAGCGCGGGAGCAAGAGGCGTGGCATGCGAGCCTCCTCATCATCACTATCCGGATCGTGATGGATATGACCAAATGTGCCATGAGTAATGTAATGCCACCTATCTTCCATCTTGTAGAGTGAAGCTTCTTCGAGTATGCAGCCCAATTGATTGGGGTCCCTTCGAGTGGTGTCCTTGGACTCTTCATCGGCCGAAATGCGACAAGTACTCAAGGATTGTGGTGACCAACATGGCGAAGGGGAGAGCGAGTTCTTCTTTTTCTTGATGTCCAAGCCATATGCTCTAGAATGTAGTATCCCCAGTTTATTGGGTGCCCTGTGGTCATTGCCCATAATGCCACTACATCATCCTTGAGGACTTGGGAGTAATTCCCTCCTCTGGGAATCAATCCACGAACCAAGAGGTAGTGGAGAACCCTGTTTTCCATTGTGAGGCCAGTGGCCATTATTCTTCGTTTAGGATCACTGGGGAGGTGGTAGCCAGTCCTAATCAAAGAGAGAAGAGCAGCCTTATGCTCAAACTCATGCCCCCAGACTTTAGCATTTCCACGTAGGTGAGCTCCATCAGGAGTGAGCTTGGTAAGCCTATACCACTCTGCCATTGTTAACCTGATTTGTTGCTTTTTCACTTCAGAAATTATGCAATTATCCTCAACCTTCAGGTTAGCATAAAAGACTCGGACAAGGTTAGGGTAGATGGCCTTCTCTATGCTCAGGAATCCCAGCAAGCCTAAATTTTCTATTGTCCTAAAGCTCTCTAAAGGTTCACTCTCGCAGAAGGTGATGGGAAGATACCTGGGAGAGATGATTTTGCGAAGCTAGAAGTTCTTCCGAAACAACTCAGCTTTCTTCACAGTGGAGAAGTGCCTCGTGAGGTCCAGGCCAGATATATTGCGTGAAGAGCCACCAGAGGAACCTCCAACAGCAGCCCCTGTTCTTGGGCGCTTCGAGCGATGAGAGGATTCAGCCATTGATGAGAAGGAGAAACAAGGGATGAGTGGTAAATGGTTGGGGATGAGTGAGGAGAGAGAGAGAGGGACGAGATTAGGTCAGAAAAGTGGAGAAGGTGTTCGTGAGAGAAGATGGGGAGATTTGGATGAGGGATGTGAAGGGATTTGATCGATGGGCTATGTGGAGAGGGGTTTTCCGAGATTGAGAGAGGCGAAATGACCAGTTTTGGTGGAGATTTGAGTGAGAAAAGAGAGATTTTGAGATTTGAGGTGCGTGGGAGCAGAAGGAGAGAACGAAGAAGATGAACAGGCCCAAACAGAAATGAGCTCTACGCCCATCAGGAACCTTTTAAAAATCCTGTGTAATCGATTACATTGAGTGTGTAATCGATTACATGCATTCTGGTGGGTATGTAATCGATTACATTTTTAGTGTAATCGATTACATGCTTTTTGGTGGGTATGTAATCGATTACATTTTTAGTGTAATCGATTACATGCTTTCTGGGAACCTTGTAATCGATTACATAGTTGATGTAATCGATTACCTGAGTTCTGAGTTGGTTTGTAATCGATTACAAAATGTGTGTAATCGATTACATGCGTGACAGAACCTGTGTAATCGATTACAAAGGCATTGTAATCGATTACCAGCACTCTTTAACTCAGATTTTGCGTTCCAAACAGCATATAATCAATTTTAATCCATCCAAATCAGTTTTAAAGCAACTTAAATCAATTCAAATCATCATGCAAGCATATAGACTAATCATATTATGATTCAACTCATATAATTGATCAAAATTATCATTTTTACCAAGAATTTCACCCTTTTTGGTGAAATTTGAGGTTGTTGAATTTCTTGTCAAAGTTGGACATGAGGGAGCACCTGCAAAATAATTTAGGGAAACCTCCGACGCTCAAGTTAGTATGGGATTCAAATATATAATGAAAATTCGAGAGATTGTGCAAGAATGTGGCATAATTATGCGAGAAAAACTCAAGCTTAGGCATTTGTTTTAGGATTATGCAGCAAATATCTAATTTATGCATGAATGGTCCAATATACCCAGTTCATTTCTAATGTAGAAAAATGCTTCTTTTGCTAGGGGTTTGGTGAAAATATTAGCTAATTGCTTAGTTGTTTCAACAAATTCAAGTATGCAATCACCCCTTTGAACATAATCTCTAATGAAATGATGTCTTATTTCAATATGCTTAGTTCTAGAATGCAAAATGGGATTTTTTGACAAGTTAATTGCACTAGTATTATCACATTTTATGGGAATGTGATCAAGCTCAAGACCATAGTCCAAGAGTTCTTTGTTTCATCCAAAGGACTTGAGCATGCAACTCCAGTACCGCAACATATTCAAACTACCATTTGTGGATAATGCCACACTATTTTGTTTCTTCTTTGTGCCAAGAAACTAGTGAGCTTCAAGCAAGTGACATGTCCCACTAGTGCTCTTTCGATCCATTTTGCATCCAAAGCAAAATCAGAATCTGAGTACCCAATAAGACTACATGAGGCTCCCTTAGGGTACCATAAACCCATTTGTGATGTGCCTATTAGATATTTCATTATTCTCTTAACAAACACTTAGGTGTGATTCCTTAGGATTAGCTTGATATCTAGCACACATGCATACACTAAACATTATATCGGGCCTACTTGCAAAGTGAGATAAAGGAGTGAGCCAATCATACCTCTATATTTTGTAATTTCTACCGATTTACCTCCTTCATCCTTATCCAAATAGCAAGAGGTGCCCATAGGAGTAGCCATATGCTTGGCATTGTCCATTCCAAACTTTTTGAGCAGCTCCTTGCAATACTTGGATTGGCTTATAAATGTTCCTTCTCTTGTTTGCTTGATTTGTAGACCAAGGAAGAAGTTGAGCTCACCCATCATGGACATCTCAAACTCACTTTGCATAATATTTGAAAATTCTTTACAAAGAGAGTTGTTAGTAGCTCCAAATATAATGTCATCAACATAGATTTGAACTAGAAGAATGTCATGCATTTTGTGTTTTATGAAAAGAGTGGTGTCAACTTTACCTCTAGAAAAGCCTTTTTCTAAAAGAAATTTGCTCAACCTTTCATACCAAGCTCTAGGAGCTTGTTTCAAGCCATACAAGGCCTTTTTCAATTTAAAAACATGGTTGGGCATTTCAAAGTCCTCAAAACCAGGAGGTTGTTCTACATACACCTCTTCTTGTATAAAACCATTTAAAAAAAGTACTTTTGACATCCATTTGATAGAGTTTGAAATCCATGATGCAAGCATATGCAAGTAGCATTCTAATGGCCTCTAATCTAGCTACGGGAGCATAAGTTTCTTCATAATCTATGCCTTCTTCTTGATTATATCCCTTAGCTACAAGCCTAGCTTTATTTCTTATTATTAAACCCGTTTCATCAAGTTTGTTCCTAAAGACCCATTTGGTGCCAATTATAGGATGATCATTGGGCCTTGGAACTAATTCCCAAACTTGATTCCTCTCAAATTGGTTTAGTTCTTCTTGCATGGCCAAGATCCAATGCTCATCATTAATGGCCTCATTTATGTCCTTAGGTTCAACTTGAGAGACAAAGGCTAGATGATTACATGCATCTCTAAGTGAGTTTCAAGTGATTACCCCTTTTGATACATCACCTATCACTTTGTCGAGAGGATGATATCTTGAAGTCCTCCATTCCTTGGGTAGATCTAAGATTTTGAATCTTCTTGCCATGTATGATCAAGGAGTCTCTTTTCTTCCTTCTTGGGCTCTATCTCTTGATTTTCCAAGTGCGTCTTTGCCAAGATTTCGCAACATCATCAACAAGTTCCTTTCTCGGCTCATTTGGGTTAGTTTCATCAAATGCAACATGTATGGACTCTTCTATGGTCATAGTTCGTTTATTATAGACTCTAAAGGCCTTGCTATGAATAGAATAACCAATGAATATTCCCTCATCAGATTTTGCATCAAACTTACCCAAGTTATCCTTTCCATTATTCAAAACAAAGCATTTACATCCAAAAACATGAAAATGTGACACATTAGGTTTCCTTCCTTTGTACAATTCATATGGGGTTTTCTTTAAAATTGGCCTTATTAGGGCTCTATTCATAACATAACAAGCGGTGTTAACCGCATCCGCCCAAAAGTACTTAGGAAGATTGGCCTCATTGAGCATAGTTCTTGCCATTTCTTCTAAAGATCGATTTTTCCTTTCTACAACACCATTTTGTTGTGGTGTTCTAGGGGCAGAAAAATTATGCTCAATGCCATGTTCATCACAAAAAGTTTCAAATTCATGATTTTCAAATTCACCACCATGATCACTTCTTATGGATGCAATACAAAAACCTTTTTCGTTTTGGATAACTTTGGCAAGTTTTCTAAATGATTGAAAAACATCATTTTTGTGGGCCAAGAATAATGTCCATGTAAATCTAGAAAAACCATCCACAATCACTAATGCATAGTAATTCCCACCAAAGCTCATAGTTCTAGAGGGTCCAAAAAGATCCATGTGCAAAAGTTGTAAAGGTCTAGAAGTTGAAACTATGTTTTTAGCTTTAAAAGAGACCTTTACTTGTTTTCCTTTTTGACATGCATCACAAAGTTTGTCTTTTTCAAATTTGAGCTTTGGAAGACCAATTACTAGTTCTTTAGAGACCAATTTGTTTAAGTGATCCATGTGAATGTGAGCAATTCTTCTATGCCATAACCATGAATCATTTTCTCTACTCATAAAGCATTTGGCATCATTTGAGGAAATATCATCAAGACTAATCATATATATGTTATTGACCCTATGACCAACAAATTTAACTTGCTTATCATCCTTTCCCTCAATTATGCAACAAGAGGAATCAAATATAACTCTATTTCCTTTATCACACAATTGACTAATACTAAGTAAATTATGTTTAAGTCCTTCAACAAGTAAGACATTATCAATAGATGATGAAGGGATCTTACCAACTTTGCCAATTCCAAGAATCTTCCCTTTGTTGTTGTCACCATATGTGACATGACCATGTTTCTTGTGTGTAAGGGAGGAGAACTTGGAGCCATCACCGGTCATGTGCTTGGAGCAACCACTATCAAGATACCAACTTGAGCTCTTGGTCTTCAAGCACACCTACAACACACATTCAAGATTTAACTTTTGGTACCCAAATTGTTTTGGGTCCTTGTGTGTTAGAATTAGGTATGGTGCCTTTAGGGACCCAAACCCTTTTGATTCCAACCTTGGTGTTTATGTTCTTTCTAACATTGCAAGTGGATGCACTATGCCCTTTCCTACCACAATGAAAACATTTAACAAAGGGGCTACTTGAAGTTTTTGAGGAAACAAAGAAGTTCTTATAAGACTTTTGATGGTTGTTTGGATTAAATCCCAAATCGGCTTTTTGGAAAACACATTTTTGTCTCCCTAATAACACATTCAAGTTGTCTCTTCCAAAAGTGAATTTCGCAAGAGTATTGTTCAAGTCTTCAATTTCTTTTTCAAAAGCTTTGCATGATAAACAAGGTAATGATATGGATGCATTATCATGTGAGGAACAAATCATGCATGATGAATTAGCATCTATGAGTCCTAAAGTCTCATTTTCAATTTTAAGTTCATTTATCTCCTTGGTTAAAGTAGAAACTTTCTTTGTCAATAGGGAGATTGTTTTATTGGAAGACAAAATCATTTTTGTGAGCCTTAAAGATTCATCATGCAATTCTTGAAAGGCATCTTGCAATTCATCATAAGAATATGGAGGTTCTAGGTTAGAAGAGGTTACCTCGGTGTCGCTTTCTCCACTTTCTTCTCCTTGAGCCATGAGGCAAAGATGGGCTTCTTCATTTTCTGAATCGTCGGAAGAGCTTAAGTCATTGTCCTCCCAAGCTATATATGCTCTTCTTCCTTTCTTTTCCTTGGAGGGTCTTTTCTCAAACTTCTCAGTCTTCTTGAGATATATAGGACACTCCATTTTCATGTGCCCCGGTTTTCCGCATTCGTAGCATTTTGGAGGAGTAGAGGATCCTTCTCCTTTGTGATATGCTTTCTTTTGAGGAAAGGGTGGTCTTCTTTGAAATCCCTTTTCTTCAAGAATCTTCCGAATTTTCTCACAAGGAGACTAAGATTCTCCTCACTTAGCTCAATATTTTCACCATCCTCTTCACCATCTTCATCATCATCTTCAAGTATGGAAGAGGTGGCCTTGAGTGCAATTCCCTTCTTCTTTTTGTCATGTTCTTCATTTTGATTGAGCCTACTTAGTTCCAGCTCATGCTCTTGAAGTTTTCCGAATAGGGTGGCTAGAGACATGGTTGATAAATCTCTTGATTCCGCAATCGCCGTTACCTTGGGTTGCCAATTCTCGCTTAGACATCTCAAGACTTTGTTAATAAGATCCTCATTAGGAAATGTCTTTCCCAATGAGATGAGATGATTAACAATATGAGTAAATCTCTTTTGCATATCTTGAATACTCTCACCTTGATTCATTCTAAACAATTCATATTCATGAGTAAGAGTGTTTATTCGAGATCTTTTTACCTCACTAGTACCTTCATGAGTTACTTGTAGGGTATCCCACATTTCTTTTGCGGTCTTACAATTTGACACCCTAAGAATTCATCATACCCCAAAGATGTGGTGATGATGTTCTTGGCTCTCAAATTATATTGAACCTTCTTTTTATCATCATCGGTCCAATCACTTCTAGGTGTATTAATTGTCACACCATCCTTAGTTTGTGTAGGGACAAAAGCACCATTTTCAACTGCGTCCCACACATCTAAGTCAATAGCTTCAATAAAAATTTTCATCCTTTCTTTCCAATAGGCATAGCCATCCCCATTGAAATAAGGAGGTCTATTTATAGAAGAACCTTCATTTGAAAAACCATTTGAAGCCATCACTTCTCTTGAAGCTGCTAAGCTTTTTATACAAGAGTCTAGCTCTGATACCACTTGTTACCAAGTGGCCTCAATACTCAAGAGGGGGGGTGAATTGAGTAGTTAAAAATAAGTTCACAAATTTTTCTCAAATCGTTTGACAATCAATTTTCGTTGAAGCTATTGAATGATCAGAGATAATTGAATAGGTGAGTTAAACATTTTTACTTATGAACGTAATAGCCAAGGAGACAATATCCAAATAAAACAATGAAACAGTGCACAAAGATAAGCAGAGGAGGGTTTAGAGAAACAAACACAGTCGTTTATCCTGGTTCAATCACCACTCCACTTGTGATCTACGTCCAGTCCCCAAGCAACACCTTGAGATTTTCCACTATATCTTCAAGCTTCAATGGGTGCTTGAAAAACTACTACAACCTTAAGCACTCAATAGTATGGGATACCTCACCCAAAAGCTTGAGCCTCTATTTTCCAAGGGATACCTCACCCTTACAATACTTGAGGGATACCTCACCCTCACTATTCAGAATGTATAAGATTGAAATAGAAGAAGCTCTCTCTAGAGCAAGTGTTTACAAATTGAAGCTCTAATATGCTCTCAAAGATTTTTCACATTTTTAGTCAGAAAACAGAGCAAGAAATGATTTTAAGGATTGATTCACGTTTTGAAGTTTGATGATCAGTTTTTGATTCAAGGTCAACCGCAAATAAGAACCCAACTTTGGTATTTATAAGTTTCTCAATTAATAGAGTCGTTGGAGGTAGTTGGGCATGCATTTAATGCATTTAATATAGCCGTTGGACATTGTCAGGATGCGTGTAATCGATTACATATCTCAGGTAATCGATTACATTATTGTTCCAACGTTTTCTGAACTTTCTGGGCTCTGTGTAATCGATTACATTCTTGGTGTAATCGATTACATGGCTTCTGACTTTTCTTGTAATCGATTACATTGCTCATGTAATCGATTACATGACTTCTGACTTGCTGTGTAATCGATTACAATATTCATGTAATCGATTACATGGCTCGTCGAACGTGTTCTTTGAGTTTCTGGGTTTTGTGTAATCGATTACAATATTGGTGTAATCGATTACATGGCTTCTGACTTTGTTTGTAATCGATTACAACATCAATGTAATCGATTACATTACTCGTCGAACGTGTTCTTTGCCTTTCGGGCTTTGTGTAATCGATTACATATATTGTGTAATCGATTACATGGCCTCGACTTGCTTGTAATAGATTACATTGTTCATGTAATCGATGACATGCTTTTTATTTGATGTGTAATCGATTACAAACATTATGTAATCGATTACATTAGCCTTTGAACACATTTTTCAAGTCCAATAATGCTTGTAAGTCATTTCCAACACCTCAAGGTACTTGTTTAAACATAAATCCTTTTTAAGAGTGTTAGATTTAAAGTTGAAACTCAGGTTTTATTGAAAGCCATGTTTATCTTTGAAATTTTCCATTGATTTTGAAATCATATATATTGAAAAACCATTTGAGAAATCTTGAGAGCATTTAACATTAAAATCCTAAGTCTTATAACTAAATAAACCTTCTGTCTTCTTTCTTTGATCTTGATTTTTCCTTTTGTGCTTGATCTTCTCTTTTGCTTTTGTTATCATCAAAAACCTTTTGACATGCCTTAGAGACATAAGCATTCACAGTGGCCTGGAGGGCCAAGTGGTTTCCTCTCACTTATACCATATATAGATGTGGGAGCAAACCTTGGGTTCCACTTATTGGCCTATAGGGAGTAGTGGGCTATGCTCCAGCTATGGTCCAAAGACAAATGGCATCCCTGCAATTTATTCCGATGACTCATGGACTATCCAAATTTGAATTTTTGTATAGCGATGAAGGAACTATTCATAAAATAAAAAAAGTCATTGAAGATTGGAAGGACACAAGAAGTGTGAAGCCCGGTCTCCTATCGTCTGAAACGACACCGGAATACCTAATTTGGCAGGCTAGTAGGAAGAAGGGGTTTCTTGCTCCTAAGGTATAGGGTCCAGAGTTACCAATGCACCAATTTAATGAACTCATTGACTATTATGCTGAAGCAGAGGGGCGATACGAAATCATTTATCGGCAGTGGACCACTGAGAGAAGGTCCTTGAAAGATCAACTTAGCACTACAAGAAGAAAAATCCAAAGTCAAGACCAGGAGACAGCCTCTAAAGATATTGAAATAGAGAGGTTAAGGAAAACATGTCAAGCCCTCGAAACAATCATTCAGGGGAAAGATGGTCAACTTCAAGAATTCAAGAATGAAGTTAAAATCTTGAATCAACATTTGGAAAAACATGTTGAATGGTCTACTTTCTTGGAAAGTAAGAAAAATCAGTTGGAGGATAATGTTCTTTTCTTGACTAATGAAATGAATTTCTATCTTAATGCAAGCCAAGAAATGAAGCGGAAAGCCGAAATGGTTATTGATAATATGAGGGAAATCTCGAACCATTCAAGAAAGAGAGCAAGAGAAATCATCAAAGTGGAAGCCAAGCTAGCACTAGGAGAAAACCAAGATATTCTGACTCGGGTTAGGAAGGACCTTGACTTCCTAGGAAAATTTCACTGAAAAGGATCACTGAAATTAGTTTCTTGTTCTAGGAATGTTGATGTAATTTAGAGTCTTATTTTGTAAAGCTAACTCCTCCATCCGATTTGAGGAGTAGTAAGGATCAATATGTGTAAAACTCTCTATGACCATAGAGCTTTTCTCTTTGAATGAATGAGGTTTATCGATATCGCTTGTTGCTTTGGATCATGTCTCTACATGCATAGTTTTATTTTTGTTTGCATTTTCTTTTTCTTTTTCTTTTTCATATTTTCTAATAAAAAATAATGAATACAGAAAGGAAAAATGTCTCTACGACACCCATATAGGACTCGCTCTCAATCAAGAGTCATGGATTAACTGGGTCAGCCACAAGAAGAGTTGAGAAGTGAAGTAAGCCAGCTAAAGGAACAAATGGCCAAGATCTTGGAAATTCTGGAAAAAAACGAGGAACACAGAGGGGACTCCTTCAAAGGCAAATGATGATCCTTCTGCCACGCCTGCTCACCCGCCCGGCTTTACGCCAGTTCCTTGGCAATATCCTAGCGTCACCTCTCAAGGGGCCATGATGCCACTCACCATCTACTCAAATAATCCTGAAACACAGGCATCTTCATTCCTACCATATGACCTTCCACTTGGTTATGTGCCACCATTATCTACCAACATTCCTGAGGGCAGTGCACCGACAGTCACAATGACTTCAAACCCTCCCCAAGGATCTCAACCAAATACCAGTGAGATTCCTCAGTACCCTGTTTCTATTCCACTTTATGGCATTTCCCATGGTTTTATGCCGTCCCAAATTACCAACCCTCTTGAGAGTGGCTCATCATTGGTAATACCTACTTTAGGGTCACAAGGCTCGACTCAGGCCCAACCTCCTTTCTACATGCCACAGTTTTTTCCTTATAAGGTTGCTGGAACTTCTCCGCTTAACCCTTCAACTGAAGCCATTCAATCCAAGGAGAAAATAGAAGTTCTTGAAGAAAGACTGCGAGCCATAGAAGGAGCAAGTAGCTATGGTCTTCTGGATGCAGCAGAGCTCTATCTTGTCCCGAATGTGGTGATTCCTCCAAAGTTTAAGGTCCCAGATTTTAAAAAATATAAGAGAACCACTTGTCCAAAGAACCATCTGACCATGTACATCCGCAAGATGGCATCCCATGCTCACGATGACAAGTTATTGATCCATTTCTTCCAAGACAGCTTAGCTGGAGCAGCTTCTAATTGGTATACACATCTGGAACGCGCCCATATACGATGTTTCAAGGGCTTGGCTGATGCTTTCTTGAAGCAATATAAGTACAACATCGATATGGCACCAAATAGGCTATAGTTTCAAAATATGGTAAAGAAACAAGCTGAAACCTTTAAGGAATATGCTCAACGGTGGAGAGAGATAGCTGCTCAAGTTGAACCCCCACTGACAGAAAGAGAAATGGTGGCCACATTCATTGACACCCTCCAATCACCTTTCTATGACAAGATGATAGGAAGTGTGTCGTCGAATTTCTCAGACATGGTCATCATTGGGGAAAGAGTTGAGGGAGGAATGAGAAGTGGAAAGATCGCTGAAAGTTTAACAGGAACATTTAGTGCTAAAAGGTCCCCAGCAGGGAAGAAAAAAGAAGGGGAAGCTCATGCTGTGACTTTCAATCAAAGGAGTTTTGCCCAAGGGAAACATAGCCAAGCGCCTATCAACCCTCAACCATCCTTCCAGCCTCTCTACATGCCTTACTATCCATATATTGCTAATGCCTCTCAAGCTCCATACCCTCAACCTTATCACCCAATGATCCCTTATCGTGCACCATCTCCTATCCCAAACCAAACACTCCCTACCATGCCATATCAACTAACCCAACCGTGGGCCCAAAACCCAAATACTAACCAAAGAAGGCATCCCGCTAACCAAGAAAAGAAACCCGTCTAATTTGACCCAATTCCCATGACCTATACTGAACTGCTACCACAACTCTTCCGAAACTCCTTATTAGTTCCTTGCCCAATGAAGCCAGTGGAACCCCCCTACCCAAGAGGATTTGACCAGAATGCTAAATGTGAGTACCATCTTTGAAATTTGTAGGTCACTCAACAGAAAATTGCAGAGCCTTGAAGTTCAAAGTACAAGACTTGATTAATGCCAAATGGTTAAACTTTAAAGAAAAAACTCCTAATGTAGGCCGCAATCCCTTACCTGATCATGGAGGTCCTGTAGTTAATGCCATAGAGAAGTCTTCTGGACGATGCTTCATAAGTCGGGTAGCTGATGTGAAAACTCCTATGAGAGTAATTTTTCAAGAGCTTTGCAAATTTGGGTTAATACGAAACCAAGCTGAGATCAAAAAGGTCAATGAAGATGAAACTGTGTGCAAGATCCACGGGGAAGTCGGGCATTCTATTGAGGAATGTGATGAATTCAAACAGATCCTTCAAAGTTTAATGGACAGTCACCTAGTACAAATAAACAATCAGTACAATAATGGTGACGTCTATATGGTCAAAGAAATTACACCTCCACCAGTTCAAGAGGCTTCCAACGTAACACCCCAAAATTTTCTATCTCTTAAATAGTAATTTTGACAGTTAACAGAATTTTACTATTTAGTGATCTCTGTGTGCTGTAAAATTATTTTGATTATTCCGTCAGCATATTTGATCGTTTTGAGTGATTTACTCTGTGTCAGGAAAATAATAATTTTTGGGCCAGGGAAAATTTTTCTGTATTTATTTCTCTTGACTGTTAATTATTTTTAACAATCTGACTTGATTTTTATACGTTTTCTAATATTTGTGATTTTTGTGGATGATTATGAATTTTTTTGACTGTATGTGGGCCCAGGTGGTCCTCGGTAGGCCCAAGTGACCCTACGTGGACCCAGGTGGGTCCCGCAAAGTAAAAATTTTTCTACGCATAGAAAAATTTGTACTGTTTAGACGGAGACAGGGGATCTTACTAAACTTGAATCCGGAAATAGTTTTAGAAATTTTCTTGTATTGTGTTTAGTACTGTATTTAATTATCGGGCGATAAAAATACAGTAAATATATTCTTTTGTGAGGTTTTTAGTAGATAAAAATAGAAATTATATTGCTTAAGTCAACATTGGTGGTTTGGATATCCACCATTGATTTATTTAACGGTGAAGACTTTATCTTGATTTAATTAACGGTTAAGAAATAAATTTAATAAAGAAGCATTGGATAATCATCATTGATTTAATCAATGGTGTGAGAATAAACTTAGTTAGGCAAGTTTCATTATCAACCGTAGATTTAATCAACGGTGTAAATTTGATTATATAAAGTGACCATTTACAATAATTGGATTTGGAATTGATCAAGGATGGAGATTTAGTCTTAAAAAGTGACAAAGACCATTTATGATCATTGGATGAAGAATTAATCAAAAGTGGAGATTTGGTCTTCTAAAAAGGCTATGACTAATTATAACCCTTAGATTTAAAGTTTGAAGGAGCGATCTTGACCCTTTATTTTGGAGACACATCTAATGGCTAGAATTTAAAGGAAAAAGATCTAATGACCTAGATTAAGTCTCCTAAAAATCAAAAGTCTACCTAAATCTTAACCATTGAATTAATCAATGGCTAGAAATGCTTCAAATAATGGCATGAAAAGATGACAACTTTGCATGCATTATGAAATGGGGGACGGTTGGAGATGCTTGGAAAGGAGGAGACAAATTGGAGTAGCCTTTTTAGGCCAAAGAAAAAGATAACAAAGTGGAAGACCATGTGTTTCAAGTGTGAACCCAAAATGGGATATTATTTCAAGTAAAACTCTTCAAACTCTCCAATACTCACACGGCAGCCCACTCACTTTGTGCATGCATTTTCACTTTTCTCTCTCACCCAAAAAGCCTCCATCTTATTCTCTCAAAATTCCAAGAACCAAGCAACCATTCCTTCCTTCCTTTTTCTCTCCATAGGTTCAGTCTCCACCACCAAATACACTATCCATCACCTATAATTTTACTCTCATCATTTCCTAAAGCTAAACACCATTCTAAACACTTTTCATTTAGAAAGTTTTCCCAAAATCCCACTCTAAGTGCTTCAAAATCCCACTTTTAACTTACTTTCTTGGAGGTAAACTTTGATTTCTATGGTTTAAATTCATGTTTATGATTTTCTAAGCCATGATTGTTCCATGGTTTGTTATTATTGAGCTTTGTTTGTGATTTTACTAATTATTTTAGAATTGTTAGGAACTTCTCAAAATTCTATCATCTACAACCTTGTTCTTCAAGTTAAAGATCAAAAAGCTTATATTTTCCTTCTTGTGAGAAATTCGGTCAACCACCCTAAAACCACCCTTCAAGTTTGTTTAATTTCATCCAACCATAGATCTTGAATTTACATGATATTCTAAGCAACTTTCATGTTGGAGATTTTCTCTAAATCATTCATCTTCATGGACTTTCTTCAAGATCAAAGTTATTGGGTTTTTGAGGTGAAGTATAAGAAGACTTCATTTCTTCTCTTCTTTTTCATGTTCTAAATCATGTTTGATCCATGGTTCCTCTTAATCAAACTTAGTATACTAATTTCTATGTATTTTGTTTTGTATTTGAGAAGCCTTTGGTGGTGAAGGACTTGGAAAAAGAAGCAAATCAAGAAGTTTTTGAGGATCTTCAAGAGGTAAGAGGGAGATCCATCTCACCAACCAAGTATGGTGGTGAGAGATGGTCTTAAATTTGATGGATGGTGAATCCATGTGAGGATTCCAATCCATGGTCATGTAATAATTTATGTGTGTTTTATGAGCTTTGATTTATTTGCTTATGCTTGATATGCTTTGTATGATTTTATGGTTTTGATGGTATGCTTATACTATGCATGATGATAATATGGCATGCTTTTGATATATATATATATGATGTGTATGCCATGATTTGATGATGGAAAGAAAATTAATTTTTGGTCCCAATGGCCAAGGAAAGACTACGGTTTTGATGCCCTTGATTAGGGTTCATATTAAAAATTTTCTAGAACAAGGGAATTAATTTTTGATCCCTAGAAACATGGTGAATATCGGTTAAGACATCTCAAGATAGGTGTTCATAAATGAATATTTTCATGAATGATGAAAATGGATGTTTAGAAAAATAAGGAAAATAAACAAAGAGTTTATTTTTCAAAGAGTACAAGAACATGGTTCTTGAGGAATTTTTATTGATTTATTTTGTGTAAAAAGTTTCTAAGTATTTTACAAAACATGAGATTTAAATGAAAATAGTAATGATGATTTTAAGAATTTGCAAAGAAAGTGAAAAAGGATTTGTAAAGAAAGTGAAAAAAAAGATTTTGCAAAGAAAATAAAAATGAATTTGAACAAATGGGTTTGGATTTATAACCATAAGTCTTGCGGTTTTGAAAACAAAATTTTTAATGGTTTTGTTTGTGTAAAACCATATCAATTTAGAAGGAAAAATATTTGATGGTTTCAATAGTCATGTCCACGTTTTTGAAGGCTTGTAATGCCTTGATTTTTATGAACAAAGTGATTTTCAAAGTGGAAACGTAACTTGATTTAATACAAGAATTTGAAAAGGGAATCAGAGCATTTTAATCACTTGAGAAATTAAGTTTTTGTAAACAAGAATGTTTTCGAACTTCAATTTATTTTGAAGAAGGTTGTGTTTGGAAATGATTTGGGAAAAATGAAGAATATAGTGGTATTATGAAAATCTACTAACGTATAACTTATTTTTGAGTTTTGAAGTACGTTAGAAAATGTTAAGTTTTGAAACGTTGATTTATATCAATGGAAAAGTGATTTTGTGAATTATATTTTGGAAAAGGATTTCTTGAATTAAGAAATGTGAAAAAAAAATTTCTTGAATAAGGAAAATATGAAAAATAAAATACAAAGTTATATTATTTTAAGAAAAGTTAAAAAGGAATTTTCGAAGGTTAAGAAATATTTTCTGTAATGAAATTGTGATGAAAAATGTTTTACGTATCTTAAAAACATGATTTTTAAGCTACGCAATTTGAAGAATGTGTTGAAATTAATATTGATTTATTTAAGTCCAAAATAATGTTTGGAATATTGAGGAATATTTTACGTAATTGTAAAATGTTGAAAAATATTTTACGTATCTTAAAAATGATTTAAAATACAGTAAAATATTTCTACGAGATTTGAAAAATATTAACGTATTTCTATGCGATTTGAAAAATGTTAAAATATTTCTACGCAATTTGGAAAGCGTTTAAATATTTTACACTATTAAAAATATTATTGAAAAATCACTACGTGATTAAATAATGAGAGAATATTTTTACGTGATTTGAACTATTGTTAAAAAATCACTATGTGATTTAAAAGTGATAGAATATTTTTACGTGATTGTGAAAATGACGAAAAATCGTTATGTGATTTGGAAAGTGTTTTAAATATTTTGAAAATGATGGAAAATCATTACGCGATCTGAGAGACGTATATTTTTATGCGATTGAGAAAAATGTTGAAAAATTTAATACGTGATTTAAAGGTGCAACAGAAGAGTTACAGTATTGTGAAAACGTAATAGAAACGTTTTGGAATTGTGAAAACGAAATGGAAATGTTGCACAATTTTGTGAAAACACAACGAAAGAGTTTTATAACTATGAAAATGTGGTAATATGATTTTCCTGTTGGAAATACAAAGATAAATATCTTGTAGAACCAAGTATATGGATCTTTGTGGGAGAAAATGACATGTTTTACCTGTGATTGGCATTTGGTGCATTATAAATGCATTGGAAAGATATGTCTGTGATTGGATTTGGTGCATTATACGTGCATTGGAAAAATATGCGTTGAAGCATATGATTACATTGAACAAATGAAATTGAAAAGATTTGGCCCTTTGGGGTTGGACTTGCACTGATATATTCGTGCATTGTATAAAATATAGCTAATAGCTATTATGGCCCTTGTGGTTAAAGAGGGAATGAGAATTGATAGTGAGGTCTATGATGGATATTGGGGGCGTCGTAGGCGCGGTGATCGACCAGTGGGACGGTTAGCGAGTACCCCGTGCCACTTGGCGATGCGATCCGTTGCAACGCATTGACGATACGACAAGAACACGATTCTTTTCAACGACTGGGAGATTGTCTTTGGGCTAAGGCTGACAATTAACCAGAGCATTCTTCTCGAAATTGTGAAAACCTCCATGGAGTTGTTTTTGATAAAATGAGTCTTTGTGCATATGCATAAATCTGAGCATTTATATCTGTGTGATATATTAATTGAGGAATATTGGTTATTGGTTATGACAATTGTTTTGAATACTTGGATGATGATTGAATTGATAAATGATTGGATGATGATAGTTGATTAATGTTGATGGCATGATCATAATTGTGGTATGATCTATCTGTATGATATTGCTATTTGTGTTATCTCTGTGCTGCCATGTTGATATTGGTGTAGGTGATCTCACCTCTTTGTTATATTGTTTTACTTTATCTGTATTATTAAAATCAAATAATAAAAAGATCGAGTTGTCTTAGACATAACGGGCGATGGATACTCTGAGATTGGTGACAACAATAAGGAGTGGACATTCAGGACTTGAAGGTGTGCAGTGTTGACAAAGGAACAGATGTCTGATGCATCAAGATAGACAGAAAAAGGAATAAGTATATTAAAGTTTCTCGTTAATGTTGTACCGTGCTATTAAGTAGGACCCGTCATGGGGTTTGCTATTGTAAAAAAAAAATAAGTCTATTAATTTTATATTTCTCTTTAATTTGTGATATTAATTGATGTCCATATTGCATAATGAATAGTTGAAATATGATTTTCAATATCACCTAATATTTTCAGTAAATTTACTTTTCAGTAAAGAAGAAATTTTGAAACCCATCTTTTATAACTCAAACTTTGTGTGAACTTCTTTTAAGATTATGAGTCGGGAGTCAGAAATGTGATGCCCTAAGGAGGGTGTTACATCCAATATCTATGCAACACATCCAATCATAGAGCAAGGTCCAGGTATACCAAGGCCATTAACGATTCATTATAGTAAAAAGGTGTCTCCGCAAGTCTCTCTTGGTCGGAATCCTATCACCATCCAAGTGCTGACTCCTTTTTCCTATAAAGATACCAGAGCTGTGCCTTGGAAATATGATGTGCAAGTCATTGTGAATGATCTCTAGGACAATCAAATGAAAATCCCATCAGCTATCTCTAGCATATCTGGGATCAGTGGAATGACTCGGAGTGGTCGTATTTATACACCTGAGGATCTGCGTAAAAACCAAGTGGAGGAAGTGGAAAGAATTCGGAAAGGGAAAGGTAAGATGGGGGAAACTTCTACTGAAAAAGCCTTGAAAGAGAAGGAAGAACCAAAGACAACACAGCAAGAGGTCTATAAGAAAGAAGTGACCGAGGAAGAAGCTTGTGAGTTTTTAAAATTCATAAAGCAAAGTGAATACAAGGTGGTGGATCAATTGAACCGCACCCCTGCAAGAATATCACTCTTATCTTTATTAATGAACTCTGAGCCACACAGGAAGGTGCTAATGAAAGTGCTTAATCAAGCTCATGTTTCTCATGACATCACGGTTGACAAGTTGAATGGCATTATCAGCAACATCACAGTAGATAATTACATCACTTTCACCGATGATGAAATACCCAATGAGGGAAGAGGACATAATAAAGCACTTCATATCTCAGTAAAATGTCAAGACCATATCATGGCTAGAGTACTGATGGACAATGGCTCTTCCTTGAATGTGATGCCAAAGTCGACACTCTCCAAATTGCCTTTTGATGGGTCACATATGAAATCAAGTGTGATGATAGTAAGGGCATTTGATGGCACAGGGAGAGAGGTCATAGGGGAGATCGAAATACCAGTTCAAATTGGTCCCTGCACTTTCAATATACTCTTCTAAGTGATGGACATTGCACCATCATACAGTTGTCTCTTAGGACGACCATGGATTCATTCTGCTGGAGCTGTGCCTTCCACCTTGCACCAAAAAGTTAAATTCATAGTTGATAACAAGATGATTACTGTCTTTGGTGAAGAGGACCTGCTGGTGAGCAAGCCGCTAGACACCCCTTATATTGAAGCTACAGAAGAGGCTCTCGAGACTGCCTTTTAAGCACTCGAGGTTGTCAATACCATTTATATAAAGGAAGGAGCTCCAATTCCTAAACCGCAGCCCTCTGTTGCATCTGTAATGATGGCTAAAGTTATGCTAGAAGGAGGTTATCAGCATGGAGAGGGGCTGGGCAAGAAGCGACAAGGTGTCACAAGACTTTTTCAACCCTTGGAAAACAAAGGTAGATTTGGGCTGGGGTACAAACCCACCAAGGCTGATAAGAGGAGAATCATGGAAGAGAAAAAAGAGAAGAGATTGGCTCGCTTGGAAAATCGAGAACCTAAAGTGAAGGGAGTCCCCATCTGTGATATACGACAAAGCTTCTGGAGCGCGGGAGTTGTGTTCGTAGACCAAGTGACTGCAGTTGAAGATGATGACTTTGTCAGTCACGCGGACCTAGTATATGCATGTTCTTCAGATATAAGACTCAACAATTGGGAGATTTCTGAGCTTCCCATAACCTTAGAGTCTCTTTCAAAGTAATTCTGTAGTGCTATTCCTTTAGCTCTACTCAAGGCTTTAGGATTTCCATTTGTAAATGGGCTCACATGTTTCCTTTCTAATAATTGTTATTAATAAAATGCATTTTTGAGTTCTCTCATTTTTCATTCTATTAGCTTTCATCCCACCATTATCATGACCTTCTATTTATTTTATTTTTCTTGTGTCAACATCACTTATTGCAAATCTGAAAACGACTCTCTTGAAAGTGACATTGTCAATGTCTCATCATATAATTTTGAACACCCTGTTAATCATGCTGATGAGGATAATGAGGATTATTGGGAAACTTCACCTGAGCTAATGAGATTACTAGAACAAGAAGCTAAAGAAATCCAACCCCATGAGGAACCAATTGAAGTAATTAATTTGGGGACTGAAAATGATAAGAAAGAAATCAAAATTGGTACCTCGATGAAAGAAGATGAGCGTAATATGTTGATTAAACTCTTGTTTGATTATAGTGATGTCTTTGTATGGTCATACCAAGATATTCCAAGCTAGACACTGACATAGTTGAGCACAAATTGCCACTAAAACCTGGGTAGCCTCCGGTTAAGCAAAAGTTGAGACAAATGAAAGCTGAGATATCCCTAAAAATCAGAGATAAAGTAAAAAGACAGTTTGATGCTGGATTTCTTGCAGTTACAAAATACCCACAATGGGTTGCCAACATTGTTCCTGTCCCAAAGAAAGACGAGAAAGTCTGAATGTGTGTAGACTATCGAGACTCAAATAGGGCCAGCCCTAAAAATGACTTCCCATTACCTCACATTAATGTTTTGGTGGACAACACTGCTCAACATTCATTTTTTTCCTTTATGGATGGTTTCTCAGGATACAATCAGATCAAGATGGCACCGGAATACATGGAGAAGACCACATTCATCACTTTATGGGGAAGCTTCTGCTACAAAGTGATGCCTTTTGGTTTAAAAAATACTAGGGCAACGTATCAAAGAGCTATGGTGACATTGTTCCATGACATAATGCACAAAGAAATAGAAGTTTATGTGGATGATATGATTGCGAAGTCAAAAATAGAAGAAGATCATATAATCAATCTGCAAAAGCTTTTTGAGTGATTGAGGAAGTTCAAACTCAGACTAAATCCTGCAAAATGCACTTTTGGTGTCAGATCAGGAAAACTATTGGGGTTTGTGGTGAGCCAGAAAGGAATAGAAGTTGATCCTGACAAGGTCCGAGCAATACTAGATATGCTAGTCCCTCGCACTGAAAAGGAAGTTCAGGGATTTTTGGGAAGGTTGAATTACATCGCTCGATTCATATTCCAGCTCACAGCAACATGCGAGCCGCTCTTCAAGTTGTTACGCAAGAATCAGCCAGTCAAGTGGAATGAAGATTGCCAAAGAGCCTTTGAAAAAATCAAGCAATATTTACAAGAACCCCCAGTTTTGGTGCCTCCAGTGCCAAGGAGACCTCTTATCATGTATTTAACAGTGCTTAATGAGTCTATGGATTGCATACTAGGACAGCATGATGAATCCAGCAGGAAAGAACGTGCCATCTATTACTTAAGTAAAAAGTTCACCGATTATGAGGCAAAGTACTCATTGTTAGAGCGACCTTATTGTGCCTTGGCATGGGCTGCCTATCGATTGAGGCAATACATGTTGTGTTACACTACTTGGTTGGTGTCCAAAATGGATCCTATCAAGTATTGTGCTTTGGGTATTCAGGCAGCAATAGAATCAAAAGCGAAGATCTTGGAAGTATATGGGGACTCTACCTTGATCATTCATCAACTAAAAGGAGAATGGGAAACCCGTGATGCCAAACTGATCCCATACCATGTTTACATCAAAGAATTGATCAAGTAATTTGATAAAGTCACTTTTCATCATGTTCCTCGAGAAGAGAACCAGTTGGCTAATGCTTTGGCCACACTATCATCAATGTTCCAAGTAAGTCATGAAAGGGACCTACCACTTATAAAAATGGAAAGTCGTGACTGTCCTGTATATTGTCAAGTGGTTGAAGATGAGCTTGATGGGAAGCCGTGGTACTATGACATCAAATGTTTCATCAAGAATAGGGAGTACCCTGTAGGCGCTTTAGAAAATGACAAGAGGACCCTGAGGAGGCTTGCGATGGGTTATTTTCTGAATGGGGAAATACTTTACAAAAGAAACCATGATATGGTGCTTCTAAGATTTGTTGATGCAATGGAAGCAGAAAAGATTATTGAAGAAGTACATAAGGGTTCCTTTGGAACTCACTCCAATGGACATGCAATGGCAAGAAAAATCCTAAGATCTGGTTATTATTGGTTAACCATGGAAACTGACTGCTTTAATTATATGAGAAAGTGCCATAAGTGCCAAACATATGCTGATAAGATCAATGCGCCGCCAGTTCCCTTGAATGTCCTAGCAGCACCCTGGCCATTCTCCATGTGGGGTATGGATGTCATAGGACCTATTGAACCTAAGGCCTCAAATGGCATCAATTTATCCTTGTCGCGATAGACTACTTCACCAAATGGGTTGAAGCTGCTTTTTATGCCAATGTGGCTAGGAATGTGGTGATCAACTTCATCAAAAGAGAGTTGATATGTCGTTATGGTCTACCAAATAAGATCATCACTAACAATGCAACTAACTTGAGTAACAAAATGATGAAGGAAATGTGCGAGAATTTCAAGATCCAACACCATAACTCCTAGCCATATCGCCCAAAGATGAATGGGGCTGTTGAGGTAGCAAACAAAAACATCAAGAAGATCATCCAAAAAATGGTTGTGACATATAAAGATTGGCATAAGATGCTTCCCTTTGCTCTGCATGGTTATCGCACGTCTGTCCGTACTTTAACTGGGGCAACTCCTTTCTCTTTAGTTTACGAAATGGAAGCTGTAGTCCCTATTAAGGTAGAGATCCCTTCATTAAGAGTACTGATGGAGACAAAATTAGAAGAGGCCGAATGGGTCCAAGCCCGACTAGATCAGTTGAATCTTATTGAAGGTAAAAGGTTAACTACACTGTGTCATGGCCAGTTATATCAAAGGAGACTTATGAAAGCCTATGCAAAAAGAGTGCGCCCTCGACAATTTCAAGAAGGAGACTTAGTGCTCAAAAAGATCCTTCCAATTCAAAAAGATCACCGGGGAAAATGGACTCCAAATTATGAAGGACCTTATGTCGTGAAGAAGGCTTTTTCTGGAGGGTCCTTGATTCTCACAAAAATGGATGGTGAAGATCTACCACTTCTTGTAAATTCAGACGCAGTCAAGAAATATTATGCGTAAAAGCACTACTTGTCAAAAAAAAAAGAGAAAAAAAGAAAAGAAAAAAAAAAGGGAAAAACATGGCTCGCTAGGTGGAAAACCTGAAAAGGCTACCTAGGCAAAAGTTAAAGCGACCTGGTAGGTTGAAAACTCGAAAGAGCGACCTAGGAAAAAGTTAAGGTCCGAAATAAAATGACAATAGTGCTTGATATGACAAAGGAAGTGAGACCTGAGCGGTTGAGTCTCCATGCTAGGGAGGAGCAAATCTCTACTTTAGAGCAAACTAAGTTTTCCATGTTAGAGCAGGCCAAATGATCCTAACTGGGGCAGTCAAAGTCTTCATAGGCTGGTTAATGGGTGTTCAAAATTGGGTATGCAGAGGATTGACACTGATTACGATAAAGGGTTTTACTGGAAGAACTGAAGACCTTTGCCCTTATCATCCCTCTGTAAATTTTATATTGATGATTGCAATATTACTTTCTTTTCACCATTACCATTTCAATACAATATCATCATGTTTTTACCTTTGCCTCTTCTTTGACTCAATATGCATTTTTCTAATAATCATATATTGGAATGTGAAATGTGTGACATTGCTATCAGAGCATTGAGAATTGCTAATGATTTGAAAGGTATGGGAAACACAATGATTCCTGATAAGAGTGTTGATAAAAAGAAAAGACAACCAGGTCACCTCAAGGGTCATCTAAAGGGTTTTTCCATTGCTCTTATGAGTCATATCTAATGCACACCTCAAGGGTCATCTCGGCTGGACATTTCAACCATCGGCTAAATAGACAAATGAAAGGATGCCAATAAATCTCATTTCAGTTCATCTTTGAAAAAGATTGCAATCATGTCCTCAAGAGTCGTGGAGACGCAAAAAAAAAAAACAAAAAAATAAAAAAAAACAAAAAAAGGGTTTTACATACTCTCATACATCTGAAGCATGCATAGTGCACTATTTCATTTTGTTAGCCTTGACCTACAAAGGTCCAACTTGCTGTTTTCAGTCAAATCAGAGCCTTATGCCCATTGCCTTTAATTTCTGGGTCCCCGCACTCATTGTTTAATGTTTTCGGGTCCCCGCACCCATTGTTTTATGTTTTTGGGTCCCCGTACCCATTGCTTTTAAGTTTATTGTTAAGCTTCAACGGATACCCAATTTTGTAAGTTGTTTACCTTTTCATGCTTTTTGTTAAGTTTTAACAGATACCCGACTCTGCAAGCTTTTTACCTTTTCTGCTTCAAGTTTTCAGTTAAGCTTCAGTGGACACCCGAATCTGCAAGCTTTTTACCTTTTTCTGCTTCAAGTTTTCAGTTAAGCTTCAGCGGATACCCGACTCCGTAAACTTTTTACCTTTTCATGCTTTACGTTTTTGTCAAGCTTCAGCAGATACCTGATTCCGTAAGCTTTTTACCTTTTTGGGTCCTCGTACCCGCTGCTTCAAGTGTTTTGTTAAGCTTCAGCGGATACCCGATTCTGCAAGCTTTTTACCTTTTCATGCTTTAAGTTTTTGTCAAGCTTCAAAGGATGATTCTGCAAGCTTTTTACCTTTTTGGGTCCCCGTACCCACTGCTTCAAGTTTTTTGTTAAGCTTCAGTGGATACCCGACTCCGCAAGCTTTTTACCTTTTCATGCTTTAAGTTTTCTATCAAGCTTTGGCGGATACCGGATTTTGTAAGCTTTTTACCTTTTCAGGTCCCCAGACCCATTGCCTTTAAGTTTTTGTAAGTTTCAATGGATACCTGACTCCGTAAGCTTCTCACCTTGTTTTCGTTAAACTTCAGCGGACACCTGAATCTGCAAGTTTTTACCTTTTTATGGACAAAATTGAATCAGTTCCTTTGTTTTTCATTTATTCTAAATGTAAAACAAAGGGGGGTAGCTGTTGATACCTAATTTTGTCCATTTTCTTTTATTTTCATTTTTATTTTATTTATTTATTTAATTTAAATTTCTTTCTTTTAAAAAGAAAAAAGAAAAAAAAAAGAAAAAAAAGAAAAATCACTAACTTTGTTTTTACGGGTCAACCCATGACCCAATTTCTCTTCTCAACCCATAACCCAACTTCCTTCTTCCTGCTGCTGCAACCCTAGCCTCCACAATCAGCTACATTGAATTAGATTAAAAGCGTTAGACCGTTTTAATCTTTTTGCATTCCAATCATCAGAAATCGAAGAGATTTGTTTTGGCATTTTTTTTTCTTCCTTATAAGAATCACACACAAATCAATCAGGAGAGGGGAATTAATCATTCAGAAAGATAAAAAATAAGAGACTTAATCACTCAGAATTCCCTCATTCACTCAATTATCTTCCTACAAAAAAAAATCTCACGCACCCTCTTGGTGGTCTTCAACTGCACTATTGCCATCTCTAATTTCCTTCAACCACCAAAACCACCCTCTGCCATACCCAAATTTCCACTATTTTCACCAAAAAAAAAAAACCTCTTCTGACCATCATCATCCCTTCATCAAACCAACCTCACTAATAGCCACCACCCATCTTCCACTTCTCACCATTAACAACCTTTCTTCTTCACCTTTCAACCACTTTTATCCTCAACTTCCACCACCAAAAAAAGAAAAGAAAAGAGAGAAAACAGAAACAGTAGCCCAGTCGCAGCTCACCAACTCCGGCCACAGTGTCGCCGTCCGCTAGACCCGTAACTGAGCACTGCGCCGCAAGCCCGCACCAGATCCGGCCGGCCAGGACCGCGCCGCATATCCGTGAGTTTCCTCCGTCAGTGCTGTCGTAACTGGTCAGATCTAGAAGCATCAAATCGGCATCGCAATCCGCCAGCCGTACCAACCGTGCTGTATCGCGCCCAGCCGCCGTCCACTTCATCATCGTTCTCGCCAGATCCGGGCACCAAACGCTCCCTACCGTGAGCTTCTCCCCCTCTCCCTTTGTCTCATTTCTTTCTCTGTTCTGTTTCTAAAAGTCTCTTCATGAAAACCAATTTTTATGCTAGTCACCCGTGACTAGCTTTTCACCCCCCTTTTTTTTGTTTTTATTCTCCACGGATGGCTAACCATTTAACCACCCCATTTCTTTTTTCTTTTGTTGGTCCCAGGCACCTTACCGTGTTCCATTTTTTTCAATAATACCAATTTTTTTACTTAATAAAATAGATTTAAAAAGTGAAAAAGTTAAAATTGGTATTTGGGGTATAAAAAATGAATGAAAGAAAGAAAATATATAAAAAATGAAAAATAAAAAAAAAATAAAAAAGTATATAAAAAGAAATAAAAATAAAAAAAATAAAATTTCAAAAGAAAAAGAGTGATGAAAGTCAATTTGTGGATTGGTTTAACTTGATTATAGTTTATCTTTATCTCTTTATTGATTGTCTTGTTTGTTGTTATTATCATTGTAATGGTTGACATGTGAATTTAATTTAATCATTTTTGTATAAATCAAATATTTTAAAACTTGCCGATGACGGAAAAATTGGGAGAGGATCGGAGCGCCGATCAAATACACTCTTTCCAATAATCTTGAGGCTTTATATTGGATTTTGCTAGGAGCGCTGGCGAGGTCTAATTCTCACACCAAATTAAAATATTTTCTCTAAATAAAATACAATACTTTTTTTAAAATTAAAATAAAATCTTTTTTTTGTAAAAAATAAAAAAAAATCCTTAAATAAAAGTAAACAAATTCATACAGTTTCAACATTATGATTGTGGTGAATTAAAATTTTATTTTTCGTGAAAATATTTTTTAGAAATTAATACAAAAATCTCATTGTGCCTAAAAATATTTTTTTCCTTGATTATAAAAGAGGTTTTATTTGGCCATTTACTTAAAAAACATTTTCTTACCTTAAACAAATTTCTTTGAATTAAAATTATTCATTGAAATATTTTTTTTATTTGGCCATTTATTTTGAAAATTACTTCTCTCCAAAAAATAAAATTTTAATTCACCACTTTTATACAATATGTTGTAGAGTTAGATTTTATTTCAAAATAATGGCTATTTAGCCACCCATTTCTGATCTTAGTCATTTATCATTCTTGATATTATGCTTGAAAAAATGGGACATGTTAAAGTAAAAACAAAAAAATATTTCTTTCTTTCTTTTAAAAGGACTAATTTAATTAATATTGCAAATAACATTAGATTAAATAGGTAACCATTCTTAGAACGAACGGTGTAGGGTGCTAACACCTTCCCTACCCGTAATCAACCCCCGAACCTCAAACTCTGAAACGTAGACCATCTTTTAGGTGTCCAATTGCACCATTCCATTTAATGGATAAAGCGATTGGTGGCGACTCCTAACACCCTGAGGTCTTTTCCTCCATATTCTTTTTATTTTCGCAGCGCCCTTCGGGACGGTTACGACACTATCTAGTCACTTTTATGATATAATCTAAATGACATTGTCACATCACTACATCACAACATGATTTGACATTTTTGAGAAACATGCGAAACTTCTCAGAGAAACTTTAGGAGAAACTTGCAAAGGAAGTTTTGCTCCATTTACCTAGGAGGGCACAATTTTTGAAGGGGAAAAAGATGACAAGTTATCATCTTTTCACAAGCTTTCACATTTCACAAAAGTTAACATCTTTTCATTTTCCAAAAAATTTCTATCACTTTCTCTCTCTATCCTAGAGCTTCTATCTCATTCTCTCTCCTCATTTTGGCGCCACGGTTGGGAGGGAAAAGATAAACAAAGTCATCATCTTTTCACCTCTTCTTATCATCTCTTTATTTCAAACATTTTCTATCTTTCTCTCTCTCTCTACCTTTCTATCTTCTCTCCCTCTCCCTCACGTTCTCTCTTCTCTCTTCTTCTTCTTCTACATGACTATACCACCATTTGTGACCATCCAAGCTTGTTTGCTCAAGCCAATCTAGGATCTTAACTCCCCTCATCATCTTGAAGCTCTTCTCTTTGGTGAACACCTCTTGATTCCTCCATCTTCATTACTTTCTATCAAGCCTTAAAGCTTGAGGCTTTGAGGTAAAGTTCTTGACTTTCTTCCTTTTTCTTCCTATTTTCGTGACCCTTGGTCACCATTGTGATTAAGGACTCCTCTTTTCAAGTTTTGGGTGTTGATTTCTTGAGTTGACCATCTTAGGATTTGCTTGGTGGGGGTGGATGAAATCTTGCAAGGAAGCATCAAGAAGCTTGTTTTCTTTGTTGTCTCTTAAGGTAAGAGGGAGATTAACCTCATCAACCACTCATGGTGATGAGGAATGTATCTATTTGTGGGTGGTAAATTCATATGAGGATTTATTCACCATGGCTGTATGACTTTGTATTTTGTTATTATAATGCTTTGTGTGATCTTGTTACTTGATATTATGTATGAGTTTGTTATAATGTGATTTTGATGCTTGAAAATTTTTTCGTATGCTCTAAATGGTGCTAGAAAGGAAAAATATTTTGGTCCCAATAACAAATGAAGCTCACAGCCATGGAGTGGAGAAATAGGGTTTCAAGACTAAAATATTTCATTGATTGAGGGCCTAGATGATTAGGTAGTAAGAATGTAATTCATGAAGATATAGATTGAGAAAGAAGTAAACAAACTCTTGACCTTTGAAAAGATTTGATTTTCGGCTATGGTACTTAATATTCGGATGGAGAAGTAGTTTCGGAGGCTTGAAGTATTTTATTGGAAACGATTCTTGATAGGTGAAATAAAAGGGGTTCTTAATTAGAAATAGAAAAAAAATAGAAGTTTTGGAAAGAACGTTAGAGAATATTACTTAGAAGACTTGGGTATTTAATTAGGATCAAGGATTTATGAATAAAGGAGAAAGTGATCACCATGTTATGATTTAAGGAGTAATAACTTTTGAATGTACCAATGGAAACAATTTTGGAGACAATTGGGATAATGGAAAATTGATTTATTAGTGGTGGATCTAGATGACATGATAATCGAGAAATTTAATTAAAGACTCATAAAGTAAGAATAGGGAGGAATTTTTATCATTAAACAAAGAGTGATTCTCGATCTTGAGAGGGAAAAATAAGCTTGAGAAAGAAATAGAGGAAAATTGAAAGGCTTAGGTGAAAAAGGAAAGGAATGGTGAGGTAAGGACATTGCACTTTAGGTTTTTCATAAATGATATGAGGATAGGTCATTCGAGGAACGTAGTTAGAAGAAGTTGGTGATTTGGATTAAATTCTATCTTCATTCTTGAGAGTGTGATAATTAAAGACTAACGAAGACCTAATGATTCTATATACTAGAGGAATTGTGAAAATGTTCCACGTGATTTAATAATAATGATTCTTGAATTTGCACGACTGAAATCCTTTGTGATAGCATGCATCAACATTGTGCCTTGGGCAGATGTACTAGACCTAAGTGGAATTATGAATTTGACATTATGCCTTGGGCCGATGTACTAGACCCAAGTGGAATTATGAATTTGACATTGTGCCTTGGGCCGACGTACTAGACCAAAGTGGATTATGAATTTAGCCTTATGCTTTTGGGCCGAAGTGCTGGACCCGAGTAGATAATTGGTATTATGTAGTTGTATAGGCCGCTATATAATATCATTGATACTAATGGTATTGGACAATCGTATGGGCAGTTGCTGTAATACTATTGGGAACGGTACACCGGTGGTTAAAATTCTGTGAGCATGCTCATGAGTATTAGACTGTTGGCTTTGAATGCCTAGGAATGAGTGTGAATTGGATAAGTGTGATCCCGGATGGATCTCAGGAGGCGTCAAGGCGAGGTGATCCACCTAGTGACCTGTTGTCACATTGTATACCCCTAGCCGTGGACACTATTGCAACGCACAACGAGGACCCGACAAGCACTATCTTTTTCATGATCCGACGTAGACTGTCTTTTGAGGGGGGACAGATCTTCTGGAGCACTCATCTATGAACCTTGACTCCATTGAGTAGGAACTGGTTGCAATGTGTATAGGGATGGTCAACATACACATCGTGCATATGCATAGTCAGCATATCTGTTATTGTGACATGATCCATACATATATATATATATATATATATATATATATATATCTTGATGTACATTGCTAAGTTATTTATTAGTTGATAACATGATTATATTTGTTACTCTATGAATATTCTTGTATTGACATGATTATATATGCTATTACTTGATGTTGTTGTGTATGAGAGGCATTACTGTCTTTTGTTGTGTTTCTTGCTGCCCTAATGGTATTGATGTAGGGGATCTCACCTCTTCTATTGTATTATTCTGTCTACTTCTGTTTCGCCTTTACGATGGAAAGGTCATTGATGGCGGCAAGGCAAGATCCGCGAGGTTTTACTAGGCTACGGTTCCGTGGAGGCATCGGAGCATGGAGTGTCCAGTGGGACACAGAACGCGTCCGGTACGATGGATATGTCACTTTGAGTTAGAGCAAGACCAGGCATGATGCACTTACCTTTACTATGGACATCGATGTTCACTTGGAGTTCTATATGCCTCTCGGGGAGCTTTGGGATAATTGGACAGCTTCCTATAGGGAGGGTTCTGTGAAGTCGACTGCTCGGACTCCCGTCCGTAGTGACATGCCCTAGCTGGGGACTTTGTCTATTGAGGATCCCGATGGGGTTTTGGACAAAGATTGAGTACAGGAGCCCGTTCTTCAGGTGTTTGGACTTGGTCGAGGCTCAATTTTCATTTAGTAGTTATATGTATAGGTATGTTTATTTTAGAGTACTTAAGTTTTATATTTTTGGAACATGCAAATGATGTACTTAAAGATGTAGTAAACTTTGCTTTATGAAAAACCTTTTTAGCTCCTATGACTTGAGTCTTTTGTTTATTCTATGGTTCTTATGTTTTGTATTCCTAAAATTTGACTAGTTTATGTTATCCATGAAAAGAAACTTTTGAAACTCATATCTTATACTATTTACTTTTACAACTTGAGCAAAGAATTTTTTTTATTGAGAGTCGGACTTAAATGTAATGCCTCCTGGAAGGGCGTGTTACATTAGGTGGTATCAGAGCAATTCATCTTGTTGAGCCAGGGTATGGATTGACTGTGGTTAGACAGGTAGAAATTCCTGTGTGTATTGTGCATTTCTTATCTCTTGTTTGATATGTTAAAAGAGGATTGCATAAGTTGCTTTAGGTTGGATGTTAGTAGTTACTACTACATAGCTACATGATATTGAGGAATGGCCAACTCAATATGTAATGTTCTGTGGGGACAAGAAACTATGACTTCAACTAGGCGAACTAGGAGAAATTGAAGTTCTTCTAGTGAGAGTCCAGTTGGATGACTGAACTCATACTGAATTATTTGTACCTACACCTTTGGAAGGGTACTTCTAGTGTAAGTAAAGTCCAAGTCTGAGTCTTTTGGGATTTATGGGAAGGTTGTCTTGTTTGTGCTGTGTGTTTCTTTAAAGTTAAACTCATAGATGTATTGTCTGGTCTCTGAAAGGAGACAACATTGTTTGAAATGGTTACTTCTTATTTCTATTATGTTTTGATTCGTCTATTTTTGAAAGATAGGCAGTGGCTTGTGGTAGATGTACGCGTCGAAAGGAGGAATGCAACAACGTAGGGATGGCTGCAACTGCGGAAGCAATGCAAGGAATGGCTGACGTAATAGCACAACAGAATCAAAGGATCGTTCAGCAGCAGGAATTGATAGCCGAGGCTCAGATTTTGTTAGGGTTGAATCAGTTTTAGGACATTGAACCCCATAATGTTGGACCATATTGGTTCTGAAAAATGAGATGTCGTAAAGTCAAGCGATTCCAGCAAAAGTCGTATTTGCAACCACCGAGAAACTAACAACAACAGCAATCGTATGGAGGAAATGCTAGTGACAGCAAATTCGATCAGACCGTGGAGTTTTTACAACATTATAAGAAGTGTGGGAGGAATCACTTAATGAGGGATTGTACAAGCAAGGAAATGATCTGTTTCAAGTGCGGAAAGCCAAGACATGTGTCTAAGAATTGTACTTCTCAAAGGACGAAATCTTTCGTTAGCAATAAGCATGTGATGAGGGCTCAAGCCGGAGGAGGAATTGGTACGTTGTGTGGAGCAGAAGCCTCCTAATATGAAGATCTACTCAAATGAGATTGTACCATAGGAAGTAAGCCTTAAAAATTATATTGTTTGATCCTGTGGCGACCCATTCTGTTGTTATCTATGACTGTGCTAACCAATTTTGGTTGTTTTTGTATTTATTTTCTTCTGACTTGAATATTGCTATTCTTATTTCTAAGCCTACTATCATTACGCAAGTTTGTTTGAACTGTCCTGTTATTGTTAGAAATTTGAAACCTTTCTGCTAATTTGATTGTTTGCCTTTTTCATAAATAGACTTGATCTTAGAGAGGGATAGGTTATTTTCTAACCATATCTTGTTACTCTATTCCAATAGAACCTTAGTATTTCTTGAGACGGAGATTCCTAGGTTTGGGTCCATGAAATTCATTCCTAAATTTTATTGGGCCATATCATAATCTTCGTCGGATGGGTTCGATAGTATACCAAATAGCTTCATTACCTTTTCTTTCAAATCTTCATAACAGTCTCCTGTATTTTGATTGAGAAGATATCTTCCTGATCCAAACCATATTATAATGCCGAATGCAGTACAATTAGATGAGAACTTTTCCTGTGAGACACTTCCTGTTAAGATCAATGGTAGGTGGTTTGAGGGATCAACTAAAGGAAGCCGTTGTTTTCTCCAAGATCAATTTGCATTCTAGTTATCGTCAAGTTCATTTGAAAGTGGAAGATGCTTCCAAGATGGCCAATCTCACGCGTTATGAGCACTACGAGTACTTAGTAATGTCGTTCTGTGTAACGAATGCTTCGATAGTATTCATTGACTGCATGAATGGGATCTTTCTTCCCTATTGAGACAGATTTGTTGTTATCTTTGTTGACGACATTCTGATCTATTCTTAAAGTCCGGAGGAACATGTTGAACATCTCAGTGTGGTTCTTCAAATTCTGAAGAAGAAGAAGAAGAAGTTATGCATGAAGATGTCCAAGTATGAATTCCGGTTAAAGGCAATTTAACTTTTGGGTCACACAATCTCAAAAGAAGGAATTATTATGGATCCGTCGAAAGTTGGAGTAGTTCTTCAAAGGGAAAGACCAAAGACTGTATTTGTAACGCCCCTTTTTGGCAGGGAACATCACATTACAAATTACGATGTGGAAAATAAAAGTATAAATTAAGACCTAGTTCATTATATTACAATTAAACTTATTAGATTATAGTTGCATAAATAAAATAGTGACTATTTTTTTTGTTATAATTAATAAAATATAGTGACAAGACATAATTGCAATAAAGAGTAAGACAGAAGTAAAGCATACATTCGATCAACATGCATATATATATATATATATATGTAATTATATCAAATTTGTTTAGTTACAACGCCCGATATACAAAAAGATAAAAACTATGCCTACCCAAAAGATCATACATATACAGCCCACCAAAATAATATCATCAGGCTCCAAAATGAACACAGATAGCCATTAGTAGCTATCTACCGTATCAGCCTCTATGAAGAAGGAGAAGGAACCGTGTCAGGGTCCTCCTCAGGGTCTTCCTCGTCGGAGGAAACCCTCATTGGAGACACCGAATTACGAGCCAGGGCTCGAGCAGTGGAGATGAATGAATCCTCCTGTGGGGTGTAGTAACGTTCACCCCACATGTCCCTAATGGCATGTAAAATTATAAATACAACCTAACACTGTAGGAGAAGGTAGGCGGGTCATAGTGCCCCCAAGCCAACAACACGGACACATCTCCCATATAAACACAGCGATCCGAGCTGAAGTTAACATGCCAACAGTCTGGACCTCCAAGGAATTTCAGATGCACGTATCCCAAAAATCCTCGTGGACGTGCCGCCATGATCGAAAGCAGTGCTAGTCGAAGTCAGGCAAGAACTTGGAAACTCATGGACTTCACCCTCTTCGCCGACGTCTTCGATGGAATACAAATATAGAAAAAAATAATAGAAATACAGGAAAGAGGTAAGATATCCTACCATCATTACTAATTATGGCAGTAAGAAATAAAACGACGTGAAGTGTCCACATAGCATTTCAAAAGTAATAATAATAAGCATTAAATAGCAGTAATAAATAATTAAGTAGTTCCAGGCAATTATACATCAGTAATGCAGCATTTCTAATTATAATAAGAATTACGTGCCAGAAAATATGTCAACTCACTATACACATGCATACGATATCAAAATCCTACTCCATGGAGCTAGACACAAATAGTCAGAGAAAAAGATTAGGAAACATGTCTGCAACTTGGCTGCCGTGACCAAAGTGTTATAACTCATCATTTTATCCACGTGCACATCAAGGCATTGTACAGACATTCTTCACTAGATCGCGATATAGGATAGTGTCTCAGTCCAGATCGTCGGTGCGTTTGCATCAGTCTGCCCCATGGACAGAAGAGCTACCAACTGTCCATTGCGAGGTACCAGCACCTCGATACCCCCAAGGTCAACAGTATGACCTACACTAGTATACTCGCACCCGCACTAAGGTGTGTTCAATCTCCTAGGCAACATGGCCTTAACAACAGTCCATCGGACTTTCACAATGCATGATGACTCAATGCATATTCATGTATATTTATCATTACATACTTTTCCACAATATGCCTCAATTGGCCAAATTAAGCATCAACACATTATTGGTCCCTCTCATGGATCCACAATGTCATATTATCATAATCCAAATGAAATAATACACTTTCAAGGTTTATTATGAATTCTCACTTTAATGTAGCATTTCTCACAAAGTTCGTCTCTAGAAGAATTCTCTTGATTTAATTAAGTTCTCTAATGTAAATTTATTCACACTCACTTAGAAAATTATTCTAAAGGTCTCAAAGTCTCACACTCTCTTGTTCTTTCTTTAATTAAAATTATCCTAAGTTTTATGATAAAATTTCATTCTTGGTTCTTTCCATTTTATGAATCCCTAATTGGTTTCTAACTATCCAATTATCGAATTTTTCACCATATTACCAATAAATTAATCACATGGTTATTTAAGTTCCAAGATTACCTAAAGTTACATAATTGAGCCTTAAATGGTCCTAGAGGCCGTGGCCTCTCTATGGGACTAGGTACCCAAATTTTTCATCACCACATTACTTATCATACATTGGTTAATCATTTTTCCATCTTGATACAAAATTTCAATCATGGGCACCTTAAGCTAAGGATATGGTCGTGAGCCATATTGAAGAGGGTAAGGAACCCTTGCCTCCATTTCATGCTTCCAATCAATCCAAACTAATCAAGATCATCAATTTATACATACATTTAAATCAAACAAATCATTCATGACAAAATCAATACATAATCATCAAAATCACACATTACAAAGAGTAACCCTAACAAGGGTTTCTCACAACCAACAAGCAATACAAGTCTCTTACTACCAATAAAGGTTGAGGGGGATAGTCTTCCTCTTACCTATGGGAGAAAACAAGTAATGAAACTCCCTTGAAGCTCCTAGTGAATTTCAGATTCACTCCTCCAAAAACCCTAGAAAAATACAACTTCATTAAATCAACACCAAGGCTTGAAAAGAATGAATCCATGGTCATGGTGAAGGCCATGAAAACGAAAATGAAGAAGAAAAGATAAGAGATCATGAATCTTACCCTAAAGCTTCAAACTTGAAGCTTGAAGAAAATGATGAAGATCGAAGCTTTTCAAGAAATCTCCAACTAGAAAGGTGTTTAGAATGTAGTGGGGATTAATAAAATATGGTTGTTTGAAAATTTTGTGATGGTGGAGGGCAAGAAGGAGGGCTGGCCGTGTGGGTTGGTGTAGAGAGAAGGAGGAGAAAATGAGAGGAAGATGAAGGTAGAGAGAGAAGTGGATAGTAGAAAGAGATGATGACTTTTTGATTTTGAAATTAGAATAGAATAGTTAATTAAATGAAGCACAATTTTTGGCTCCAAAAGGAAGCATGCTGCCATGTGGGGAGGGAGGAGAGAGAGAAGTGTGTAGCTTCTTTGAGAAGCTTGGGAGCTTTTCCAATAAAAAAGAATTTGATTAGACATAAAGTAGATTACATTTGGATAGGATAATTAGGTTATAAAGTAATTAAAATAATAAGGTAATTAGGATTTTACTATAAGCTATTACCTAATGGATAATTGTTATAGTGAACAAAGCCAGTATTAATTATCCAACGGATAATAAAGTGCATCACAAAGTTTTATTTAACAGTACGTACAGAGATTTTATTTATCAGATAAAACCTCAAAAAATGTAAACCTCATAAATTGTGTCCGGCCTTGGGTTTGGTAAAATCCCCCGTCGATGCTTTCACAGTTCAAAGTTTACCAGCCTCTAGGAAAACTTTTCATTTTCTCGGCTCCGCTCAATGTGCACGTAGAACGAAAAATATACTAAAATATTTAACGTTTTCAAAAAAATCTACAAAAATTCTCAAAAATCACAAATATTAGAAAATAAGTATTCATCACGAAACAAATAATTTCTGGAGTGTTTCACTGACTCTGCTCAGTGTGCACACAAAACGAAAAATATATTAAAATATTTGAAATTTTCAAAAAATTCCAGAAAAATTCTCAAAAATCATAAATATTATAAAATAATTATTTATGATGAAACAAATAATTTTTGGGGTGTTACAACTCTCCCTTTCTAAAATGAAATTTTGTCCTCGAAATTTTCATACCTTAGAATAGTTGTGGGTGTTGTTCCTTCATCTTGTCTTCCAATTCCCATGTTGCATCTTCGGTCTTTTCGTTCCAGATTACTTTCACCAGTGAGATTTCCTTTCCTCTAAGTTGTTTTACTCTCCTATCTTCAATCTTTACAGGAGGTGCCTCATAGGTTAAGTTCTCTTTCAATTGTACTATGTCCGGTGCTATGACATGGTTTGGGTTAGGAATATATTTCCATAGTTGTGACACATGAAAAACATTGTAAAGGTTTGAAAGAAAATGGGGTAAAACTATCTGGTAAGCTATTAGACCTATCCGGCAAAAAATTTGGTAAGGTCCAAGGAATTTAGGAGTGAGTTTTCTAGATTTCAGAACTCGGCTTACCCCAATCGATGGTCTGACTTTCAAAAACACATGCTTGCCTTCCTCAAACTCAAGAGGCTTTCTCCTCTTATCTGCGTAGCTTTTCTACCGACTTTGAGCCGTCTTCATCTTTTCTTGAATCATCTTAACCTTTTCAGTCATCTGCTGTATAATACCAGGTCCAACAGTAAGGCGCTCTCCATCTTGGTACCAACACAAAGGTGTTCAGTACCGTTGTCCATATAGAGCTTCATAGGGTGCCATCCCTATGCTTGAATGAAAACTATTGTTGTAGGTGAACTCTACCAATGGTAACACTTCATTCCAACTTCCAGTCTGTTCTATAGCGCAAGCCCTGAGCAAATCCTCCAGCGATTGGATCGTCATTTCCGATTACCCATCAGTTTGTGGATGGTAAGCAGAACTCAATCGTAGCTTTGTTTCCAATGCTTCTTGCAAACTCTGCCAAAACTTTAAGGTGAACCTTGGATCCCTATCCGAAATAATACTAGTAGGCACACCATGTAGCCTAACAATCTCACCGATGTATAGCTGGGTCAGCTTTTCCATGTTGTATCTTATGTTGATCAGTAGGAAGTGCGCTAACTTCGTGAGTCGATTAACAATTACCCATATCGAGTCATGACCTTTTCGGGTCTTCGGTAGTCCAACCACAAAATCCATCGCGATACTGTCCTACTTCCATTCTGGAATAGATAGAGGTTGCAATAGTCCTGACAGTCTTTGATGCTCTACCTTCACTTTCTAGCAAACCAGACAAGAAGGCACACATCTGGTAATATTACTCTTCATTTCATGCCACCAAAATAACTTCTTCAAGTCTTGGTACATTTTAGTTATCCCCGAGTGCATATTTAACTTGCTCGTATGAGCATGTTCAGGTATATACTTCCTTAGCTCTTGATCCCTAGGTATACAAACCCTACCTCGGAACCTCAGAATTCCATCTGTTCCTTCCTCGAATGTTGTCGCATTGCCCTGGCTCATCAGCTCTTTTTCCGCTTGTAAGAGCTTATCAATTTTTTACTTTTCCCGGATGTCTTCCATTAATTCGCTTGAGATAGTATCCATGTTCATGCGAATTTTTCCTGGTTCTAATTCCACGAAAGACCATACATCCCTAAACTGCTCTATCAGATTTTTTTCCTTAATCATCATGGCTGATATACTGAGCATCTTCCTACTCAATGCGTCTGCCATGACGTTTGCCTTTCCAGGGTGATACAGAAGTCAAAAATCATAATCCTTTAAAAATTCTAACCACCTGCGCTGTCTCATATTCAACTCCTTTTGATCATATAAGTACTTCAAGCTCTTGTGATCATTAAAAATGTTGAACGTCACTCCATACAGGAAGTGTCTCCATATCTTCAAGGCGAAAACTACAGCTGCTAACTCCAAGTCATGTGTTGGATAGTTCTTCTCGTGTACTTGCAACTGTCTCGAAACATAAGCCACCACTTTTCCATTTTACATAAGCACAACTCCTAATCCTTGATATGAAGCATCGTAGTACACTTCGAATGGTTCGTTTAGATTGGGTATAACTAACACTGGTGAAGTAGTTAGCCGTCTCTTCAATTATTGGAAACCTTCTTCACAAGCATCAATCCACTCAAAAGCTTAGTTCTTTCTTGTGAGTTCAATGAACCTCTGATAGTATCTAGCCAAACCCACAAAGCTTCGAATTTCTGTCACTGTCTTCGACCGTTCCCATTATAGAACCGCTTTTACTTTCGACGGATCCACTACAATCTCTTCGTTCGAGATTACATGGCCCAAAAACTTAACTTCCTTCAGCCAAAATTCACACTTCAACAATTTGGCATACAGCTTCTTCTCCTTCAGAATCTGGAAAACTATACTGAGGTGTTCAGCATGATCCTCCTAATTTTGAGAGTAGATCAGGATGTCGTCAATGAAGACAACAACGAATCTATCTAAGTAAGGATGAAAGATCCTGTTCATGTAGTCCATGAAGATAGCAGGCGCATTCATTACGTCAAACGGCATCAGAGGATATTCGTAATGACCGTATCGGGTACGAAAAGCCATCTTGGGTATGTCCTTCATCTTTACTCGAATCTAATGGTAGCCCGATCGTAGATTGATCTTAGAGAACACTGCTGCTCCTTTCAGTTGATCCATTAAGTCATCGATCCTCAGAAGTGGATACTTATTCTTGACTGTGACCTTATTCAGTTGGCGATAGTCCACACACAATTCGCGAGGTACCATCCTTCTTCCGGACTAGCAACACTGGTGCTCCCCAGGGTGACACACTGGGTCTAACGAACTGCTTTTCCAAAAGCTCTTCCAACTGCTTCTTAAGCTCTGCTAACTCCAATGGTGACATTCTGTAAGGTGCTATAGACATTGGACCAGATCCAGGTACCAGATCAATAGCAAACTCTATTTCCCGCTTCGGCGGTAAACTAGGTACATCATCAGGAAAGATTGGGAAACTTGTTAACCACTGGAATTACATTCACATCAACCTCGCTCTCGACCTTTAAGGAAGACAATAACATATATCCCTGAGCTCCTTCTTTCAAGAAAGCTCGAACTTGGTTGGCTGTCAAAAATCTAGAATCCTCATCTATGGGAAAAACTATGGTTTTACTAGAGTAATCCAATAGGATACGGTTGGAAGACAACCAATCCATTCTTAAAATTACATCTAACTGGGAAAGGGGTAAATAGATCAAATCAACAGAAAAGATTCAACCCTCAATAATCAATGGACAATTCAAACAGACTTTGGTAGTAACAACAAGTTTATCGGTGGGAGTAGAAACAATTAAATCAAAAGGTAAGGAAGACACAGTTAAACCAAGTCGTCGCACACAGTCATAAAAAATGAAAAAGTGGGTTGCCCAAAGTCATACAGTACAATTAAAATATTACCTCCTATGAAACCTTCTCCCTGTATTAGATCTTTGGATTTGGAGGCTTCTTCTCCGCTCATGGAGTACATTCTGCCTCCTACTTGTGGCTTTGTAGCTCGTGCGATGTTCTGGAGACATGTCTAGGCTTCTCACATCGAAAATAGATAATCCCTTTAATGGTGCAGTCTCTAGTTGTGTGATCATTCCCGAACTTTAAGCATTTTGAAGAAAATGCTACATTCTGCCCAGTTCGGTTCCCACCAGAACCTCCGCCCAACGTCTGCTGTTGATTTCCTGGTTGTCGGGAATAAGGCTTCTTTTGGAAACGGTTTGCATTGTTACCACCTCCTCTTTGGAACCTGGTAGGTCTAAAGTTTCAGTTTCTTGAGTATCGAGCTTGATCTAGAGCTTCCACTTAGCAACACGTATCCAACAGCTCCGAAAATTGGTGGATCTTTAAAATGATCACTGCTCTCTTCACTTCGTGCCTCAGTTGTAACACCCCAAAATTTTCTATCTTTTAAACAGTAATTTTGACAGTTAACAGAATTTTACTATTTAGTGATCTCTGTGTGCTGTAAAATTATTTTGATTATTCCGTCAGCATATTTGATCGTTTTGAGTGATTTACTCCGTGTTAGGAAAATAATAATTTTGGTAGGGAAAATCTTTTCGTATTTATTTCTCTTGACTGTTAATTATTTTTAACAATCAGACTTGATTTTCATACGTTTTCTAATATTTGTGATATTTGTGGATGATTATGAATTTTTTTGACTGTATGTAGGCCCAGGTGGTCCTAGGTGGGCCCAGGTGACCTTACGTGGGCCCAGGTGGGTCTCACAAAGTAAAAATTTTTCTACGCATAGAAAAATTTGTATTGTTTAGACGAAAACAGGGGATCTTACTAAACCTGAATCCGGAAACAGTTTTAGAAAATTTCTTGTATTGTGTTTTGTACTGTATTTAATTTATTGGATGATAAAAATACAGTAAATATATTCTTTCGTGGGGTTTTTAGCAGATAAAAAATATAAATTATATTGCTTAAGTCAACATTGGTGGTTTGGATATCCACCATTGATTTAATTAATGGTGGAGACTTGATCTTGATTTAATCAACGGTTGAGAAATAAATTTAATAAAGAAACATTAGATGTTAACCATTGATCTAATCAATGGTAGAGATTTAATCTAGACAAGCTTAATAAGAAAGGCTTCAATATCAACCGTAGATTTAATCAATGGTGTAGAATTGGTCTTGTAAAGTGAAAAAGACCATTTATGACCATTGGATAAAGAATTAATCAAGGGTGGAGATTTAGTTTTAAAAAGTAGCAAAGACTAATTATGACCCTTGGATTAAAAGTAAGAAGGAGTAATCTTGACCCTTCATTTTGGAGACACATCTAATGGTTAGAATTTAAAGGAAAAAGATCTAATGGCCTAGATTAAGTCTTCTAAATCAAAAGTCCACCTAAATCCTAACCATTGAATTAATCAATGGCTAGAAATGCTCTAGATGGTGACTAATAATGATGACAATTTCATGAATGCATTAGGAAGAGGGGGGACGGTTTTGGAGAATGCATAGGAAGGAGGAGACAATTTTGAGTAGCCTTTTTAGGCCAAAGAAAAAGATGAAGTCAACAATAGTAGCTTTAATTTGATTAGTCACTAATTAATCCTAATTTGGTTAATCTAATGGCCTAATTAACAAGCTAAGTAAACTAAATTAAATGTTAAATTGTTATAATTTAATTCTTAATTAGATATCCTAATTTTAATTAGAGGATATAATATATACAATTATATGTCTAATTAATTAGTTATGTAATTGGATAATTAGTTAAGATTGGTTAGGAAACTAAAACTAATTTAATTAGCTATTTGTTTAGCAAGTAATTAGACTTGAATTAAAATAAATTAATGTCCCTAAATGCCAAGGAGTCCCACGATTTTCAGCAACCTTGGGGAGGCATCTACATGGTTCTTGAACCATTCATAATAGCCATGCAAGTCAAATTGATGACCTATACCATGTGCTAGTCCATGTGCACTCAAAATAGGATATTTTACTTCAAGTATATCACTTAATCTCTCTAAGACTCCCACGGCAGCAACCTTCCATAATTCAATCTCACAAATCTCATTTTCTCTCTCACCCAAAAAGCTTTCATCTTTTCTCTAAAAAATTCCAAGAACCAAGCAACCATTTTTCCTTCCATTTTCTCTCCATTGGTTCGGTCTCTACACCCAAATACAACATCACACACCTAAAATTTTCACTCTCATCATTTCTTAAACCTAAACATCATTCTAAGAACATCTCTAGTTATGAGTTTTTCCAAAATCATTCATCTTGAGCTTCAAATCCAAGCTTCAAGTTTCTATCAAAAATAAAAAATTTCATCTTTGTGCTTCAAGAGAAACCATTCGGTCAAGACACCTAAAACCACTCTCAAATCTCTTTTAATTTCATCCAACCATAGATCTTGAATCTACATGATATTCTAAGCAAATTTCATGTTGGAGACTTTCTCTAAATCATTCATCTTCATGGACTTTCTTCAAGATCAAAGTTATTGGGTTTTTGAGGTGAAGTATAAGAAGACTTCATTTCTTCTCTTCTTTTTCATGATCTAAACTATGTTTGATCCATGGTTCCTCTTAATCAAGCTTAGTATACTAATTTCTATGTATTTTGTTTTGTATTTGAGAAGCCCTTGGTGGTGAAGGACTTGGAAAAAGAAGCAAAACAAGGAGTTTTTGAGGATCTTCAAGAGGTAAGAGGGAGATCCATCTCACCAACCAAGCATGGTGGTGAGAGATGGTCTTATATTTGATGGATGGTGAATCCATGTGAGGATTCATATCCATGGTCATGTAATAATTTATATGTGTTTATGAGCTTTGATTAATTGCCTATGCTTAATATGCTTTGCATGAGTTTATGATTTTCATGGTATGCTTATACTATGCATGATGATAATATGGCATGCTTTTGATATATATATATGATGTGTATGTATATGTATGCCATGATTTGGTGATGGAAAGAAAATTAATTTTGGTCCCAATGGCCAAGGAAGGACTACGGTTTTGATGCCCTTGATTAGGGTTCATATTAAAATTTTTTAAGAACAAGGGAATTAATTTTTGGTCCCTAGAAACATGGTGAATATCGGTTAAGACACCCCAAGATAGGTGTTCATAAATGAATATTTTCATGAATGATAAAAATGGATGTTTAGAAAAATAAGGAAAATAAACAAAGTTTATTTTTCAAAGAGTACAAGAACATGATTTTTGAGGAATTTTTATTGATTTATTTTGTGTACAAAGTTTCTAAGTGTTTTACAAAACATGAGATTTAAATGAAAATAGCAATGATGATGTTAAGGATTTGCAAAGAAAGTGAAAAAAAGATTTGCAAAGAAAATAAAAATGAATTTAAACAAATGGGTTTGGTTTTATAACCATAAGTCTTGCGGTTTTGAAAACAAAATTTTTAATGGTTTTGTTTGTGTAAAACCATATCAATTTAGAAGGAAAAATATTTGATGGTTTCAATAGTCATGTCCACGTTTTCGAAGGCTTGTAATACATTGATTTTGATGAAACAAAGTGATTTTCCAAGTGGAAATATAATTAATTTAATACAAGGAAATTGAAAAGGGAATCAGAGTATTTTAGCACTTGAGAAATGAATTTTTATGTAAATGGAAAAGAGAGATTGCAAGTGAGCCTCAATTTGTTTTAAAAAGAATTTATTAAAATCTCGTTGGATTTTGGAAAGCATTAGTAATTTTTAAAGTTAGAAACATTGATTTAATTCAATGGAATTGTGAATTTGTGAAATATACTATGAAAAAGGATTTTCTTGAATAAGAAAATATATTAAATGAAGTAGAAAGTTATATTATTTTGAGGAAGGTTGATTTGGAAATGATTTAGGAAAAATGAAGAATATAATGGTATTTTAAAAATTTACTAACGTATAACTTATTTTTGAGTTTTGAAGTACGTTAGAAAATGCTAAGTTTTGAAACGTTGATTTATATCAATGGAAAAGTGATTTTGTGAATTATATTTTGGAAAAGGATTTCTTGAATTAAGATTGATTTATTTAAGTCCAAAATAATGTTTGGAATTTTGAGGAATATTTTACGTAATTGTAAAATGTTGAAAAATATTTTACGTATCTTAAAAATGATTTGAAATACAGTAAAATATTTCTACGCAATTTGAAAAATGTTAAAATATTTCTATGTGATTTGGAAAGCGTTTAAATATTTTACACTATTGAAAATATTATTGAAAAATCACTACGTGATTAAATAATGATATAATATTTTTACGTAATTGTGAAAATGATGAGAAAATCTTATGTGATTTGGAAAGTGTTTTAAATATTTTGAGAATGATGGAAAATGATTTACGCAACTTAAAAGAATGATTTTTAAGTTATGCGATTTTGAAAATGGTGGAAAATCGTTACGCAATTTGAGAAACGTATATTTTTATGTGATTGAGAAAAACATTGAAAAATTAAATACGTGATTTAAAAGTGCAAATGAAGTGTTGCGGTATTTTGAAAATATAATGAAATGTTACAAAATTTTAAAAACGTAAAAGAATTGTTATGGTATTGTGAAAATATAACAGAAACGTTTTGGAATTGTGAAAACGTAACAGAAATGTTTTGGAATTGTGAAAATGAAATGAAAATGTTGCGCAATTTTGTGAAAATACGATGAAAGAGTTTTATAACTATGAAAATGTGATAATATGATTTTCCTGTTGAAAATACAGTATAAATACTGTAGAGCCAGTATATGGATGTTGTGTGAGAAAATGACATGTTTTGCCTATATGATTGGCATTTGGTGCATTATACTTGCATTGGAAAGATATGTCTGTGATTGGATTTGGTGCATTACACGTGCATTGAAAAAATATGCGTTGAAGCATATGATTACATTGAACAAATGAAATTGAAAAGATTTGGCCCTTTGGGGTTGGACTTGCACTGATATATTCGTGCATTGTATAAAATATAGCTAATAGCTATGATGGCCCTTGTGGTTGAAGAGGGAATGAGAATTGATAGTGAGGTCTATGATGGATCTTGGGGGCGTCGAGGCGCGGCGGTCGACCAGTGGGACAGTTAGCGAGTACCACTGTGCCACTTGGCGATGCTGATCCGTTACAACGCATTGACGATACCCGACAAGAACACGATTCTTTTCAACGACTGGGAGATTGTCTTTGGGCTAAGGCTGACAATTAACCAGAGCATTCTTCTCGAAATTGTGAAAACCTCCATGGAGTTGTTTTTGATAAAATGAGTCTTTGTGCAAATGCATAAATCTGAGCATTTATATCTATGTGATATATTAATTGAGGAATATTGGTTATTGGTTATGACAATTGTTTTGAATACTTGGATGATAGTTGAATTGATAAATGATTGGATGATGATAGTTGATTAATGTTGATGGCATGATCATAATTTTGGTATGATCTATCTATATGATATTGCTGTTTGTGTTATCTCTGTGCTACCATGTTGGTATTGGTGTAGGTGATCTCACCTCTTTGTTATATTGTTTTGCTGTGTCTGTACTGTTAAAATCAAATAATAGAAGGATCGAGTTGTCTTAGACATAACAGGCGATGGATACTCTGAGATTGGTGACAACAATAAGGAGTGGACATTCAGGACTCGGAGGTGTGCAGTGTTGACAAAGGAGCAGATGTCTGATGCATCAAGATAGACAGAAAAAAGAATAAGTATGTTAAAGTTTCTCGTTGGTGTTGTACCGTGCTATTAAGTAGGACCCGTCATGGGGTTTGGTACTGAAAAAAAAAGTTTGTTAATTTTATATTTCTCTTTAATTTGTGATATTAATTGGTGTCAATATTGCATAATGAATAGTTAAAATATGATTTTCAATATCACCTAATATTTTCAGTAAAATTTACTTTTCAGTAAAGAAGAAATTTTGAAACCCATCTTTTATAACTCAAACTTTGTGCGAACTTCTTTTCAGATTATGAGTCGGGAGTCGGAAATGTGATGCCCTAAGAAGGGTGTTACATCAGTCCTTCCTCAAAATTTTAACATTTCCACACCTCGTTTGGCTGGTGCTGGAAGTACGTCAAAAACTTGGATAAGCTTTCGAACTTTGTGGCGTATTCGCTGACAGACAAGTTTCCTTGTCTCAAGCTGAGGAACTCCATTTCTTTCGCATGTCTGGCACTTGCGGGGAAATATTTGTCCAAGAACTTATTCTTAAACAAATCCCAAGTAATTGCGTGACCTTTTGCCTCTAACGCTCTCTGTGCTCCATTCCACCAGTCTTTAGCATCCCCAATCAGCATAAAAGCGGCGTAAGTTACTTTCTTGTCATTGGCATAGTTCATGCCTCTGAAGATTTTCTCCAGCTCCTTGATCCACAAACTAGCTTTTTCCGGATCAAATTCTCCTTTGAATTGAGAAGGGTTGTGGCGACGGAACTTTGCTAAATTTTGCGTGTCAGCCGTAGCTTCGAGTTGTTGAGCAGCCCTTTCTTGTTGTTGAGCAACTCTCTCCATTTGTTAGGCAATAACTTCTACCATTCGCTGCATCACCTCTATCGCTACTGCCATATCTCCGCCTCATGCCATATCGTCCTTTCAAGTAATACTAACTGAAACACACAATGAAGAATTAGATGTATCCTCCCGGAATATCAATCACAGAGAATCACACAGCACACACAAGTCAGACCTAACCACAAAGACCCAAAGAAAACATAAATCGGGGCTCTGATACTAACTTAATGTAACGCCCCTTTTTGGGAGGGAACGTCACATTACAAATTATGATACGGAAAACAAAAGTATAAATTAAGACCTAGTTCATTATATTACAATTAAACTTGTTAGATTATAGTTGCATAAATAAAATGGTGACTATTTTTTTTGTTATAATTAATAAAATATAGTGATAAGACATAATTGCAATAAAGAGTAAGACAGAAGTAAAGCATACATTTGATCAACATGCACATATATATATATATATATATATATATATATATATATATATGTAATTATATCAAATTTGTTTAGTTACAACGCCCAATATACAAAAAGCAAAACTATGCCTGCCTAAAAGATCATTAATGTACAGCCCACCAAAATAATATCATCAGGCCCCAAAATGAACACAGATAGCCATCAGTAGCTATCTACCATATTAGCCCCTATGAAGAAGGAGAAGGAACTGTGTCAAGGTCCTCCTCAGGGTCTTCCTCATCGGAGGAAACCCTCATTGGAGCCACTGAATTACGGGTCAAGGCTCGAGCAGTGGAGAGAAATGAATCCTCCTGTGAGGTGTAGAAACATTCACCCCACATGTCCCTAATGGGCATGTAAAATTCTAAATGCAACCTAACACTACAAGAGAAAATAGGCGGGTCATAGCGCCCCCAAGCCAATGAAACGGACATGTCTCCTATATAGACACAGCGATCCGAGCTAAAGATAACATGCCAATAGTCTGGACTTCCAAGGAAAGTCAAACACACGTATCCCAAAAATCCTCGTGGACGTGCTGCCATGATCGAAAGCAGTGCTAGTCGAAGTCAGGCCAGAAACCTAGAAACTCGTGGACTTCACCCTCTTCGCCGACCTCTTCGATGGAATACAAATATAGACAGAAATAATAGAAATACAGGAAAGAGGTAAGACATCCTACCATCATTACCAATTATGGCAGTAAGAAATAAAATGGCGCGAAGCGCCCACATAGCATTTCAAAAGTAATAATAATAAGCATTAAATAGCAACAATAAACCATTAAGCAGTTCCAAGCAATTATACATCAGTAATGCAGTAGTTCTAATTATAATAAGAATTACGTACCAGAAAATATGTCGACTTACTATGCACATGCATACGATATCAAAATCCTACTCCATGGAGCTAGACATAAGCAGTCGAAGAGAAAGATCAGGAGACATGTCTGCAACTCGGATGCCGTGGCTAAAATGCTATAACTCATCAGTTTATCCATGTGCACATCAAGGCATTGTACAGACATTCTTCACTAGATTACGATATAGGACAGTGTCTCGGTCCAGATCGTCGATGCATTTGTATCGGTCTGCCCCACAGACAGAAGAGCTACCTGTTAGCCATGACAACCATTACCCAAGAGGGTGAATTGGGTAATTACAAATTTTAATACAACTTTGACAAATTATGCATTTTGAATAACTCAATTACTAAATGCAGCGGAATAAGTCTAATAAATGTACAACTATTGAGGATTACTCAAATACAAGTTGGGATATATGATAAACTAAGTGAATAAGCTAAATATCAAGTTGTAACAATCAAAACATCAAGATATACAATAGATAAATATATTTCACCAAATACTAAATTTAAAGAGTGTAAGGAAGAGAGAATCAAACTCAAGAATTTATCCTGGTTCAGCCACCAACCACTTGTGGCCTACATCCAGTCCCCAAGCTTAACTTGAGATTTTCTTCATTATCTCCTAGACTTCAAGGGTGCTAGGAAAACCTTTGTACATACAAGAGCACTCCTCATACCTTGGGATACCTCACCCTTGTGCTAAAGCCTCCAATTCTTCAAGCTTCACAGGTGCTTGATGACCTTTACAATCAAGAGCACTCACAACACCTTTGGGATACCTCACCCTTTGTGTTTGAGTCTCACTACAAGGGATACCTCACCCTTTTCTCTCTTGAGGGATACCTCACCTTCTTACAATGATTTCAAGGTGAATAGAAAGAATAGAAACTCTCACAAGAGTAGATATACAACTTGAAGAACAAAGAATGGATAATAAGAGAACTCTCTCAAGAGTGGATAATACAAGTTGAAGCTCAATGGGTATAAAAGATTCACACTTTAAAGCTCAAAATATGATTTTGATAATTCAAGGATCAAACCAAGTGTTCAAGAGTTACTCCAAGTGTAAATGCTTTAAATATCATTTATATATAGAGCCCAAATGATAAAATAGCGGTTGGTAGTGTTTAATAATGTTTTTCTATGAAAACTAGTCGTTTATAGCCATTAGAAACGTTCCTGGGCACTTGGTAATCGATTACAAGCTTCATGTAATCGATTACAAGCTTTCTGGGTACTTTGTAATCGATTACACACTTCCTGTAATCGATTACACGGCTTCTATCAACGTTGTAATTGATTACATGGCCTGTGTAATCGATTATAGCATTTTCTGGTTTTAAAAACTAACTTTAAAAGGTCATAACTTCTTCATTTCTTATCCAATTAAAGTGAATGACCACTCATTGGAAAAATATTCGAGTCTATTTTCATATGAAAGAAGTTTTAGAATAGAACTCAAAGTATTTTGAAAGATATGATCAAAATAGTAACCAAATGTCAGATTTTCAAAACTCAAACTTTTATTGGTCATAACTTTTTCGTTTCCTATCCATTTAAAGTAAATGACCACTCATTGGAAAGATATTTGAGTCTATTTTCATATGAAATTTCAAAACAAAATTCAAAATAATTTAAAAGTTATGATCAAAAGAGTAACTAAATGTCAGTTTTATAAAACACAAACTTGAGTAATTTTTACAAATTTAAAATACCACCAAGGCTAGCTTTCCAAAAATATTTTGTTGGACATTTAAACATTTTAGAAACACTTATATAGATGTTTAAAACTTGTTTGAGCTTAGTGTGATTCCTTTTTACCTTTACACAAGATCTAAGTCTTATAAGTTATTCTTGAAGAACCTTGAGACTTAATCTTTGCACTTTCAATCCTTTGGCTTCTTGATGTAATCCAAGCTTCCAAAATTTTCTTCTCTTCATGTCTTGCACAAGCTTAGAACATCTTTATTATTTTCATCCTTCTTAAGTTGAGCATAGTTGTGATCTTTTTACTTTCTTGTTGTAATGCTCACTCTTTGTACTTGGACTATCCTACAAAGTATTGCTCACTTAACCAAACATAGTTAGTCCAAATTCATAACTCAATATCTTCATATGCATGATTCATAAATGTATAACTCTAGTTAGTCTAACATGCATACAAGACTTTCATAGACATATCCAATATTAATTCATTTATAACTCATATAAAATATTATTGAATATATTATATGATGAATGTTATATATATCTCATTGCATGATTATTAAGTGAAATATAACTAGATAAAGTACATAATCATGCATGATACAATATATCTCATTAAGAAAATTTATGTAGCATGATCAACATTCTTTTGTGATGCATTTGTCATTTATTAAGCACAACTATAAAGCATAAGCATCATTCTTTTTGTTTTGTATTTGTCATCATCAAAACTTAACATATTAAACCATTGGGGCAAACCTATTTCCACAATCTCCCCCTTTTTGATGATGACAAATCACTAAAGAAAAATATATTGAACAATGTAAAATAATAGATTCATGTAAGCATATCAAACAGTTAAGCACAAGAACATATTTTTCTTTCCAATTTTCTCTCTCCCTATTTGACATCAACAAAAAGGCTTAGGAAGGAAATATAATATTTTCTCCCCCTATAGGTAAAACTCATATTGTCAAACAAAGAGTAGGATCATCAAAACCAAAAACTTCTTTAAGTTATTCAAAACATAATTATCTCCTCTTATTTAATTCTACACATGATTCAAGAAGAGAGAAATGAAATAAGCATGCTTTCAAGATATAAAAGATTATTCATGCAATACTTGTCATATTTTAGTACTTCAACATTTAGCATATGATAGCAATAAGCTTAAGAAATTATGTCTAACATATAATATCTTGCATACCACATCATAAATAAGTACCACTTGATATCACTTGATAGGAGATACAAAATATTCATATAAGATCATGGAACTAAGGTTTTCAAATGAAAGATCATACAACTTGCCACATATCAAGCATTTCTCAATGAAAGAATCAAAAGATGTAAAATTTAAGAATGTTTACATTCTTTCATTGATAGAGGGAAAGAGAATAAGATATGATCTTTATTGACATATTGATAGTATTAACAATAAAACACTTCATGTCAAGTAACGATGTAAGCAATAATCTAAGAGCTAGGCTCCCCCTCACAATATGCATATTATCAAGATATAAAACATAATAGTTCAACATAGTCATGCATATATTTATAGTCAATAAGAACATAGAAGAAAGATATGTAAGATAAGTAAGATAAACTCCTCCTTATTGAAGCACAAGATAGATAAAGGGAAATATGCATGCCAAGACCATGTAAGCACATTACCGTAAAGAAAAGTAAGGCAAAGATATATATTCTTAATCCAAAAAAATACCATTTTAAAACTTCTCCCCCTTTCAAAAAGAATTTTATAATAACACATTACATTTCCAAAAGTATTTTAGAAAGGTAGAAGGGTTTTATATTGAAATCACATATTCCTTAAGAATGATCAAATCCAGATCAAAAGAATATTTGAAAGTACATCTTCTCTCTTTCTTATTAAACAAGAGTCTTGAGAAAATAAAACACTTTAAAGAATAAGGCTTATCTTTTGAAGTATCAAGAAGAGCTCTATAGAACATTTCAAAAGATCTATTTGGAAACTTTTTTAAACATTTTCTCAAGATTTAATAAAACATTTCAAAGCAAATGAAGAGAATACCACATTTATAACACAAATCTAGTGATTTCCAAAATTTTAAGACAATTAGGAGGTGAAAATTCTTTCAAGTTCTTAAGACTAGTTCAAAAGATTCTCAAGGACATGGAACTAGAAAAGCTTCTAAGAGATTTTGTTTAGAAAAAAGGAAACTTTTTAATCAAATCATAAACTTTTTTCAAAACAAGTGCATGATTCTCATATGTGTTATACTACTAAGAAACCATATATCAAGATAATCATAAATATCAAACATTCACCATGATGGAATATGCTATAGGGATCAAAACATGTATAGAACTAATATCATTCACCCTATATGCAATGACAAAAATAGCAAGTTAATATCCAATTAAGCACTTTGTCAATGCTAAACATACTTCTCATGTAAGGAAAGCATCTAATAATTTAAGATCAAATTATCAACAAATATCATACAACACATACCATAATAACTTAGGGATAGAGATACTTATTGAGAGAGTGATGCTTCGTTAGAATGTTCTTCGTTTATTGGATCTTTGAGTTTGGGCTTTCTTCCATTGAGTATTCCATTTAATTGTTCTTGAAGAAAGTCTCCGCTTGTCTCTTTTCATCTAACTATTCTCTTTGTCCACATATGCTTGACATTTCAATATTTGATGACTATCTTTGAAGCACATAGAGACACTTGTAAAGCTAACTCTAAAAGTGCTCTAAAACATAGGTTAGCATCAAATATCATTTAAGCTCATTTACAAGCATAATTTAGGTTGATATATAATATAAAACATGTACCACATTATCAACCATGAATTGTTAGCTCTAAAGAGAACAAAAGAATGATATATGCACTTGAATCCAAAAGCATAGTTCAAGCATTTTCAAGGCAAGATTCAAGTTTATCAAGAAACATATGATCAACACCAAAACTTATATAAGCATTTTGGGACAAACAATGATCATATAAGACATGTAATATTAAGTAAGGAATTCTAGTATGCGCCATGCCAATCAAGAATAAGAAGTCTCTTATTGTAATGAAAGAATTGGAAAATCGTGGAACTATAACTTTTGAAACCATTCATGATTCATTTCAAGATATACTTCATTGTAAAAAAAATATTGAAGTTCAAAGATAAGTTCAAGGAACAAAAAAACAGAATCATTTACTTCTTGTTTTCAAGATATGAACATATCAAGCAATTTCAAACAAGAAGATAAATAACTTTTAACTATCCAATCTCCAAGTAAGCATATAAGCAAATTAAGCATCAAAGAGAAAGGATTAGAACTAGTTATGAGCAAGAGAATTTATATATTTGAGCAAAGAGAATTGGTCACAAGCTCAAGAACAAAGATATTTCCATAACATGTCATTCCAAGCAAAATGTGTGCATATCTAACATGTTAGCATATATAAAAATATTTTTAAAACATAGTACTAGAAAAGCACAACTTAAGGCATGATAAGGCATAAAAACAAATCTCTACTTATCCAAATATCATATGATATTCAATTTAAAGTATAAGTAAGGATAAGAGATTGATATCACCAAAAGTGTACTCTTTGAGTTTTTATAGGTGACTCCAACTTTTATGCCTCAAGGCCCCTTGAGAATGTTGTGGTTCTCCATGTCTTTTTTTTTTTTTTTATGTTTTTCATCACTTTTGGAGAACTTGGACCATTTCAAGTTTTCACTTCACTTTAGTGCATGCTTGAGCTAATAGTCACCCTACAACATAATTCAAAGCAATTTCTTTGGTATCCACCAACTTTGGATCCGTAGGGGTTAGTCATTGATCATTAATCCATTATGCTCTTATAGATATCAAATTTTTTATAGTATATAATTTGAGCACAACAAATTAAATAATCAATTACCATTAAGCACATAACCAAAAGCAAGCTTACTTTCATGATATATAGATAATTTAAATCATAGCAAACATACCTAGGCATTGTAGAATCTCATGTACTAAGATATATAACAAATTAATGAGTTAGAGTACAACAAGAATTAATATAATCATGTGCTAAACAAAATATTCAAGTTTTACTAAGCACACATGGTTCTATCCTTTACCTAAGGCCTATAAGGAATATACCTCAAATTCATTGACTTTACAAGTGAATGTGCATAAGAGGTAGAAACGTTTGATACCTTGGCCTTGGTAATCAAGGAAACTCTTTTCCTTACCCATTGCTTCTCTTTTGGTATTTTGAACTTTGCAAGTTCCACATTTTATGCTTGAGAAGCTTTGGTTGAAGTCATCTTCCTTCTTTGATCAAAACTTCTACCAATGGGCTTTGGAAGCATTCCCCTTGATGATTCCCTTTTCCTTTGACTAATTAGTCCATCCTTTTTAGAAGTTTTCTGCATAATTGAAACACTAGGAGGACTTTTTGGTACCCATTTCATCTTGGGTCCTTTAATGTTAGTACTAGGGCATTTAGGATCTTTAGGAACCCATTTCATATTATTTCTCATATAAGAATTTCTTCTATAATTGCATAAATAAGAAATATGTCCTAGATAACCACAAAAGTTGCAAACAAGTGAATTCAATAATGACTTGGTCCTTTGAAGATCATTTTTGAAAAACTTGAGCCTTTGGTTGTTATTACATTCTAAACTATTTTTGCCATAAGCCTTACTTAAATTTTCATATGGAATAACATTAGTTTTATTCTCATTAACAAGTATAAAATGTAAGCAATTAAAATTATTAGCTTTGGCAAATTTAGAAGATAAGTCCTCAACTTGATTTTCTAAATCAATGCACTTTTCACAAGAAGTTGAGGTTTCAAATTTCAAAGGCATTTCCTCATTGAGAAAAACATATTCATTTTTCAAAGTCTCAATTTCAATTTTAATAGAGGAAATGTTTTCTAAACAAGATGAGTTTTTCTTTTCTAAATTCAATAAGCCATCATACAATTCATCATATCCACATTGTAACTCATCATAGGAAGGACTATAATCTAGTTTAGCATTATTTACCTCAAAGTCCTTTTTAAGGGAATCACCATCTCCCTCATTGTTGTCCATCCAAGATTCAAGAACATCTTTTTGAGGACATTTTTCAATATTGTCTTCCTTTAGAGGCTTTTGCTCTTCTTGCTCTCTATATACCACTTTTTGCAAGAAATCATTGTTAGCAAGATAAAAATCATCAAGAGCATTCCATATATCTTTAGCACTAGAGCAACTCTTAATTTTAGCATAAGCATTATCATTTAAACCACTTCTCAAGATTTACATTGCTCTTATGTTCAAGGAAAAGCATTTCTTATCATAGGTATTCCAAGTTTGTTTTGATTTGTAAGTAAATCCATCAAGCATAATATCCCACAAATCAAGATCAATAGATTGCATATAAATTTCCATTCTAGCTTTCCAATAAACGAAATTCACACCATCAAAGAATGGTGGTTTATTAATTTCAAAATAATTTATTTTGAAAAGCTTTCAATGGTTGCCAAACAAACAAGGATCTTTAACTCTAAGCAGTTAAGCTTTCACCAGAACACGGAGCTCTGATACCACTTGTTAGCCATGACAACCATTACCCAAGAGGGGGGTGAATTGGGTAATTACAAATTTTAATACAACTTTGAAAAATTATGCATTTTGAATAACTCAATTAATAAAAGCAGCGGAATAAGTCTAATAAATGTATAACTATTGAGAATTACTCAAATACAAGTTGGGATATATGATGAACTAAGTGAATAAGCTAAATACCAAGTTGTAACAATCAAAACATCAAGATATACAATAGATAAATATATTTCACCAAATACTGAATTTAAAGAGTGTAGGGAAGAGAGAATCAAACTCAAGAATTTATCCTGATTCAGCCACCAACCACTTGTGGCCTACATCCAGTCCCCAAGCTTAACTTGAGATTTTCTTCACTATCTCCTAGACTTCTGATGCGTGAAATCCGCAAGTGTACAGTTTCGTCATCAAGTAATAAAAAGATCGAATCCACAGGGACTGTGTCTATGAATACCAATTAATTAATTAATTAAATTAAATTAAACAAAAAGGGAATATAATTGTTGATTAAGAAGAACGTAATAACAAACCAATAAAATAAAAATCAAAGTGCAGAATTTAGAACAAAGATAGCAAGTTATCAAAAAAGGGGTTTTCAGATTCAAGAAAGCTTCCAAGATTAGGATACCACAATGATACAAGACAAATCCTAATCGATAACCCTTTTATTAAATCTGAAATTTAATTGAAGGTGAATTACCCTAAATTAGTTAATGTTCTTTCTCAAGATACAAGATCCGTGCCCAATTAAACCAATTCCTACTCTCGTGGTAATTGAATTTAAATTGAACCCATTACACTTTGTGGTAATTCATTGAATCCTCGAAAGGCTAAAACTACTCTCGTGATTTAGACCTTAAGTTCAATTTTTATGGTTCCAACACCTAGGTTCACCTCTCAGTACGTCCCTAAATGCCTATGAGATGCAAATAAGTGACCAGTAAATTCACATGAATAAGAGCAATAAGAATTGAATCAATGAACAATCAAGATCAATAAAAGGGGAAACAACGTCAATTAATCATTATCAATGTATCAAAGGGCATTGCCCAATCCTAGAAATAAAAGAAACTACTCAGACATAGAGAAGAGGAGACAAGAAATCAAACTTAAAAACATCCCAAACCCGTAACAATGGAAGAAGAAGGGAGAAAGATGAAGATCAAGAGCCAAAGGCTCCAATGTGCCTCCTCCTAAAACCAAAATTAGCCCCCTAATTGTATTCAGAACATCTATTTATAACCTAGGGTTTTAATTGGCTAAAAAGTCCCCAAAAGAAATAAAAATAAAAACTTAAAAACTGCTGCGCATTGCGATCCACGGCTATGGATCATTCCACGGGCTGGCCGTGGATCTTGCTGTCAGAATTCCATGGCTATGGATCATTCCATGGCCAGGCCGTGGAACTCCCTGAAATCTCTCTTTTGCTACTTCAAGTTGCTGCTCGATCCATGGCCATGGTTTAATCCACGGGCAGGTCGTGGATCCCTCTAGAATGGTCTTTTTGCACCTTTTCCCTATCCATTAAGCTCCAACTTCAAACATGCAAGCTTTCCATTCAATCCAAGGCCAATTCAACATTAATCCTGCACAAGAATACTAAAATCACTACAGTTATCCGAACTAAAGGAAAAACAAACCATAAGGGAAACTAAAATGCCTAAAATGCTCAAGAATGCAGGCAAAACAAGAACAAAACATGATGTTGTTTCACACACATCAACTTCACGGGTGCTAGAAAAACCTTTGTACATACAAGAGCACTCCTCACACCTTAGGATACCTCACCTTTGTGCTAGAGCCTCTAATTCTTCAAGCTTCACAGGTGCTTGATGACCTTTACAATCAAGAGCACTCACAACACCTTTGGGATACCTCACCCTTTGTGTTTGAGTCTCACTACAAGGGATACCTCACCCTTTTCTCTCTTGAGGGATACCTCACCCTCTTACAATGATTTCAAGGTGAATAGAAAGAATAGAAACTCTCATAAGAGTAGATATACAACTTGAAGAACAAAGAATGGATAATAAGAGAACTCTCTCAAGAGTGGATAATACAAGTTGAAGCTCAATGGGTATAAAGGATTCACACTTTAAAGCTCAAAATATGATTTTGATAATTCAAGGATCAAACCAAGTGTTGAAAAGTTTCTCCAAGTGTAAATGCTTTAAATATCACTTATATATAGAGCCCAAATGATAAAATAGCTATTGGTAGTATTTAATAATGATTTTCTATGAAAACTAGCTGTTTATAGCTGTTAGAAACGTTCCTGGGCACTTGGTAATCGATTACAAGCTTCATGTAATCGATTACAAGCTTTCTGGGTACTTTGTAATTGATTACACACTTCCTGTAATCGATTACATGGCTTCTGTCAACGTTGTAATCGATGACATGGTCTGTGTAATCGATTACAGCATTTCCTGGCTTTAAAAACTAACTTTAAAAGGTCATAACTTCTTCATTTCTTATCCAATTAAAGTGAATGAACACTCATTGTTAAGATATTTGAGTCTATTTTCATATGAAAGAAGTTTAGCACAAAATTCGAAGTATTTTGAAAGATATGATCAAAATAGTAACCAAAGGTCAGATTTTCAAAACTCAAACTTTAATTGGTCATAACTTTTTCGTTTCCTATCCATTTAAAGTAAATGACCACTCATTAGAAAGATATTTGAGTCTATTTTCATATGAAATAAGTTTCAAAACAAAATTCAAAGTAATTTAAAAGTTATGATAAAAAAAGTAACTAAATGTCAGTTTTACAAAATACAAACTTGACTAATTTTTACAGATTTAAAATACCACTAAGGCTAGCTTTCCAAAAATATTTTGTTGGGCATTTAAACATTTTAGAAACACTTATAAAGATGTTTAAAACTTGTTTGAGCTTAGTGTGATTCCTTTTTACCTTTACACAAGATCTAAGTCCTATAAGCTATTCTTGAAGAACCTTGGGACTTAATCTTTGCACTTTCAATCCTTTGGCTTCTTGATGTAATCCAAGCTTCCAAAATTTTCTTCTCTTCATGTCTTGCACAAGCTTGGAACATCTTTATTATTTTCATCATTCTTGAATTGAGCATAGTTGTGATCTTTTTACTTTCTTGTTGTAATGCTCACTCTTAGTACTTGAACTATCCTACAAAGTATTGCTCACTTAACCAAACATAGTTAGTCCAAATTCATAACTCAATATCTTCATATGCATGATTCATAAATGTATAACTATAGTTAGTCTAACATGCATACAAGACTTTCATAGATATATCCAATATTAATTCATTTATAACTCATATAAAATATTATTGGATATATTATATGATGAATGTTACATATATCTCATTGCATGATTATTAAGTGAAATATAACTAGATAAAGTACATAATCATGCATGATACAATATATCTCATTAAACAAATTTATGTAACATGATCAACATTCTTTTGTGATGCATTTGTCATTTATTAAGCACAACTATAAAGCATAAGCATCATTCTTTTTGTTTTGTATTTGTCATCATCAAAACTTAACATATTAAACCATTGGGACAAACTTATTTTCACACTACCAACTGTCCATTGTGAGGTACCCGTACCCCGACGCCCCCAAGGTCAACAGTATGACCTATACTAGTTTACTCACACCCGCACTAAGGTGGGTTCAATCTCCTAGGCAACATGGCCTTAACAACAGTCTATCGGACTTTCACAATGTATGATGACTCAATGTATATTCATGTATGTTTATCATTACATAATTTTCCACAATATGCCTCAATTGGCCAAATTAAGCATCAACACATTATTGGTCCTTCTCATGGACCCACAATATCATATTATCGGAATCCAAATGAAATAATATACTTTCAAGGTTTATTATGAATTCTCACTTTATGTAGCATTTCTCACAAAGTTCATCTCTAGAGGAATTCTCTTGATTTAATTAAGTTTTCTAATGTAAATTTATTCACACTCATTTAGAAAATTATTCTAAGGGACTCAAAATCTCACACTCTCTTGTTCTTTCTTTAATTAAAATTATCCTAAGTTTTATGATAAAATTTCATTCTCCGTTCTTTCCATTTTATGAATCCCTAATTGGTTTCTAACCATCCAATTACCAAATTTTCCACCATATTACCAATAAATTAATCACTTAGTTATTTAAGTTCCAAGATTACCTAAAGTTACATAATTGAGCCCTAAATGGTCCTAAAGGCTGTGGTCTCTCCATGGGATTAGGTACCCAAATTTTTCATCACCACATTTCTTAGCATACATTGGTTAATCATTTTTCTATCTTGATGCAAAATTTCAATCTTGGGCACCCTAATTTAGGGTTATAGCCATTAGCCATATTGAAGGGGGTAAGGAACCCTTGCCTCCATTTCATGCTTCCAATCAATCCAAACTAATCAAGATCATCAATTTATACATACATTTAAATCAAACAAATCATTCATGACAAAATCAATACATAATCATCAAAATCATACATTACAAAGAGTAACCCTAACAAGGGTTTCTCACAACCAACAAGCAATACAAGTTTGCTACTACCAATAGAGGTTGAGGGGGATAGTCCTCCTCTTACCTAAGGGAGAAAACAATCAATGAAACTCCCTTGAAGCTCCTAGTGAATTTTGGATTCACTCCTCCAAAAACCCTAGAAAAATATAACTTCACCAAATCAACACCAAGGCTTAAAAAGAATGAATCCATGGTCATGGTGAAGGCCATGAAAACGAAAATGAAGAAGAAAAGATAAGAGATCATGAATCTCACCCTAAAGCTTCAAACTTGAAGCTTGAAGAAGATGATGAAGATGGAAACTTTTCAAGAAATCTCCAACTAGAAAGGTGTTTAGAATGTAGTGGGGATTAAGAAAATGTGGTTGTTTGAAAATTTTGTGATGGTGGAGTGCAAGAAGGAGGGCTGGCCATGTGGATTGGTGTAGAGAGAAAGAGGAGAAAATGAGAGGAAGATGAAGGTAGAGAGAGAAGTGGATAGTAGAAAAAGATGATGACTTTATTATTTTGAAATTAGAATAGAATAGTTAATTAAATGAAGCACAAATTTTGGCTCCAAAAGGGAGCATGCTACTGTGTGGGGAGGGAGGAAAGAGAGAAATGTGTAGCTTCTTTGAGAAGCTTGAGAGCTTTTCCAATAAAAAAGGATTTGATTAGACATAAAGTGGATTACATTCGGATAGGATAATTATGTGATAAAGTAATTAAAATAATAAGGTAATTATGATTTTACTACAAGTTATTACCCAATGGATAATTGTTACAGTGAACAAAGCCAGTATTAATTATCCAATGGATAATAAAGCGTATTGCAAAATTTTACTTAACAGTACGTACAGAGATTTTATTTATCAGATAAAACTTCAAAAAACGTAAACCTCATAAATTGTGTCCGGTCTCGGGTTTAGTAAGATCCCCCGTTGACGCTTTCACAATTCAAAGTTTACCAGCCTCTGGGAAAACATTTCGTTTTCCCGGCTCTGCTCAGCATGCACGCAAAACGAGAAATATACTAAAATATTCAATATTTCCAGAAAAATCCACAAAAATTCTAAAAAATCACAAATATTAGAAAATGACTATTCATCATGAAACAAACAATTTTCGCAGTGTTTCACTGACTCTGCTCAGTATACACGTAAAATGAGAAATATATTAAAATATTCAACATTTCTGAAAAATTTCAGAAAAATTCTAAAAAATCATAAATATTATAAAATAATTATTTATGATGAAAAAAAATAATTTTTGGGGTGTTACAGTATTGAAGATTCATCATTATGTGGGATTAGCTGGCTAGTATCGAAGATTTACCACAGGATTCTCCAAGATGGTAGGACCTCTCATCCAGCTCACGTGAAAGAGTCAAGTTTGTGCATGAATTGATGCATGTACGAAAATTTTTGAGAATTGAAGAGACACTCGACTACTTCGCCAATGTTGGTTCTACCTTGTCCCAGCAAATTTTTGAGACATCTTGTGATATTCCACATTTGAGCTTAGGCGTGTGTCTGTGAGAATAAAAGTAATAGTAACGTATGCTTCAAGACAACTGAAAGCACATGAGGAGAGCTACTCTACATAAACTTGGTATTAGCTTTTGTGGTTACATTGGGAATCTGGAGACATTCTATAGGGAACAACCTCCGCCTATATTCTAAGGTATGACAAATTTCGAGGACAAAATATTTTTTTAGAAAGGGAGAGTTGTAATACCCCAAAAATCGCTTGTTTCCTGATAAATAATCATTTTATAATATTTGTGATTTTTTTTGAATTTTTATAGAATTGTTTGAACTATTTGATTATTTTAATATGTTTCTCGATTTGCATGCACACTGAGCGGAGCCGGGAAAAAGAAATATTTTCCCCGAGGCCGGAAAACCTTGGACTGTGGAAACGGTGACAGGGGATCTTACTAAACTAGAGACCGGACACAGTTTATGAAGTTTTTATTTTTTGAGATTTTATCTGGTGGATAAAATTTGGGTGCGCTCTATTATCCATTGGACAATAGATATCGGCATTATTAACTGTAACTTTTATCCATTGGGTAATAGCTTGTAGTAAAAATCTAGTAGATTATTTCTATCTAGTCACTTTTATGATATCGTCTAAGTGACATCGTCATATCACTACATGACAACATGATTTGACATTTTTTGGGAAACGTGCAAAACTTCTCAAAGAAGCTTTAAGAGAAACTTGCAAAGGAAGTTTTACTCCATTTACCTAGGAGGGCATAGTTTTTGAAGGGGAAAAAGATGACAAGTTGTCATCTTTTCACAAGCTTTCATATTTCACAAAAGTTACCATCTTTTCATTTTCCAAAATATTTCTATCACTTTCTCTCTCTGCTCTAAAACTTCTATCTCATTCTCTCTCCTCATTTTGGCTCCACTGTTGGGAGGGAAAAGATGACCAAAGTCATCATCTTTTCACCTCTTCCTATCATCTCTTCATTTCAAACATTTTTCATCTTTCTTTCTCTCTTTACCTTTCTCTCTTCTCTCCCTGACGCTTTCTCTTCTCTCTTCTTCTTCTTCTTCCACACGGCTACACCATCATTTGTGACCATCCAAGCTTGTTTGCTTAAGCCAATCTAGGATCTTCACTCCCCTCATCATCTTGAAGCTCTTCTCTTTAGTGAACACCTCTTGATTCCTCCATCTTCATCACTTTCTATCAAGCCTTAAAGCTTGAGGCTTTGAGGTAAAGTTCTTGACTTTCTTCCTTTTTCTTCCCATTTTTGTGACCCTTGGTCACCATTGTGATCAAGGACTCCTCTTTTCAAGTTTTGGGTGTTGATTTCTTGAGTTGGCCATCTTAGGGTTTACTTGGTGGGGGTGGATGAAATCTTGCAAGGAAGCATCAAGAAGCTTGTTTTCTTTGTTATCTCTTAAGGTAAAAGGGAGATTAATCTCATCAACCACTCATAGTGGTGAGGAATGTATCTATTTGTGGGTGGTGAATCCATGTGACGATTTAGTCACCATGGTTGTATGACTTTGTAGTCTGTTATTATAATGCTTTGTGTGATCTTGTTACTTGATATTATGTATGAGTTTGTTATAATGTGATTTTGTTGCTTGAAAATTTTGTCGTATGCTCTAAATGGTGCTAGAAAGGAAAAATATTTTAGTCCCAATAACAAATGAAGCTCACGATCATGGAGTGGAGAAATAGGGTTTCAAGACTAAAATATTTCATTGATTGAGGGCCTAGATGATTAGGTAGTAAGAATGTAATTCATGAAGGTATAGATTGAGAAAGAAGTAAACAAACTCTTGACCTTTGAAAAGATTTGATTTTTGGCTATGGTACTTAATATTCGGATGGAGAAGTAGTTTCAGAGGCTTGAAGTATTTTATTGGAAACGATTCTTGATAGGTGATATAAAAGGGGTTCTTAATAAGAAATAGAAAAAAATGGAAGTTTTGGAAAGAACGTTAGAGAACATTGCTTAGAAGACTTGGTATTTAATTAGGATCAAGGATTTTTGAATAAAGGAGAAGGTGATCACCATGTTATGATTTGAGGAGTAATAACTGTAACACCCCCTCCGAAGGGCATTACATTTCAAACAACTCCTTCTTAAAACAAAACCTGTCTTTACCAAAGTTATAAAAAGATTGATGATGCGGATATTGGCAAGTGTACCAAAACAACAAAAGTAATAAAGAATAAGTAGAGTATCATCCCATGAGGATTAAGTTATTAATTACTAAATTCACTGAAAATAACACTATTTAAGCTAACAAAAAGAGAGTTGGTAAAAATTAAATTAAAAAGAAAAATAAAAATCAGCAAACAATAAATCAAAGGGGTGAAAAACAATATTGTTAAAGCATTAGGGTTCAGATTTCACTTGAACTCTTTGGATGCACATTCAAATATTGGTTTAATTATGTTCTATTTCAATGATTTATGGTCAATTCCCAAAATTAATTAATATCCAATCCCTTGGTATATTAATCCTCTTACGCTGATTAAAATTAACTAATCCCTTAGTCTAACCCCAATTAGAAAGGCATTATCAAGAATGAGGGAATTAAAAGAAAGATCATATAACCCACAACGTCTATCCCTAGCGATTGCAGAAGTTATGGTGTTTATCACCAGTTCTAGGTTCATGCAAATTTTCCCAAATCATACATAAACCCAAAAGATCATTCCCAAATTGGCCAGATTCAGAAAAGCATTAAGAATAGAGATAAACACGTAAATCATGAAATAGAAACATAAATTAAACCCATAAAAGAAAGTTACATCATCCAAGAACAAGATCCATCATCCCCCTAACAATGGGAAATTAGTTACACATGGAAAAAAAAGAACACAAAGGGAAGAATATGACAAATTCCATTGTAGAAAGGTGGAAAGGTTGAAGAAAATCCCTAATCTTCAATCCTAATTGCGCCCACACCACATTAGGGTTTGTGCCTCTTAACGTCTACTGCCTTCTCTCCAAGTGTCTAAGAGTATGTAAAAAGAAAAGTGTGAAAAGATGTGTTCAATTTGGCAAAACTTTCTTTTTTATAAGAATTTCACGCTGCTGTTACGCGTCCAGCGCTCAGGCGCTCATTCTCCAGCGCTCAGGCGCTCAGTCACTCAAGTAACGATGTAGTATTCGCAACTAGCGCTCATGCGCCCACCGCCAGTGCTCAAGCACTCGACTAGCGCTCAGGCGCTCAACGAGCTCCTGACTTGATTTTTTAGCTTTTCTTCATCATTCAACTGTCCAATTTTTCCACATGCAAATACCTAATAAAAACACATAAAATCACATAATTAAAATATAATTTAGAATAACTAAAAATAAAAGAAATTTGAGAACAAACTCAATCAAAAAGATTAAAAGAGGATGAAAACCCAAGATTTTGAATCGTAAAAATATGAATTTTTGTAGGTTCATCACTCCCCCAAACTTAAGCTTTTGCTTGTCCTCAAGTAAAAGAAAATCAAAATAAAACAAAACTAAAACTCATAGCAGACTCAAACATGGCAATACCAGGTAGTGAATATCATGCATATCCTCAGAACTGCTTCACAATCTAATTTCAAAGTGTCACACATGAACAATCCAATTATCACATCGTCTCTCACATGCAACTCTTATGCACAAATGACTTCCCAAAAACATGAATGAAAGACCCAATCTCCTCATAGAGTGCAAGCCCAAATGAGTTTATAAAACTGCAAATGTACATCAAACCCCACACCCATAGGGTTGTTTTTCATCTCTCTCTCCACTAATGTAAACAACACACAATCAAAGATCAAAAGGGTCTTTAAAAGCTTGTAACGTAAGGCCAAGGGTATGGATTAAGAAAGAAGTGGTAGGATAATGAAAACAAAAGTTGAGATACAAAATCATGTAAATTTCACAATTCAAGCCTCAAAATACAAGACAAGTGCAAAACGGAGCATAAGAAACAACACAACATTCATTTTTTTTTCTTTTTCAACAATTTTCACCCCGGACTTATTTCTTTGTAATACTTTGGGTGAGCTTTCTTTTCTCTTTTTTTTCTTTAAAATTTTTCAGCTCCATAAAACTTCATGCACCAAAATAATGAAGACTTGAATAATAAAATAATACAAAATATGCACTCAACAGAGGTTATGTAAGAAAGAATTTTTTTTTCATATCGATATGGGAAAAGGAAAATGTGGGTAAAGAAAAGAAACAAAGGCCAAACAATAACAAGGCTGCAAAAGGGACCTAAGGATAAACTTTGTTTACAGGTTGGCTTGAAAGGCTCAAACGGTTCAAAGAAGGCCCTTATCATTTCCTTAATCATGCACTGCCTAGGATTTTGCCTCAAGAGAGAATCAAACAACTTCTAGATGCAAATCATCCACACACATGCAATCCCATAAACTTTCTCTAAGCTTGACATGCAATTAAAATCCAAAGTCTATCAATCATAAAGATAGGAAGAACATCCATACACAATTGAAACAATAGAGATAAATGTAACTCATAAATTCTCATGTGCTATCCCCAAGAAATCAAATCAATCCACAATTCAAACAATCATTGGATATTCAATTCAACACACCGGCATGCATAAAATGACTCAAAACACAATAGGGATGATGATGACAAAATAAAAATAAAAAGAACAAATAACAAAATGAGTAAATGCAAGAAAGGAAAAGAAAAACTCTTTTTGGCGGCCGACAACTATATACATCCCCTTACAAAGGCTCTGAACTCAGGGAGGCACATAAGCCGACTCAACATTAGCAAACTTCAAGACAAAGAGAAATGTTAGTCAATAAAATAAGAAAATAACAAAATAAAAATAAAAATAAAAGAGAAAAAGAGAGAAAATTTGGGTTGCCTCCCAAAAAGCGCTTGTTTAACGTCATTAGCTCGACGTTGCCTTTTATTCATCAAGGTGACTTGAAGCAAGAGAAGTAGGATGACATTTTTCTCTTATCAGCTCGTTGCCTCCATACTCTGTCACTGCCTCTGGAATCAATCTGCAATAAATCAGTGGAAGTTGGAGGATCTTTTTCAAGTACAACACTTTTAGAAAGAGGAGGTCCATTCTCCTTTTCATCAACCATCTTGGGAGAAGGAAAATCAGCATTGACTGATGATGAAGGACTCTTATTAGCCAAATCCTGTAGAGGCTTGTCTTGAATGCATTTGATAGGGGCATAGAGATCTGATGTCAGTGCAGATTTATCAAAAACATTAATAGTCACCTGATCACCATCCACCCTCAAAATAAGCTCTCCTCTAGGCACATCAATCAATGCTCCTGAAGTAGCCAAAAACGGTCTTCCAAGAATCAGAGGAATATCAACATCCTTATCCATATCCAAAATCACAAAATCAGCTGGAAAAATGAATTTGTCAACCTTCACTAGCAAATCTTCCACTATTCCATATGGGTGCTTAATTGATCTATCAGCTAGTTGAAGAGACATTATAGTTGGCTTCACTTTATCAATCCCAAGCTTGCGGAGAATTGACAATGGCATTAAATTGATGCTAGCCCCTAAGTCACATAGAGCTTTCTCAATAGTCAACTCACCAATAGTGCACGGAATAGTAAAACTACCTGGATCTTTCAATTTAGGAGGTAGTTTCCTCTGAATTATAGCACTGCACTCCTCAGAAAGTGCCACAGTCTCATGTTCTTTTAGCTTCCTCTTCTTTAACAGTAAATCTTTTATGAACCTTGCATAAGAGGGCATCTGCTTAAGTGCCTCAACAAAAGGAATGTTAATCTATGACTTTTTGAAGACTTCTAAGAACTTGGAAAACTGCTTTTCTTGAATCTCCTTCCTGAATCTTTGAGGATAAGGAAGTTTAGCATAAAGTGAAGAATCAACTATTTTCTTCTCACATTCCTTCTTCTTCCTCTGCCACTTTGGTTGCTCCTCTTTAGCTTCTTCATTACAGCACTCTTGAGATGGGACATCTGCAATGGAAACATCAATTTCCTTAACTGGTCCGTCCAAAGTCTTGCCGCTTCTCAATGTAATTGCATGACATTGTTCCTTTGGATTGACAACAGTATCACTCGGGAAGGTACCCGGAGGTCTCTCTTGAAACTGTTTTACTATTTGCCCCACTTGATTCTCTAAACTTCTAATTGTCGCCTCATGATTCTTAAAATTGGCCCTCGACTCTTCCATAAAAGTTGAAGTCTGTTGCATAAAAACAGAGGTCTGCAAAGAGAGTTTCTCCACTGTACTCTCAAGAGGAGATTTCTTCTCTGGTTGAGGATTCAATGGCACTGTTTGATTGCTCCAAGAAAAATTGGGATGATTCCTCCACCCGGATTATATGTATTTGAAAATGGAACACCCCGAGGTCTGGAAGGATTACCCATATAATTTACTTGCTCTTGAGAACTAAAACCAGAATTGCTTGCCTCACATCCACCATTAGCATGATTACCTCCACAGAAGTCACAAATTAACCCTTGATGGTTCACAGAATTTACCTGCATACTCTCCACTTGCTTAGTTAGGTTAGCCAACTGCTGAGAAATACTTTTGTTTTGAGCAAGTAAGGCATCAAAAGTACCAAGCTCCATTACTCCTTGTCTGACTAATGCTCTCCCACTAGGCAACTGATATTCATTAGTGGCCATAACCTCAAATAATTCCTAAGCCTCTTCAGGAGTCTTAGTGTTTAAAGACCCACCTGCAGATGCATCCACCATAAGTCTTGTGGAGTGATTTAAACCATTATAAAATATTTGTACCTGTTGCCAAACCTCAAATGCATGGTGAGGACATCTCCTTAATAGCTCCTTGAATCTCTCCCATGCTTCATAGAGAGATTCTCCCTGATTTTGAGTAAAGCAAGCAATCTCACTCCTTATCTTCAGAAACATTGATGGAGGAAAGTATCGAGTCAAAAATTTGCTAACCAAATCCTCCCAAGTAGAGATGCTCCCTTGTGGCTGGGCTTGTAGCCAGCTCTTTGCTTTATCTCTGAGCGAAAATGGGAACAGTCGTAATCTAATGGCATCATCAGTAACGCCATTATACTTAAAAGTATCACAAAGCTGCAAGAAATTCGCAATATGCAAGTTTGGATCTTCTGCATGACCTTCTCCAAACTGATTCTGCTGCACCAGCTGTAGAAGTGCTGGTTTAATCTCAAAATTATTGGCTTGAATAGCAGGACGCACAATACTAGTAGAAATATTCTCAGCAGATGGGGTAGCATAGTCAGCCAATGTACGTCTTCGCTCTACAGTTACAACTCTTTCTGTCATCTTTTCCTCTACTTCTTCAAGCTTCTTCCTTTCTCTAGCTGCTTTTCTGTTTGCTCTAGCTGTTCTCTCTATCTCTGGATCAAAAAATAATTCTTCTGATTCTATAGAACCTTGCATAAACAACCAAACAAGCAAACCAAAGTGAAGTAAAGAAGGAAATTAAAAATAAAAATAAAAATAAATGACTAATAAAAATAAATCAAGAAAACAAAGAAACAAATTAAAAGGAAAATTAAATGAAAAAAATGAAATTAAATAAGAAAAATAATTATCTATAAATAAAAGAAAAATTAAAGAAAAATTAAAATTAAAATTAAAATTAAACAATTAAAAAAAATTAAACAAAGAAAAAAATGCTCAAATTAGTGTCTTTTCAACTATTATTTAATATTAATAACAATAATCCCCAATGATGCCAAAAACTTGATGCGGATATTGGTAAGTGTACCAAATCGACAAAAGTAATAAAGAATGAGTAGAGTATCGTCCCAGGAGGATTAAGTTATTAATTACTAAATTCACTGAAAATAACACTATTTAAGCTAACAAAAAGAGAGTTGGTAAAAATTAAATTAAAAAGAAAAATAAAAATCAGCAAACAATAAATTAAAGGGGTGAAAAACAATAATGTTAAAGCGTTAGGGTTCAGATTTCACTTGAACTCTTTGGATGCACATTCAAATATTGGTTTAATTATGTTCTATTTCAATGATTTATGGTCAATTCCCAAAATTAATTAATACCCAATCCCTTGGTATATAATCCTCTTACGCTGATTGAAATTAACTAATCCCTTAGTCTAACCCCAATTAGAAAGGCATTATAAAGAACGAGGGAATTAAAAGAAAGGCCACATAACCCACAACGTATATCCCTAGCGATTGCAGAAGTTATGGTGTTTATCACAAGTTCTAGGTTCATGCAAATTTTTCCAAATCATACATAAACCCAAAAGATCATTCCCAAATTGTCCAGATTCAGAAAAGCATTAAGAATAGAGATAAACACGTAAATCATGAAATAGAAACATAAATTAAAGAAAGTTACATCATCCAAGAACAAGATCCATCATCCCCCTAACAATGGGAAATTAGTTACACATGGAAAAAGAAGAACACAAAGGGAAGAATATGACAAACTCCATTGTAGAAAGGTGGAAAGGTTGAAGAAAATCCCTAATCTTCAATCCTAATTGCGTCTACACCACATTAGGGTTTGTGCCTCTTAACGTCTACTGCCTTCTCTCCAAGTGTCTAAGAGTATGTAAAAAGAAAAGTGTGAAAAGATATGTTCAATTTGGTAAAACTTTCTTTTTTATTAAAATTTCACGCTGCTGTTACGCGTCCAGCGCTCAGGCACTCATTCTCTAGCGCTCAGGTGCTCAGTCACTCAAGTAACGATGTAGTATTCGCAACTAGCGCTCAAGCGCCCACCGCCAGCGCTCAAGCGCTCGACTAGCGCTCAGGCGGTGGGATTCTAGCGCTCAGGCGCTCAACGAGCTCCTAACTTGATTTTTCAGCTTTTCTTCATCATTCAAGTGTCCAGTTTTTCCATATGCAAATACCTAACAAAAACACATAAAACCATATAATTAAAATATAATTTAGAATAACTAAAAATAAAAGAAATTTGAGAACAAACTCAATCAAAAAGATTAAAAGAGGATGAAAACCCAAGATTTTGAACCGTAAAAATATGAATTTTTGTAGGTTCATCAATTGACATTATAAAACATGATTTTTAAAATTCTCTTTCCAACGAATAACATCGACTTATCAAATAATAAAGACATAAGGCATAAGAACTGGAAAACACCTTTTCATAAAATGAAGTTCATTACAACCATAAGTACATTGTCTCATATTACAAAAGTATAAAACTCAAGTACTCCAAATAGTAAAAGTACACGCATATGACTACCAAAAGAAAACTGAACCTAGTCCAAGTCCCAACACCTGAAGAACTGGGTCCTGCGCCCGATCTTCATCCAGATCCCCTTCGGGATTCCTAACAGACAAAGCCCCCAGTCGGGGCAAGTCACAACAGATGCAAAATCCAAGCAGTCGACTCTAGAAGGTCTTCCTTAGAGGAAACTCTCCAAGAGGCATGCAAAATAGCTACATCCATCGTAAAAGTAGCGACATTATGTCGAGGCCTGCTCCAAAGCAAGGTGACATCTCTGTCATACCAAATGCGCCCCGTATCCCAATGGACACTCCACGCTTCGGTGCCCTCGTGAAACTACAGCCTAGTGAAACCTCACGGATCTTGTCTCACCGCCAACGCAATCTTTTCATACATGAGAATAAGATAGAAGTAGATAGAAAATACGATGAAAGAGGTGAGATCCCCTACATCAATACCATCAGGCAGCAAGAAACATAACGAAAGACAGTAATGCCTTTTACTCACAACAACATCAAATAATAGCAAATATAATCATATCAATATAGAATATTCATAGAATAACAAACATAATCATGTCAATAAAAGGATGTTATAGGACAACATGCACAGTCATGTTATCAACTGACAAGTAATTTAGCAATATATATCAAAATGAATAAAGGTGGACCAAACCATAATAACAGATATACTGACTATGCATATGCACATTTTGTATGCTGACTAATCCTTATGCATAATGTGACCATTTCCTACTCCATGGAGCTAAGGTTCAGAGATGAGTATTCCAGAAGATCTGTCCCCCCTTAAAAGACAGTCTACGCTGGACCACAAAAAGAAATAGTATTTTGTTAGGCTTCCAGTGCATTGCAACGGTGTTCACGGTCAGGGGTATACAATATGACAGCGGTCACTGGTGAATCACCCACCCTGAACGTCCCCCAAGATCCATCAGGGATCGTACTATCCTGTAAGTTCTTGGTCACTCCTAGGCATAAAATGCCACGATTGTATAATGCTCAAATGCATATTCCATAAAATTAAACCACCGTTGAACTATTCCTAATGATATTAAAGCAACTGTCCATACAATTGTTTAATACCATTAATATCAATGATATCATATAACCGCCCATACAACTACATGATATCACTGATATATCTAGGTTTCTTGTGATAACAAGTCACATCTGACTCAACCATCTATTTGATGTTTCTAGTTATAAAAACAAACCACATCTGACTCAACCGTCTATCTGATATTTCTGGGGTCCAGTTCATTGGCCCAACAACACAATGTTAATGCATGCTATCACAAAGGATTTCAATCGTGCACATTTCATGAATCGTATATGCCTTCACAAGGTATCTCAGTTGTGCAAATTCAAGAATCATTATCAAATTCATATGAAGCATGCTTTGTCATATAATTCAAAAGTCATCATTCATGTGATACGGTAATTTTACTATTATTTTCAATTACAAGATACCTTCATTGGATAATTAAGAAAAGTCATCATGTATCAACTTGATTTCAATAATTTTCTTCCTTTCCTTAGACCCTAAATGCCTCAAATTTCCATTACTAAAGTTTCCTCAATTAAATCTCTCGATTATCCAGTCAACTAGATTCGTCACTAATAAATCATTTTCCATCATTCCAATTATCCCCTAAAATTGCTTCCATTGGTATATCCAAAAGTTATTACTCCTCAAATTATAACATTGTGATCATCTTCTCTTAGCTCTAAACATAGACCACTTAAATTAATTATTTTAAGTTCCTCACTACCTCACCTACACTCATATTCTTTCTTTGTCCAAACCTCACTCTAGGCTATAGGATAAAGTTGTGTTCTTTATTCTTTCTATGTTATGAACTCCTAGTTAAGTGTCTACTCATTCAATTAACTAAGTTCTAACTTGATACAAAGTCTCATATTGAGTGCCTAATGAGGCCGTGAGCCTCCAAGGGACTAGAAAACCCAACCATTTCTCCTCAACTCAATTACATGGTCGTGACAAATTTCACAGCCTGCCCTACACGGCCGTGTCACATTACACGGCCTGGGCCATGTACTCATCTGGACGGACTTGAAAACGTGTGAAATCTAAACTACCCGATTACACGGCCGTGTAACATTACATGGCCTGGGCCGTGTAACGCTCTGTCTTGTGGCTTTGAGCTGCGTTTCTAGCAAGGAACATGGCCTGGGCCGTGTAAATCCACATGGCTCGTGGATCTTGCCCAGAATCTTGAAAATGTGCTTCCCTAAGCCTCCAAATCAAATGGGTACAAATCCATATACATATCCAAGCATTTAAGCATTTCAAATCCATAAAAATACACAATAACAAGCATTAAAAATCATATAACACATCCAAATCACAACATTATCAAAATCACAAAAACAAAGTGAGCAACCCATAAATGGATTCCTCACCATCAACCAAAAAATGTGTTCCTCACCACCATGAGTGGTTGATGAGGTTAATCTCCCTCTTACCTCAAGAAACAACAAATAAAACAAGCTTCTTGATGCTTCCTTGCAAGATTTTGTCCTTTCCTCATAGTTTCAAGCTTTAAGGCTTGATAGAAAGTGATGAAGATGGAGGAATCAATAGGTGTTCACCAAAGAGAAGAGCTTTAAGATGATGAGGGGAGTCAAGATCCTAGATTGGCTTGAGCAAGAAAGCTTGAATGGCCAACAATGGAGGTGGAAGCCGTGTGGTGAAGAGGAAATGAGGAAGAAGAAGACGTGAGAGAGAGAAGAGAGAATGTGAGAGAGAATGGGAGAAGAGAAAGATGAAAGAGAAAGTGATAGTTTTTCAAATGGTAAAGGTGACATGTGCTTGGGTGTTAGATGAAAAGATAACAAATTGTCATCTTTTTCCCTTTCATGGCCGTGTAACCCAAAGGAGGAGAGAGGAAAGTGAAGTTTCCTTGGAAAGCTTTGCACACTTTTTGATAAAGTGAAGGGTGATGATGTCACTTAGATGACATAATAAAAATAACTAAATAGAAATAATCTACTAGAGTTATTATCCAGTATACAAAAGTTACAGTTAACAGAAATAATATTTTACTATCCCACAGATAATAAAATATACTGCAATTTTATTTATCAAATAAAATCTCAAAAAACAAAAACCTCGTAAACTATGTCCGGTCTCGGGTTTAGTAAGATCCCCCGTCTACGCTTCCATAGTCCAAAGTTTTTCGACCTCGGGAAAAATATTTTATTTTCTCGGCCCCACTCAGTGTGCACATAAATTGAGAAATATATTAAAATAATTAAATAATTCAAATAATTCTAAAAAATACTCAAAAATCATAAATATTATAAAATAAATGTATATAATAAAATAAGCGATTTTTGGGTGTTACAATGACTTTTGAATGTATCAATGGAAACAATTTTGGAGATAATTGGGATAATGGAAAATTAATTTATTAGTGGTGGATCTAAATGACATGATAATCGAGAAATTTAATTAAAGACTAATAAAGTAAGAATAGGGAAGAATTTTTATCATTATATAAAGAGTGATTTTCGGTCTTGAGAGGGAAAAATAAGCTTAAGAAAGAAATAGAGAAAATTTGAAAAACTTAGGTGAAAAAGCAAAGGAATGGTGAGGTAAGGACATTGCGCTTTAGGTTTTGTATAAATGATATGAGGATAGGTCATTTGAGGAATTTAGTCAGAAGAAGTTGGTGATTTGGATTAAATTCTACCTTCATTCTTGAGAGTGTGATAATTAATGACTAAAGAAGACCTAATGTTTCTATATACTAGAGGAATTGTGAAAATGTTCCACATAATTTGATACTAATGATTCTTGAATTTGCACGACTGAAATCCTTTGTGATAGCATGCATCAACATTGTGCCTTGGGCCGACGTACTAGACCTAAGTGGAATTATGAATTTGACATTGTGCCTTGAGCCGATGTACTGGACCCAAGTGGATTATGACTTTAGCCTTGTGCTTTTGGGCCGAAGTGTTGGACCCGAGTAGATCATTGGTATTATGTAGTTGTATGGGCAGCTACATAATATCATTGATATTAATGGTATTGGACAACCGTATGGGCGGTTGCCGTAATACTATTGGGAACGGTACACTGGTGGTTGAAATTCTGTGAGCATGCACACGGGTATTAGACTGTCGGCTTTGAATGCCTAGGAATGAGCGTGAATTGGATAAGTGTGATCTTGGATGGATCTCAGGGGTGTGAAGGCGAGGTGATCCACCTAGTGACCTGTTGTCACATTGTATACCCCTGGCCGTGGACATTGTTGCAATGCATGACGAGGACCCGACAAGCACTATCCTTGTCGTGATCCAGTATAGAATGTGTTTTGATGGGGGACAGATTTTCTGGAGCGTTCATCTCTAAACCTTGACTCCATAGAGTAGGATCTGGTTGCATTATGTATAGGGATGGTCAGTATACACATCGTGCATATGCATAGTAAGCATATCTGTTATTGTGACATGATCCATATATATGCATATATATGTCTTAATGTACATTGCTAAGTTACTTATCAGTTGATAACATAATTATATTTGTTACTCTATGAATATTCCTGTATTGACATGATTATATATGCTATTACTTGATGTTGTTGTGTATGAGAGGCACTACTGTCTTTCGTTGTGTTTCTTACTGCCCTGATGGTATTGATGTAGGGGATCTCACCTCTTCTATTGTATTATTCTGTCTACTTCTATTTTGCCTTTACGATGGAAAGGTCGGTGATGGCAGCAAGGCAAGATCCGCCAGGTTTTACTAGGCTACAGTTCCATGGAGGCATCGGAGCATGAAGTGTCTAGTAGGACACGAGACGTGTCCGGTACGACGGATATGTCACTTTGAGTTGAAGCAGGACCAGGCATGATGCAGTTACCTTTACTATGGATGTCGATGTTCACTTGGAGTTCTACATGGCTCTCGGGGAGCTTTGGGATGATCAGAGAGCTTCCTATAAGGAGGGTTCTATGGAGTCGATTGCTCGGTCTCCCGTCTGTAGTGACATACCCCAGCTGGGGGCTTTGTCTATTGGGGATCCCGATGGGGTTTTGGACGAAGATCGGGTGCAGGAGCCTGTTCTTCAGGTGTTTGGACTTAGTTAAGGCTTAATTTTCATTTAGTAGTTATATGTATAGGTATGTTTATTTTGGAGTACTTAAGTTTTATGTTTTTGGAACATGCAAATGATGTACTTAAAGATGTAGTAAACTTTGCTTTATGAAAAACCTTTTTAGCTCCTATGACTTGAGTCTTTTGTTTATTCTATGGTTCTTATGTTTTGTATTCCTAAAATTTGACTAGTTTATGTTATCCATGAAAAGAAGCTTTTGAAACTCATATCTTATACTATTTACTTTTATAACTTGAGCAAAGAATTTTTTTTTAATGAGAGTCGGACTTAAATGTAATGCTTCCCGGAAGGGGGTGTTACACTTAACTCTTTTCCTTTAGGAAATGATTTTGTTATAGGACAAATTGATTCAACTTTTTTTACAAAATATCAAAAGAAAGATTTATTGGTATTTCAAATTTATATTGATGACATAGTATTCGGTTCTAGTGATGCACTTCTGTGTAAGGAATTTTCTGAGCTAATGTACAGAGAATTTCAAATGAGCATAATTGATGAACTTAAATTTTTCTTGTGACTGCAAATAAAACAACAAAAGAATGGAGTCCTCATAAATCAAGAGAAATACACAAAGGATCTTCTCAGAAGATTCAAGATGGACTTAACCATGAAGATGAGCACACCCATGCATCCTTCTCAAGTTCTAGATTCTAATGAAAAAGGTAAACTTATGAGTTAGAAACAATATAGAGGTATGATTGATTCTCTTCTGTATCTCACAGCAAGTAGACCTAACATTCAATTAAGGGTGAGGCTATGTGCTAGGTTTCAAAAAAATCCTAAAGAATCTCACCTAAAAGTTGTCAAGAGAATCTTTAGATATTTGATTGGGACTTCTAATTTTGGTCTTTGGTATTAGAAAGGTACAAGACTTGACCTTGTAGGTTATTGTGATGCGAATTTTGCTGGAGACTAAGTTGAGAGAAAAATCATAAGTGGTTACTGCAATTTTCTTAGAAAAGCACTAATCACCTAGTTAAGTAAAAAAGAAAAATTCAATTGCTCTCTTAACTACTAAATCTGAGTATGTGTCCACCTCTAATTGTTGTTCAAAACTTTTGTGGATCAAACATCAGCTCGAGGTCTACTCTCTTTGATATTCCAAAATCCCTATTTTTTGTGATAATACTAGTGTTATCAATCTAGCTAAGAATCCCATTTAGTATTCTAAATCTAAACATATAGAGATTAAACATCATTTTATTAAGGATAATGTTCAAAAAGGTAATATTAACCTTAAGTTTGTTAAAACTCAAGAACAATAGGCTAATATTTTCACCAAAGCTCTATCAGAAAAGAGATTTTGTTTAACAAGAAATCATTTTAACATGATTTGCATCTGATGCATGACCATATTGCATAATGTATAAGAATTTGTCTAAGAGAATCAAGTTCAAAAGGTAAGATTCTAATCAGAAGCATGATCAGAAGTATGCTCATTCAAAAGTTCAATCAGAAATATGGTTAGAAGCATATTTCAGAAGTTTTATCAATTTTTTTTTTGTCAAAAATCATATCAGAAGACGAAGTGGAAGTCTGTTGAGAAATTTGAGGAAGTTTAACCGCTGTTGACTCAGCACAGCCTAATGGAAATATATATGTTAAAAGTATTCCCAAGTGGCCTCAATACTCAAGAGGGAGGGTGAATTGAGTTTGTAAAATATTTTTGCAAATCTTTCGCAAAACACTTGATTATCAATTTTCGTTGAAGCTATTAATTCATATAGATGAATGGATAAAGAAGATTGAATATTTTTTCTCATAAATAAATCAGCCAAGTAAGATAGTATTCAAGCGAACAAATAAAAATAATACACAAAAGTAAAGGAGTAAAGTTTAGAAGATCAAACACAAGGTTTATCTTGGTTCATCCATTCCTTGTGACCTACATCCAGTCCTCAAGTAATCACCTAAAATTTTTCACTATAACTTCAAGCTTGAACAGGTGCTTGCTACCTTTACAAACTGAAGCAGTCACCACACCTTGGGATACCTCACCATTTGTGCTTGAGCCTTAACAACAAGGGATACCCCACCCTTACAATTCTTTGAGGGATACCTCACCCTTTTTACAAATTAAACAAAGTATAAATGAGCTGAAACTCTCTCAAGAGTGGATAATAAAAATTGAAGTGCAATGAGTATCAAGAAATCACACACTAAAGCTCAAAACAGAGGTTTGTGAGAAAAGATAGTTAAAACTCATATTTAATGGATTGATTTCCAAATATTCTTTAATGCCCAAACACTTTCATTTATAGCTCAAAACATTTAAGAGTCGTTGGTGGTGGTTGGAGGCATTGAATGCCAAAAACTAGCAGTTAAATATATTTTCTGACATCCCCAGATAATTAGTTATTAGTCTCCAATAACTAGTTATTAGTTCGCATAACTAGTTATTGGTTCAAATAACTTGTTATTGATTTTGAATAACTGGTTATTGGTTTCATAAAAAAACACTGTAGCGTGCAAATTACTAGTTATTTAAATGCCATAGTAGGTTAGGAGCTTTTAAAAACATGAAGATACACTCCTGACTTAGTGAATAACAGTTTATGGGTATTCCATAATCAGTTATTCTCTTTTAAAAACATTAAGGCACGTTTCTGACTTGGCAAATAACTAGTTATTAGGTTTCAGATAACTAGTTATTGAACTCAGAAAATCAGGTATTGGTTTGTCAGGAAGACAAAATTTCTAAAGGATTTTGAAACCAAAGATTCCCAAAACCTTTTCAACCTTTCTAAAACCATTTTGCTCAAACTTAAACAATATTGTCATAAGTATAAAACATGATTTTGCAAAGAGATTTTAGTTGAATAAAAACCAAGATATGATATTAGTGTGATTCTTATTTACCTTTACACAAGATCTAAGTCCTATAAGCTAAACTTGAAGAACCTTGGGACTTGATCTTTGCACAACCTTTTCTTTCTTGTTTTGTTATTATCAAAATTATTACTATTGCCAATGTCAATTATATTCTCCTTCTTTTTGATGATGACAAACAACCATTGAGAAAAGAGTTAGTTCAACTAAATTGGAACTCACAAAAAGGTGTTAGAAATATACTCTCCCTCTATTTTTCAAGAGGTAATTAGATCAGAGATGCACAGCTCCCCCTTAATATTAGAATCCCAAGATCATTGAATTTGTACCTTTTTCATTTTACTTTCCTTTTCTCAATGACTCATAAACTTATCCTCCTTTTGTCATGATAAAAAAGATATGCAATATATAGATTTTGACAAAGAGAAATTACACAAAATCATTGCCAAACAACAAATATGCAATAAGTACTTTAGCAACAAGATAACCAATCCAACATTATATTCATTTCAACAAGATAGCCATTGCAAAATCATCATATACACTAATTACTAAAATCAGTCAAGCAAGCTAAGACAATAATCATCATGTTCAAAGGATAAATCTACAATGGTTAGATTGTAAAACATAATGATATAGCTAAAACAGAAAAAAAAATTAGTTAAAGGATATAATTCATGTCTAAGCCCCATCATCCTCTGACGGTGGAAGGCAATGCTCAATCTTATCCAAGCAGTCATCTATAGTGTTTAGGTACTCATCCACAGTGTTTAAGTGGTTATCCAAAGTGTTTAGGTAGTCATAGATGACTTCATTACTATGCTCTTGATAAACTAGAAGATCTGTAAGCTGGGCTTGTATACTTGCTAGGGTAGCTAGGATCTGGTCTTCATTTGAGGCAAGGGCCTCTTCCATAACAACTTCAGCAGGGCAGTAGGCATTCCTCCTTCTGGTGTGGCTGCCTCACGTCCAACACCATAAACCCACTCATCATTTACTTTCTTCATTTTCATATGATTGATAGAGGCCTTTTCGAACTTGTTGTGACTGGTAAGATCAATGACTTCATCATCACTTAAGCTTAGCTTGTATTGGTCTAGGATCTTAGCAATAACCAAGGCATAGGGGAGTGTTGGGAATTGCTGATACATCATGCAGCAAAAAAATAGGATTCCCACCAAGGATCCATGCAAAAAGCTATAATATGAGTTTTAAAATATTTACCTCTTGAAGCGTGATCAAAAGGAAGTAACGTGAATCACCAACACCGTATAGCAATGATGTCTCTGTAGTATCTACACGAATAGACTCACGAACGTCCAACGTTTGCAAAGAGGAGCCTCACGTCTCTCACACAGTGCTAGTAGCGAAGAGAAGAGAAGAAACTTATCGCTCTCTCACTTACTTTTCTATAGGTGCGGCTAAGGTTATGTAATATGTATGTCTTAGCAGTACTATTTATAATAGTGACTGCCTTAAGTGAGTGTGAGCAGTAGTAAGGTAAGCTGTGCAACCCTAGACTCATCTATTATGAGCCTGGCCCATATTTGAATCCGAGTCTAACTTAGATTTATTGCTCCAATTTTAGTCTGCTTTATGTGTGTAACCCTGCAGGTTCTTATTACGTTATTAGTAATATTAAATCCCATTTTAATATTACAAGCAGTGAGCAGTATCTAGCAACACATCGATGCTACCCAAGTAATAAGAATGTCATTGATTTGACATAACCTTTCCGTGACTAATGTTTCCGTGTCGTTTAGTCCCTTTGTCAAGATATCTAGATTGAACACAAGGTATGGAACGTGTCACCCTTGTATAGTCTAATCTTTCGTTTCCTGATACTCGAGTAGAGTTTATAACAATAAATGAAATCAATATCTCATATTGACTCATTTGAGTCTGGCCATGCATTTCACAATCTCACTGAATCAAGGGGCCCGAAGATATCGCTCCTATTATGTAGGAGTGACAAATCTCATCTAGGTCACTCACATCCCTCTGCATAATTCGCGGTATGTCCAATAACTAACTTTATAATTACCTTGTTACAGATGACGTTTGATGACATTAAAACACACAACTCCTCATGTAGGAATCGCAGTGATTTCAAGTCAAAGGAGCATAGACACCATTGTCACTATGAGAATCGCTTATGGCACTCATGTAACGATTCATGTAGTGTTCTCATGGAGGGTCAGTCTAGTACATCATTACTCTAATATGTACCTATGTGAAGACTTGATATCTCAAATCCATGACCCGTGATATGTGGTCATCAGTCTATGCACATACTAGTTTCAATGCATTATTCTTGTCCTAATTAACAATAATACTTGACTAGGGAACTTTAAGAATAGTGTTATAACTAAAAGGATCTCATGATCAAGTCATCCACTTGATGTCCTATGGCATCAAACTTACTATTCTAAGGACTTTATTATGTTTATTAAAAAAAAGAACATAATAAATGAAATATCTCATATATTAAAATAGCATAATAAAATGTATGTAAATACAGAAAATGTATCGGCCTCTAGGGCATACACCAACAGGGAGGTCCATCATCATATTCCCTTTGGCCTTCATCATGTAGTGCATGATGTAAAATAGCTAGTTGACATGCATTCTTTATATCATGGCCCACGGTAGGAAGATGTCCTCTTCCTCAAGGCATAGTTGCTTGCTCTTGGAATCAAAATGTGTGCCAACACGAAGTGAAGAAGGTGAACCAGAGGAGTCAGAATTCCAGCAATGAAGGACCCTGGTGGAATAGGAATCCCCAGATGAATCATGCTCTGGATAGCTCCATTCTATTATATCCAGTCCAAGTCTTGTGACTATCCTCCATTAAAGCTTCCCCAGAATAAGTGAGACCAAAAAAGGAAGTCCACTAACTGGGTGACACAATAATTCTATGTCTTTTGACATTTGAGACCAAATTTGCTCTAGTAATGCTCAAATTGTAGGAAAAAAATCTTTGGTTGGTTCAAGATAATACTCACAATGGGTAGTGACAAAAGTTTTCAACCCATGATGCTCTAGGATCTCCGAGAGGAACGTGAACCATTCTCTAACAAAGAAATCTTAATCCATGTACTTGGGTTGAATGAGATTTCTAGCTTGAAACACTAGGCGATACTTGTTCTGCTGATTCACATGGGAGAAGTTTCTTCGGTGGTCCAAGCTTAGAGGAATGTCTGGGTTGATGGTTGGGGTAGGTGTTTGCTTGGGTAAAGAAGGATTTTTGGAGCGTGATATCTTTGGGTGAGAGGAACTGCTGGCCATGGTGGAAATGGGGGTTAGGGCTTGGTTTTAGGAGAGAGAAAAAATGAGGGGAGTGAATTTTTGGAAGAAAATGTGGGTTTTAATAGGTGGGAATAAATGGATATGAGTGGTAAATGTGTTTGAGTGGTGGATTTTGGTGAGATTTGAGGTAGGTGAGGTGTTTGGGGGTGGGTGTGAGTGAGTGTTGAGAGGAAGAAGATGAAGGGCCCATCGTGAATGGCGTGAAAGAGCTAGTGTTGCTATTTTAAAGATCTCAATAACTGGTTATGCATTTGCATATAACCGGTTATTTGCGTGTTTAAAAAGGATCAGGTTCTATGAGATTGAATAACTAGTTAGGGCCTTTGTATAACTAGTTATTTGCATGGCTTAGAAAAACGTAGCCTCTGTTTGTGGAGAATAACCGAATATGGAGCATTTCATAATCAGTTATTTGCATGTTCCAAAGAGCACCCATAACTCAATAATCGATTATTCATTCCAATAACTAGTTATTTTCATGAATTGAAAAACACCTGTAGGCTCTGCCTTGATGAATAATGATGTGTGTGAAATAATATCATGTTTTGTTCTTGTTTTGCATGCATTCTTGAGCATTTAAGCATTTTAGTTTCCCTTTTTGGTTAGTTTTTCCCTTAGTTCAGATAACTGCAGTGTTTTTGGTGTTCCTGTACAGGATTAATGTTGATTTGACCTTGGATTGAATGGAATGCTCGCATGTTTGAAGTTGGAGCTTAATGGATAGTAATAAAGGTGCAAAAAGGCCATTCCAAAGGGATCCACGGCCTGCCCGTGGATCAAATGACGGCCATGGATCGAGGGACAACTTAAAGAAAGAATAGAGAACTCCAGTGAGTTCCACGGCCGTGGAATTCAACAGAGTGCAAAGTTGGCCTGTGGCAGAGAGATCCACGGCTTGGCCGTGGAATGATCCACGGCCGTGGATCGCAGTATGCATCAATTTTTAAGTTTTATTTTTTGTTTCTTTTGGGGACTTTTTAGCCAATTAAAACCCTAGGTTATAAATAGATGTTCTGAATACAATTAGGGGTTCTAATTTGGTTTTGGAGGAGGCACATTGGAGGCTTTGGCTCTTGATCTTCATCTTTCTCCCTTCTTCTTTCATTGTTACGGGTTTGGGATGTTTTTAAGTTTGATTTCTTGTCTCCTCTTCTCTATGTCTGAGTAGTTTCTTTTGTTTCTAGGATTGGGCAATGCCCTTTGATACATTGATAATGATTAATTGACGTTGTTTCCCCTTTTATTGATCTTGATTGTTCATTGATTCAATTCTTATTGCTCTTATTCATGTGAATTTGCTGGCCACTTATTTGCATCTTATAGGCATTTAGGGATGTACTGAGAGGTGAACCTAGGTGTTGGAACCATAAGAATTGAACTTAAGGTCTAAATCATGAGAGTAGTTTTAGCCTTTCGAGGATTCAATGAATTGCCACAAAGCGTAATGAGTTCAATTTAAATTCAATTACCACGAGAGTAGGAATTGGTTTAATTGGGCACGGATCTTGTATCTTGAGAAAGAACATTAACTAATTTAGGGCAATTCACCTTCAATTGAATTTTAGATTTAACAAAAGGGTTGTCAATTAGGATTTGTCTTGTATCATTGTGGTATCCCAATCTTGGAAGCTTTCTTGAATCTGAAAACCCCTTTCTTGATACCTTGCTATCTTTGTTCTAAATTCTGCACTTTGATTTTTATTTTATTGGTTTGTTATTACGTTCTTCTTAATCAACAATCATATTCCCTTTTTGTTTAATTTAATTGAATTAATTAATTAATTGGTATTCATAGACACAGTCCCTGTGGATTCGATCTTTTTATTACTTGGTGATGAAACCGTACACTTACGGATTTCACACATCAAGTTTTTAGCGCTGTTACCGGGGACTGTGTTTTTCTTGAATATAAATTTAATTTTTAATTTAATTATTTTAAACCTTTTTCTTTTATCATATTTTACGTTCTTGTTTTCTCTTTAACTCTCTGCAGGTAATTTCTCTTGTTCATGCGAAGTACTAGACGTTTCGAGACTCTTATTGAAGCAGATCCTAAAATTGAAAGAACTATTCGTAGAAAGAGAAGACAACAAAGGCAAAGAGTAAGAGAAATATCTGAACTACCACTTGTCATGGCAGCAGCTGAGGATAATAAACCGTTAAAAGAGTATGCAACCCCTAATGCTCGGGGTTTGCGATCTGGAATTGCTTAGCCAGACATTAAAGCCAGGCACTTCACCATACCTCCTGCCCTACTTTCTATGATGAGGCAGAACCAGTTTGGAGGATTGTCGTCAGAGGATCCTAGGGATCATGTGGATATGTTCTTGGAGTTCTGTGAGACCCTCAAGATTGAAGGCACCTCTGTTGATGCCATTCGTCTCCGCCTGTTTCCTCTATCATTGAGAGATAGAGCTAGACCTTGGCTGAAGTCTATTCCTGCTGAGATGATAACTACTTGGGACCAATTGGAGCAAGCCTTTTTGGACAAATTCTTTCCACCTTCCAAGACTGCTCACCTAAGGACCCAAATCACAAGCTTTGTTCAGAAAGATGGCGAGTTATTGTCAGAAGCTTGGGATAGATCTAAGGCTTTGCTGGAAGCCTGCCCACACCACGGGTTAGAGAAGTGGTTGATCGTCCACACCTTCTACAATGGTTTAGAATATTCTTCGAAGGTGTCTCTTGACTCCGCAGCTGGTGGAGCTCTGATGAATAGGAGGCTCACAGAGGCTTATGAGATAATTGAGAGTGTAGCTTCAAATCATCACCAATGGGCCAATGAAAGAGGGCACAACCCGAGAAAGCTCTCGGGAGGTAAGTTTGAGGTAGATGGTGTTGATTTAATTATGTCAAAGTTTGATTCTTTGAATAAACGTTTTTACATGCTTGAGAAAGCTCATGTTAATGCCATAAGTGCCTCTAACAATTTTTGTGAGATTTGTAGAGCACAGGGACATATTGGTGCTGAATGCCAAGTTGGAATAGGATCCTCACATGGTGCACCGGTGGAGCAAGTGGAATCATGCCACAATTTCCATGACTTCAACCAAAAGGGGAGGAATGATCCGTATTCTCAAACTTACAACCCTGGTTAGAGGTCACATCTTAACTTCTCTTACCGGAATAGTCAGTACCAAGCTGGGCAAGGTAGTGTTAAACCCTCTTCTAGACTTGAGTCTCTTCTTGAGAATTTTGTTAAGAGCCAGTCTAAGCAGAATGAGGAATTTCGGCACCATGGGCAAGTTGTGACTGAGGCAATTAAAGAGTTGTCAGCTAAGGTTGATAATTTAGCCATTCATAATAAGATGTTGGAAACCCAGATTGCCCAACAAGCAAGCGCTTCTCTTAGGCAGCAAGATAAGTTTCCTGGTCAACCTGAAGTCAACCCAGGCAATGAACGTTGTAAAGCTGTGAGTTTGAGGAGTGGAAAGAAGTTAGAGGATCCTAAGGGTAAGGGGAGAGTGACAAAGATGAGGGGAATGAGGAAAAAGAGACAAAGGCACAACCCTTAGAAGAGGATGGAAATCATGAGAAAGTGTCTAAGTATGTACCCCCTGAACCATACTAACCCCCGGTTCCCTTCCCTCAAAGATTGGCTAAGGCGAAGTTAGGCAGGCAGTTTGGGAAGTTCTTAGAGGTTCTTAAGAAATTGTACATTAATGTACCCTTCACTAAGGCGTTAAAACAAATGCCTACCTATGCTAAGTTTCTTAAGGACATCTTGTCTAATAAGAGGAAGCTAGAAGACTATGAGACAGTAGTTTTAACTGAGGAGTGTAGTGCCTTAATTTAAAATAAATTGCCTCCTAAGTTAAAGGATCCAGGTAGCTTCTCTATTCCCTATTTGATTGGCAACACTAACTTTGATAAAGTTATGTGTGATTTAGGGGCTAGTGTTAGTCTTATGCCTCTTTCTATATGTAAGAAGTTGGAGGTGGGTGAACTAAAACCCACAACTATCTCCCTTCAATTGGCGGATCGGTCTGTCAAGTACCCCATAGGCATCTTGGAGGATGTTCCTATTAAGGTTGGTAAGTTTTACATGCCGGTGGATTTTGTTGTGCTTGACATAGAAGTTGATGTAACACCCCGAACTTTCTATCTAAGGAACAATAATTTTGACAGTTAACAGAATTCTACTATTTAATGATTTCTGTGTACTGTAAAATTATTTTGAATATTTCATCTATATATTTGATCGTTTTGAGTAATTTGCTCTGTGTCAGGAAAATATTAATTTTTGGGCAGAAAAAATTTTACGTAATTTAATTTTTACTGAAAAGTCTTAATTATTTTACGTAATCTGAATTGATATTTGTGAGTTTTCTAATTTTTATGATTTTATGTGTGATTATGAAAATTTTTACTGTTTGTGGGCCTAGGGGTGTATGTGGGCCCAGGTGGGTCCTGCAAAGTGAAAAAAATTTCTACGCATAGAAAAATTTGTACTGTTTAGACAGAGACAGGGGATCTTACTAAACCTGAATCCATAAACAGTTTTAGAAAATTTCCTTTACTGTATTTTGTACTGTATTTAATTATCAGATGATAAAAATACAGTAAATATATTCTTTCGTGGGGTTATAACAGATAAAAATAAAATTCTATACTGTTAAGTCAACATTGGTGGTTTGGATATCCACCATCGATTTAATCATTGTTGGAGATTTAATCTTGATTTAATCAATGGTGGAGATTTGATCTTAAAAGTGAATAGGATTAATTATAACTGTTGGATGGAAATTAAATCAAGGGTAGAGATTTAGTCTTATAAATGGCTATGACCATTATCAACCCTTGGATGTAGATTTAATCAATGGTGGAGATGGATTATTAATGACCATTGGATTTAGATTTAGATCAATGGTGGAGAATTGGTCATCAAAAATGACTACAACCATTTTAGACTCTTGGATGTAAAGTTTGAAGGTGTAATCTTGACCCTTCATTTTGGAGACACATTCAATGGTTAGGATTGCAAGCCAAAAATGATCCAATGGCTCAAATAAAGTCTTCCATCTATAACCTAAACCTAATAGCTATTTTAATCCAAACCATTCTTTTAATCAAGGGTTAGGATGACTTAGGATGATGACTATAAAATTTGTCACATTTTATGAAGCATGGAAGGGGGGGACGGTTTGGAAATGCAAGGGAGAGGGGAGACAACTTTGAATAAGTTTTTTTTAGGCCAAAGAAAAAGATGAAGGCAATAGCCAAGTGTCAAGACCATCAATTTTTTTCCTATTGATCATTAATGATCATGTTTTTCAAACTTCACTTTCCACCTTTCTCCAATGCAAGCTACGGCCATGCATAGCTTTGAAGATCAAGTAATTCATTTCTACACATCATATTATCATATCTTCACCTATTTCACTTAAGTTTCAAGAAACAAACCAAAGAAAACTCCATTCTCTCTCCCTAAAGAAGTCCATTCGGCCAAGCACCCTAAACCTCTCCTCCATCACTTTTTAATTTCAGACAACCTAATTTCTTGAATCCTTACCTTATTCTAAACAACTTTCATGTTGAAGACTTTCTCTAAATCTTCCATCTTGAAGGACTTTTATTAAGATCAAGTTATAAAGTTTTGTTAGTGAAGTGTAAGGAAACTTCATTTATTCTTTTCTTTTTCATGTTCTAAACCATGTTTGATCCATGGTTCCTCTTAATCAAGCGTAATATACTAATTTATTTATGTTTGTTTTATGTTCAAGAGACTTTTGTTGGTGGAGATCTTGTTCTAAATCCAAAGCAAGGAGCTTTTGTGGTTCTTCAAGAGGTAAGATGGATGGTGAATCCATGTGAGGATTCATATCCATGGTCATGTAATAATTTGTGTGTGTTATGTGCTTTGATTATTTTTATCTATGCTTGATATGCTTTGCATGATTTACTTGTGTATGCATGCTTAGTATGATTTTTATTTGCTTATATGGTATGCTTATGATATGCATGATGAAGATATATTGAATATATTATGATGAAAGTATGATAAAACAAGAAATTTTGGCTCCAAAGGCCATAGAGAAGGTCACGGTTTTGAGCTTCCAAAACTAGGGTTTCTATTGAAATTTTTCAAGAACAATGGAGTTAATTTTTGGTCCTTAAACTTAAGCAAATTTTTGGCCAAGACACCAACCAATTTGGTGTTCACAAAATTATATTTTAATGAATAATAAAATTGAATGACTTGAGAAGTAAAAAAAATAAACAAAAGGGTTTGTTTTGTAAAAAGAATGCACACGGTTTTTAGTTATGTTTTCATGAATTTATTTTTTTTGTAGAAACAAGAATGGAATTTATATTTCATGGTTTCAATGGCCATCTATAAGGTTTTGATAATTTAGAAAAATGTTTTGATGTTATAAAATACAAGAATTTTTAAATAAGGATTTTGGAAAGGGAATTAAAGTGTTATCAATTAAGTGAAGTGGAATTTTCATAAATAAAAGAAAAAAAAGATTGAAAGTGTTGAACTTCAAATTATTTTAAAGAGAATCAATTTTTAGAAGTGATTTAGAAATATAAAAGAAAACATTTGTAACTTAAATTTACTAACATAGAATTTATTTATTGGGTTTTGGAAAACGTTAGGAAATTTAAAATTAGAAATAATAATTAAATCAACTAAATGTGATTTTGTAAGACTAGATCAATAAAAAGTGATTTTGAGAAAATATATTAAGGAAAAGATTTTTGACTAAGAATAAGAAGGGAATAAAGTAAGAAATTATATTATTATAAGAAAAGTTTGAAATAATATTTTTAAAGTTAAGAAATATTTTACGAAGGGTAAAAACAGTGAAAAATGATTTACGGAACTCAAAAACGTAAATTTTGAGTTACGCAATTTGAAAAATGTTAAAATATTTTTACGCAATTTTTTAAAGCATTTAAATATTTTACACGATCGAAATGTTGTAGAAAAAAAAAGTCGCTATGCAATTTAAAAACAAAAGAATATATTTAAGCAATTTAGAATACAGTAGAAAATTGTTACGCAATTTTTTTAACATAACAGAAAATGTTACAAATCGTTGTTTACGTAATAAAATATTACGTGACTGTGAAAACGTGATAAAAATATTTTTGCGAATGAGAAAAATGCGATAATGTAATTTTGCTATTAATTATACAGTAAACTTTACAGTTAAAATCAGTATGTGAATGCCGTACAAGAAATTGAGAAGTTTGCCTATAATTGGCATTAATCCATTTTACGAACGTAAAACAGTATTTGAACCTTGTATGAGAAATTATGTGATTTACCTTTGGTTGGTAATTGGTGCATTAGACATGCATTGAAAATGGTCCGATGGACTGTATATGGCTAATTGCCTAGGAGAAACGTACACCTCTTGAGTAGGTGCGATACGCGTAGTGTAGGTCACTTGTGGACCTTGGGGGCATCGGGGTGCAGGTTGCTCACAATGGGCAGTTGGTAGCTCTTCTGCACCATGGGTTACACTGATGCAACACACCGATGATCCGGACCGAGACACTATTCTTAATCGAGATCTGACAAAGACTGTCATGTATGTGCTAAATGTGCAAGATATAATTATAGCACTTGGTCTGAGGCACGTGGTACTGGCAGATCTTTTCGATCAATTTCTCCGACTTGAGTTTAGCTCCATGGAGTAGGAAATCGAGTCTATATGTTCATACATTAACATAAATGCTTACATCTGTGAGATATAATTAGTTGTGAAATATTGATTATGATAATTATAAATATCTGCTTAGTGTAGATGGCATCTCCTGTAATTATTAAATGTTAATTTGTTGATTGATAATATGTTGATGCCATATTTGTAATATGACGCGTTTATATGGTATCTTTGTTATGTTATCTCTGTGCTAGCATCTTTGGTATTGGCGTAGGTGATCTCACCTCTTTGTATGTATATTTGTATATTGTATTTATAATTGGGTGAAGACGTTGAGAAAGAAACAGTACAAGAAGGAGAAGAAGAACTACTTCTCATGGCTGGGAATGCAGAATTTTGACAGTATGACGTCAAGAGCTAGTTTCTTCGGTTATATATGTCTACAATTTCATGGAGGAGCTGGAGAATGGAGAACAAGTCCCGATGAGCAAGGACTTATTTACGAGGGGTATTTGACTGTTAGTATTAGTAGGTTGTTTTGCGGGGATCCATTTTTTTGTGTGACTATTTTTGTTCATGTTGAATTTCCTTTGCATATCAGGCGACATTGGGATACTAGGAATTATGTCCCAATGGAAATCAGCATAGTATCGTCAGCCTGGACACCTGTCCATAGGGCTACTCGTCATAACAAATTCCTATCTGCTGAGGAACCCGAGGAGGACCCGTCTGAGGGGTCTGCTGCTTAGTTAAACTTGAGCAAGTTTGAACTCTGATATAAGCTATGTGTGTAATTATTTAAGTGTGTTTGTAGTTTGAGACATGGTCTGTAAATAAATAATCCTGACAGCACATTTATAATATGTATATAATGTAAACTATGTGTGAGGTTGCTATAATATTTTATTTTCCGCTAAGTTTATTTTATAGTTGTCAAAAAAAAAAAATTTTTACAACTCATATTTTTATTACAACATCACCTTATATGAACTTGGGGGTAATTTTGGTAATTAAGTAACATAAATGTGACACCCTATGGTGGGTGTTACAGTTGATGCTACAATGCCGATCATACTTGGGCGTCCATTCCTTGCCACTGGAAGGGCGATCATTGATGTCCATGAAGGGAAATTGACTTTGCGATTGAATGATGAGGAAGTAGTTTTTGATGTTTTTAAATCTGAAAATAATTCTAATTCCTCAAATTCATGTAATCGCATAGATGCTACTAATGTTGTGGATAGTGTTGTGCTTTCAGGTGTGCAGGAATCAGTGGCTGATGCTATACTAGAAAAGACCTTGCCCAAGGGTACCACAAAATTTGAGAAGTCCAAGCCCTGCAAGAAAAGACCTAAGAAGCAAAATGATAAGTGTGTTGAGAAGCGTGGATTTAAACTTGGGGATAAAGTTCTTGTTAATAACTCGCTTCTACGTTTCTGTCCTAATAAGTTATGGTCAAAATGGTCAGGACCATTTGAGATTGTTCGAGTTTTATCCTACGGTGTGCTTGAGGTGAAGAAAGAAGGCCATAAGCCTTTTATGATAAATGGCCAGAGAGTGAAACACTTTGAAGGAGTAGGGACTGAGCACTACTCCATTGACATCACCTGAGCACAGAAACCAGACCAAAGTCAAGCTAATGACTTTAAACAAGCGCTTCTTGGGAGGCAACCCAAGTTTCTTTTTATTTTATTTTTCTTTTTATTTCTTCTTTTTCTTTTGACTTTATGTGTTGGATTGCTAGTTTGATCTTTATCTCATGGATCTTGTTTAGGTTTGACCCTTTTTGAAGCTCAAATTAGAAGAAGAGTGAAGTCAGAAGGTTCCACACCCAGCTCATGAAAAATTCCATAGCCATGGATTGAACACCAGAAGTTTTTCCACCACCGCAATGAGTTCATTTCTTTTATCCCTTCTCTTGTTTTAGATTTTTACATTGGGGACAATGTAAGTTTTAAGCTTGGAGGGGTATTTTCGTATTTTCATTTTCATTTTAGATCATTAGTTTCATGCATTTTCATGTCTCATTTTGCATTGTATCTTCATGTTGCATTTTCACACCATCATATCTCTCAGCTTTTTTGTTGAACTTGTGCCCCTCTCTTTTGGGAATTTTTGAGATGGTATTGATTTGGAACCCAATTTGTTGATTCTTGTGGTAGGCAACAGGCATTGTTTTAATTGATAGTAGAGGTGATCTTTTGATAGTTGATAATTAACATAATGTTCTCTGAATTTGTGCTTCTCATTGAATTTTTAAACCTATAAATGTGAGTTTTGAGCTTATATGGGACTTATGCATTATATGATTTTTGTTCCCATTCTTTGTGTTGAGTGATATTCCTCATTGATCATGTGCTCTAGAACTTGATTTGAAACCTTTTTGAGGCGAAAATTTTGGTTGCATGCTTGAATGTGATTAAGGCATCTTAGGTATTTTTCTGGCCTTCTGAGATTGTTACACTTTCATCCTCTAGTTGCCTATTTTGAGCCTATTGCATAATTATTTTTCTTGATGCCTATGATGATACATTGTTGGTAATCATTTAGAATATTAAATGGAGCAATTTGGATTTGAAAGTTGTGTAAAGATGTGTTGGGAATTATATGTTTTTGACCATTCTCTTTCTCAAATAAAAAAAAATAGGATCAAATAAAAGAAAATCATAAGATTGAAGCTTGAAAAAAAAAAAGAGAAGAAGGAAAAGTAAGGAAGAAAATTCTTTGAAATGTGGAGTTATGTTTTAGATTGAAATATTGCCTTTACTCCATTTATGTTCTATTGGATTTCTTGTGCTTATTGAAAATTTTGATGAGCCCTTTGTGCATATCTTCCTTTCTCTACCTTACCTAACATCATTCCCATGGCCCCATTACAACCCTTGAAAGACCTTTTGATTCTTGCATGCATGCTGATTATTAGTGGAAATTTGGTTTCTTATCAAGCATATGGAAGTGCATTTTCTTTGATGGATTTTGAGCGTATGGTTTCCACCCTTAAACACTTTGAGTGTGGTTAGTAGAGTGAACTTGATTCAATCAGTGAGGATGCATGATTTCTGAGAACTTAGCCTCTAATTGGACTTGATTTTGATTACCTCTCAGATTCTTTGGTTGCCTTAGCCTATTGCTTGGATATTGTTTTCTCGGGTTCCTTATTCTTTATTGTCTTTTGATCCCACTTCTTGGTTTGACATTGGTTATTGCTTGGGGACAAGCAAAATCTTAAGCTTGGGGGGATTTGATGTGTGTGAAACAACATCATGTTTTGTTCTTGTTTTGCATGCATTCTTAAGCATTTTAGGCATTTTAGTTTCCCTTTTTGGTTAGTTTTTCCCTTAGTTCGGATAACTGCGGTGTTTTTGGTGTTCCTATGCAGGATTAATGTTGATTTGACCTTGGATTGAATGGAATGCTCACATGTTTGAATTACAGCTTAATGGATAGCAATAAAAGTGCAAAAAGGCCATTCTAGAGGGATCCATGGCCTGCCTGTGGATCAAACCACGACCATGGATCGAGGGACAACTTAAAGAAGGAATAGAGAACTCCAGTGAGTTCCACGGCCTGGCCGTGGAACCATCCACGACCGTGGAATTCAACAGAGTGCAAAGTTGGCCTGTGGCAGAGAGATCCACGGCCTGGTTGTGGAATGATCCATGGTCGTGGATCGCAGTACACATCAGTTTTTAAGTTTTATTTTTTGTTTCTTTTGGGGGCTTTTTAGCCAATTAAAACCCTAGGTTATAAATAGATGTTCTGAATACAATTAGGGGTTCTAATTTGGTTTTGGAGGAGGCACATTGGAGGCTTTGGCTCTTGATCTTCATCTTTCTCCCTTCTTCTTCCATTGTTACGGGTTTGGGATGTTTTTAAATTTGATTTCTTGTCTCCTCTTCTCTATGTCTGAGTAGTTTCTTTTGTTTCTAGGATTAGGCAATGCCCTTTGATACATTGATAATGATTAATTGATGTTGTTTCTCCTTTTATTGATCTTGATTGTTCATTGATTCAATTTTTATTGCTCTTATTCATGTGAATTTGCTGGCCACTTATTTGCATCTCATGGGCATTTAGGGACGTACTGAGAGGTGAACCTAGGTGTTGGAACCATAAGAATTGAACTTAAGGTCTAAATCACGAGAGTAGTTTTAGCCTTTCGAGGATTCAATGAATTGCCATAAAGCGTAATGGGTTCAATTTAAATTCAATTACCACAAGAGTAGGAATTAGTTTAATTGGGCACGGATCTTGTATCTTGAGAAAGAACATTAACTAATTTAGGGTAATTCACCTTCAATTGAATTTCAGATTTAATAAAAGGGTTGTCAATTAGGATTTGTCTTGTATTATTGTGGTATCCCAATCTTGGAAGCTTTCTTGAATCTGAAAACCCCTTTCTTGATAACTTGCTATCTTTGTTCTAAATTCTGCACTTTGATTTTTATTTTATTGGTTTGTTATTACGTTCTTCTTAATCAACAATCATATTCCCTTTTTGTTTAATTTAATTGAACTAATTAATTAATTGGTATTCATAGATACAGTCCCTGTGGATTCGATCTTTTTATTACTTGACGACGAAACCGTACACTTGCGGATTTCACACATCAAATAACTGATTATTGCCTTTCATAATTGGTTATTTGGCTTGCACAAAACGTATCAAGACACCTCCATTAAGCAAATAATTGGTTATTTGTACCTCATAACTGATTATTTCACCACCAGAAACCAAAATTCTTTAGGAAATCAGCCCTTGAAATAGAATCTCAAGGCTTCTTGAAGATCATTTTAGTTTGGCTTCATTTTCGATTTACTCTAAACACTAAATTTTAGCCCAATAACTGATTGTTCTTTAAAAACACCAAAAAGTAATTTTTATCAACAAAAACTTAAGATTTGAAATTAGGGGACTTAAGCATGGATTAAGTACTTGCAAAACAAAATTGGGGGAACTCTAATGCTCACTTCAGTATTGGATTCAAGAGATAAAAATACAAGAGAATTATGCAGTAAATCATTATGCAGCAGGGCATTATACGGCTAAGTCATTTTTCCAAATTAAATGGGTGATTGATTTAATAAGCCAAGTTCTCTTCTTATATAAAAGAAGGTTTCTTTATTTAAAGGTTTAGTAAAGATATCAACTAGTTGTTTAGTGGTTTCAATAAACTCAAGCATGCAATCACCTTTTTGAACATGGTCTTTAATGAAGTGGTGCCTTATTTCTGTGTTTTGTTTTTGAGTGCAAAATGAGATTTTTAGACAAATTGATTACACTAGTGTTATCACATCTTATAGGGATGTGATCAAGCTAAAGTCCATAGCCTAGAAGTTGTTGCTTCATCCAATAGATTTGAGCACAACAACTCCCAACTGAATATGCCAACTGCAACATATTTAACTGTAGACAATGTCGCACTATTTTGTTTTTTGCTATGCCAAGAAACTAGTGAGCTTCCAAGCAAATAGCATGTCTCACTAGTGCTCTTCCTATCCATTTTACATCCATTAAAATCAAAATCAGAATAACCAATGAGGCTACATGAGGCACCCTTAGGGTACCACAAACCCATTTATGAAGTGTCTAATAGATATTTCATAATTCTTTTTACAATACATGAGTGTGATTCTTTAGGATTTGCTTGAAATTTAACCCACATGCACACATTAAATATAATATCTGGCCTACTTGCAGTAAGATAAATGAGTGAGTCAATCATACCTCTATATTTTGAGATTTCTACAGGTCTACCTCCTTTATCCTTGTCCAAATAATAAGAAGTACCCATAGGTGTAGCCATATGCTTGGTGTTGTAAATTCCAAACTTTTTGAGTAGATTGTAATATTTGGATTGACTTATTGAAATCTCATCCCTTGTTTGCTTGATTTAAAATCCAAAGAAGAAGTTAAGTTCACTCATCATAGACATCTTAAACTCATTTTGCATAATATTAGTAAACTCCTTATAAAGAGATTCATTAGTAGCACCAAATATTATATCATTAACATATATTTGAACAAGAAGTATGTCATGCTTTTTATGCTTGATGAAGAGAGTAGTATCAACTTTTCCTCTACAAAAGCATTTTTCTAAAATGAACTTGCTCAACCTTCTATACCAAGCTCTTGGAGGTTGTTTTAAATTATACAAGGCCTTTTTCAATTTAAAGACATGGTTAGGCAGTTCAAAATTTTCAAAACTAGGAAGTTGTTCCATATACACCTCTTCTTGTATAAAACCATTTAAGAAATTAATTTTGACATCCATTTGATAAAGTTTGAAATCCATGATGCATGCATATGCAAGTAGCATTCTTATCTCCTCTATTCTAGCTACGGAAGCATATTTCCTCATAATCTATATCTTCTTCTTGATTATACCCTTTAGCTACAAGCCTATCTTTGTTTCTTATTATTAAACCCGTTTCGTCAAGTTTATTCCTAAAGACCCATTTGATGCCAATTGTGGGATGATCATTAGGCCTTGGAACTGATTCACAAACTTAATTTCTTTTAAATTAGTTTAGTTCATCTTACATGGCCAAGATCCAATGTTCATCATTAATGGTCTCATTTATGTCTTTAAATTTAACTTGAGAGACAAAAGTCATATGGTTGCATGCATCTATAAGAAAATTACGAGTAATTACCCCTTTTGATACATCACCTATCACTTTGCCAACACGATGATATCTTGATGTCCTCTATTCCTTGGGAAGGTCCTTGTCTTGTGAATCCTCTTACCTTGGGGGATCTACTAGACTTTCTTCTTGCTTCTTGGCTTCTTTCTCTTGGTTCTGCAAGTGTGTTCTTACCAAGATTTCTACAACATCATCAACTAAGTCCTTTCTCAGTCTATTTGGGTTATTTTCATCAAAAGCAACATGAATGAACTCTTTTATGGTCATAGTTCTTTTATTGTAAACTCTAAAAGCTTTACTATGCATTAAATAGCAAAGAAATATATCTTCATCCAATTTAGCATCAAATTTCCCCAAATTATCATTTCCATTGTTCAAAACAAAACATTTATATCCAAAGACATGAAAGTGTGAAACATTTGGCTTCCTTCCCTTGTAGAACTCATAGGGGGTTTTCTTTGAAATTGGCCTTATTAGGGCCTTATTCATAATATAACAAGCGATATTTACTACATCCACCCAAAAATACTTAGGAATGTTAGCCTCATTGAGCATAGTTCTTGTCATTTCTTCTAAAGATCAAATTTTCCTTTCTACAATCTCATTTTGTTGTGGAGTTCTAGAGGCAGAAAAATTATGCTCAATGTCATGTTCATCACAAAAGATTTCAAACTCATGGTTTTCAAACTCACCACCATGATCACTTCTTATGGATGCAATGCGAAAACCATTTTAATTTTTGATAACTTTGGCAAGTATTTTAAAAGATTGAAAAACATCATTTTTGTGATATAAGAATAATGTCCATGTAAATCTAGAAAAATCATCCACAATCACTAATGCATAGTAATTCCTAACAAAGCTCATTGTTCTAGAGGGACCAAAAAGATCCATGTGCAAAAGTTATAAAGGTCTAGTAGTTGAAACAATATTTTTAACTTTAAAAGAGACATTTACTTGTTTTTCCTTTTGACATGCATTACATAGTTTATTTTTTTTCAAATTTGAGCTTAGGAAGTCCAATTACTAGCTCTTTTGAGACCAACTTATTTAAATGATCCATGTGAATGTGAGCAATTCTTCTATGTCATAACCATGAATCATCTTCCTTACTCATAAAGTATTTTGTATCATTCGAAGATATATCATCAAGGCTAATCATGTATATGTTATTGACCTTATGACTAACAAACTTAACTTGCTTATCCTCTTTTCCTTCAATTATGCAACAATTAGAATAAAATATAACTCTATTTTCTTTATCGCATAATTAACTAATGCTAAGCAAATTATGTTTGAGCCTTTTGACAAGTAAAATATTATCAATAGAAGAGGAAGGGATTTTACCAACTTTGCTAACTCCAAGTATCTTCCCTTTGTTGTTGTCGCCATATATTACATATCCATTCTTCTTGGGGACAAGGAAGGAAAACTTGGAGTCATATTCGATTATGTGCTTGGAGCATCCACTATCAAGATACCAACTTAATCTCTTGGCCTTCAAGCATACCTACAACACACATTTAGATTTTAACCTTTGGTACCTAAATTTTCTTGGGTCCTTGTATGTTAGCATTAGGCAAGGTGCCCTTGGGGACCCAAATCATTTTCGTCTCAACCTTGGGGTTGATGTTCTTCCTAACATTGCATGTTGAGGCACTATACCCTTTCTTCCCACAATGAAATCATTTAATGAAGGGGCTATTTCATGTACTTGAGGAAACAAAGAGATTCTTATAAAACTTTTATTAGTTATTGGGATTATACCCTAAACTAACCTTTTGAAAAATACATCTTTGTTTCCTTAATCTCTTTTTCAAATACTTAATCTCTTTTTCAAATGCTTTACATGATGAACAAGATAAGAATATGGATGCATTATCATATGAAGAACAAGCCATGCACGATGAGTTAGCATCAATTAGTCCGAGAGTCTCTTTTTCAATTTTGAGTTCTTCAATCTCCTTGTTTAAAATAGAAATCTTGTTTTCCAAAGAGGAGATTGTTTTCTTAGAAGATGAAACTAATTTTGTGAGCCTCATGGATTCATCATGAAACTCTTCAAATGCATCTTATAATTCACTATAGGAAGGTAAAAAGTCAAGATTAGAAGAAGTTACCTCTATGTCACTTTCTTCATCTTCTTCTCCTTTAGCTGTGAGACATAGATGAGCTTTCTCATTGTCCGAGCTATCGGTGGAGTCCATGTCATTGTCGTCCCATGCAATGTAAGCTCTCCTTCCTTTATTTTCTTTAGAAGGCCTCTTTTCAAATTTCTCCATCTTCTTTTGATAAAATGGACATTCCAACTTCATGTGCTCCGATTTTTCACTTTCATAGCATGTTAGAGTAGATGAGGTTCCTTCCTCTTTATGATAGGTCTTCTTTGGAGGAAAATGTGGCCTTCTTTGAATTCCTTTCTTCTTAAGGAATCTTCCAAACTTTCTTATAATGAGACTATGATTCTCCTCATTTAGCTCAAGGTTTTCTATTCCACCTCCATCATCTTCATCATCATCATCAATTGTAGAGCAGATGACTTTGAGTAAAATCTCATTTTTCTTCTTATCATGCTCCTCATTTTGATTGAACTTATTTAGTTCCAATTCATGTTCTTGGAGCTTCCCAAATAGAGTAACTAGTGTCATTGTTGATAAATTCCTTGATTCCGCAATAGCCATTCCTTTGGGTTATCAATTGCTGCTCAAACACCTCAAGACTTTGTTAATAAGGTCTTCATTACGAAAAGTTTTTCCTAATAAATTAAGATGATTTACAATGTGTGTGAACCTCTTTTACATTTCTTGAATGTTTTCTCCTTTGTTCATTCTAAACAACTCATACTCATGAGTGAGAGCATTTATTCTTAATCATTTTACCTCACTTGTGCCTTCATGGGTCACTTGTAAAGTGTCACACATTTCTTAGGTAGTCTTACAATTTGACACCCTAAAAAACTCATCATACCCCAAGGAAGTGGTAATGATATTCTTGGCTCTCAAATTGTATTGGACCTTTTTCTTGTCTTCATCAGTCCATTCATTTCTTGGTGTATTGGTTCTTACACCATCAACCATACGTGTGAGAACAAAGGGGCCATTTTTAAAGGCATCTCACACATCAAGATCAATAGCCTCAATAAAAATCTTCATCATTTCTTTCCAATAGGCATAATCTTCCCCATTGAAAAAGAGAGGTCTATTTATAGATGAGCTTTAGGAAAAAAAATCATTTGAAGTCATCGCTTCTCTTGAAGCTGCTAAGCTCTTTACACAAGAGTCTAGCTCTGACACCACTTGTTACTAAGTGGCCTCAATACTCAAGATGGGGTGAATTGAGTTTGTAAAATTTTTTTGCAAATATTTTGTAAAACACTTGATTATCAATTTTTGTTGAAGCTATTGATTAATAGAGATGAATGGATAAAGAAAATTGAATACTTTCACTCACAAATGAATCAGTCAAGCAAGATATATTCAAGCAAGCAAATAAAAACAATACACAAAAGTAAAGGAGTAGAGTTTGGAATATCAAACACAAGGTTTATCCTAGTTCAGCCACTCCTTGTGACCTACGTCCAATCCTCAAGTAATCACCCGTGATTTTCCACTGTAACTTCAAGCTTGAACAGGTGCTTGCTACCTTTACAAACTAGAGCACTCACCACACCTTGGGATATTTCACCCTTTGCATTTGAGCCTCAACAACAAGGGATACATCACCCTTACGATTCTTTGAGGGATACCTCACCTTTTTTACAGATTAAACAAAGTATAGATGAATTGAAACTCTCTCAAGAGTGGATAATACAAATTGAAGCTCAATGGGTATCAAGGAATCACACACTAAAGCTCAAAATAAGGGTTTATGAGAAATAATAGTTAAAACTCATATTTAATGCTCAAGAAAATTGCTTAGATTGATTTCCAACTATTCTTTAAAACTCAAACATTTTCATTTATAGCCCAAAACATTTAAGAGCCATTGGTGGTGGTTGGAGGCATTAAATGCCAAAAACTAGCCGTTAAATATGTTTTCTGACTTCGCTAGATAACTAGTTATTGGTTTCATCAAGAAACATTGTAGTGCACAAATAACTAGTTATTTAAATGTCATAATTGGTTAAGGGCTTTTAAAAACATGAAGATATGCTCCTGACTTAGTGAAAAACCAATTATGGGTAGTTCATAATCGGTTATTCCCTTTTAAAAACATTAAGACATGTTTCTAACTTGGCAAATAACCAGTTATGGTTTTCAGATAATCAGTTATTGGGTTTCAGATAACTAGTTATTGAACTCAGATAATCAGTTATTGTTTGTCAAGAAAACAAGATTTCTAAAGGATTTTGCAACCAAAGATTCTCAAAACCTTTTCAACCTTTCTAAAACCATTTTGATCAAACTTAAACAATATTTTTATAAGTATAAAACATGATTTTGCAAAGAGATTTTAGTTGAATAAAAACCAAGATATGAGCTTAGTGTGATTCTTATTTACCTTTACACAAGATCTAAGTCCTATAAGCTAAACTTGAAGAACCTTAGGACTTGATCTTTGCACAACTATTTCTTTCTTGTTTGTTATCATCAAAATCATTGTTATTGCCAATGCTAATTACAAAAAGTTGTAAATGATGAAATGACTCTCTGATGTCATCTCTCTCTCCCACCAATGGCTAGTTTTTTACCTATTATCTAAACCACCAAATAATGAATCTGAATCACTATTACATCTGCCTCTCATCCAAAATTCCTTCATCTAATCCCTCAATCATCTTGAAAACATCTTCTCTCAAATCTAGAAACCCAAAACATTTCCAACCCTTTCATCTATACATCTAGAGTCATGAAGAAGTTGGGTCATTTGATTAATGCTCTTCTTGAGAAAAGGAGAACTCCATGGAAAGGGTCATCTCCACCCGCGAAGAAATCAAATAAAGAAGAAGTGAGAAAAGAAGAAGATAAAGAAATCTTGGAAGTCTTTGATTCTTCCATCCTTTTATTTTTTTATGAAGCAGTAAAGGCCAAGTACAATTCCAGATTCAAAGCCAGTCCAATTGTTCAATGCCGATTTGTAAATGTTGAGAAGATAGATGAATCAGGTTTGGATGCATGCGACCTAATAAACTTCCAACACTGGAGGAAGTTTCTAAAGTTAAATGATATCATCTACCCAAGACTTGTGTTAGCCTTCTATGTTGCGACTCAAATCTCTTTTAATCCGCTGAAAATCATAAGTCAAGTGAAGGGCGTGAAGATAATTCTTAATGAAGATGCCCTGATCAAAATCACAAAGTTTAAGGGAAGGGGGAAGAAGTTATTTGCTGATTAAGACTAGTGGCATGAGTACAGAATCACCTATTCGATTTTGAACTCTGTTCTCACTAACCTTGCTGAGAAAGGAATAGTGGTGAAGAAGTTGAGTCCAGAAGCCAGATTCCTCCATGCTTGATTCAACACATCATTCTTCCACGAGCAGTAAGTTTTATGTCTGATGTGGACCTCATGATCCTTTACCACCTGAAGAACAAATAACTTCTAAACCTTCACTATCTCATTCTGCACTTCATCATCTCGGCCTTAAATGCCCCTAAGAAAACTGTTGATCTACCTTATGGATTGCTTCTGACGAAGGTATTCTAGTTCTATCATGTGGATCTTGAAGAAGAAGTCACTTTAGAAGCTGGTCCAGAGTTCTCTGATAAGAACTTGTTTGCTATGGGCATCATAACAAAGCCCAAATAGAAGAAAGTAGGAGCTGACGAAGTTCTTACGTCCACTACTGAACGACTGGAAAGGAGATCGAAAAGGAGAAAAGATTTTATTGGTGTAACTTCTGAGAAAAGAAAGTTGCAAGAAAATCTACAAAAGCCCCAATTGTTTGTTATCCATCTGCTGTTGAAAAGGTAAAAGAAGAGAAAAGGAGAAAGAAAAGGAAGAGAAGATTAAGAAGCTAGAGAAAGAAATAAAGAAAGAAAAGGTTGAAGGATTCAAGCGGGTGAGAAAGAAGAGATAAACAAGAAAGAAAAATAAGAGGAAGATAGAATTTGAAAAAGAAGAAAAAGAAGCAGAAAGAGAAGAAGAAAAGGAACCGAAAGAGAAATACGAGGAGAAAATAATAGAAGAAAAGAAGAGAAAAGAAAAAGAAAAAGTTAGCAGAAGAAGAAGAAATGCTCAATATCGAAGAAGAAGTTGCCAAGATTGATGCGGTAACAGAGATAATGTAACACCCACAGTAGAGTATTACATTTAAGACTAATCCTAATAAAACTTACCCAAGTTGTGAAAGAATTAATCTTGTAAAAACGTCGATTTTAAAATTTCATTTGTGAAATAAAAGAAAATAAGTAAAAACCATAAATAAGATTTGAAATTAAAACAAACACACCAAATTATATATATACATCATATTACAGACCTTGTCCAAATAATTTACATAAATACAATCTCGTTTCAAAAATAAAGTACAAACATAACTACTACACAATATTCTAAAAACAAACCTAAGGATTTGGTTCCTTAGAAGGATCCTCCTCCTCTACATTATCATCAAAGAACCCAGGCAGATACAGACGCCATATGGGGGTCCTTCCCGATGATACTACAAAATTCTCTTGGGGTGTGTAGATAGACACAATTCCACCCCAGAGTTCACGAATGGGTATCATGAATTCCAGACGCACAGTAGTATGTTGGGTCAACACAGAAATCCCATTCAGGGTTCCACTCAAACTCATAGTCAAATCCCCGATGTAAACAAACCTCTCATTATTATAATCGAACCTCCAAGCGTCAGTTCCCCCGTGGAACTGGACCCTGACAAAACCTAAGACCTGGCGTCTCACTGCCATCACAACTAACAAATAGACAAACTGCTACTAGTGGTAAATAGATTTACCCTCTTCTTCGTCTCCCTGGTCTTTAGCAAACATACATAGCAAAACAAATACAATATAACAAAGAGATGAGAACTCCTACATCAATACAAGTATGACAGTAAAGAAAACGACAGCAAATAAAACAAAGAATAAAATTAAAACTATAAATTATACTGTCATCTCATAGATAATAAATCAAGCAAGTATAAATAACAATTTAATATGCTGACCAACAATGCATATGCATAATGACCAATTCCTACTCCATGGAGCTAAACACAGTTTCAGAGAGAATGATCTAGAAGATATGTCTGTCACTTGACTGCCGTGGCCAATAGTGCTATAATATATCAATTTATCAACGTGCATATCAAGGCATTGGACAAGACATTCTACACCAGATCTCGATATAGGACAGTGTCTCGATCCAGATCATCGGTGCGTTTGCATTGGTCTGCCTCACGGACAGAAGAGCTACCAACCGTCCATTGCGAGGTACCCACACCCCTATGCCCCCAAGGTCAACAAGTGACCTACACTTGTCTACTTGCACCCGCACATAAGTGTAATTCATCTCTTATGCATACAGCCTTAACCAAACAAGCGAATACGTTTTTCTATGCATGATGTATTGTTCAAACACATATATAATTATTATTTTAACAGTATATGATATGACCTCGCCTTCTCTTGGCGGTATAAATATTCAACATAACCGAGCCCACCACAACAGTCCGACAGGAAGCTGCTGTTTACGCTCAATCGCGTAGTGATATTATCATGTTTTCATAATCACGGAGCATTTTTCTTATGTTTTTAAATCGCGTAAGGATTTTTCAACATTTTTTTTAAATCGTGTAAATATTTTATTGCGTTTTCTCAATCGCATAGCCTAAAATTACTATTTTTAAGTCGCGTAAAGATTTTTTGATGTATTTTTAATTGCGTAAAATATTTCTAACATATTTTAAGTCCTAAATAAGATTTTTCTTATTTAATACCAAAAATTGACTTTATTTTTCATTTATTTGCATAATGGTCCTTCTATAAAATAATATTTACATAATAGTCCCTCTTTACATAATATTTTCAAAATAGTCCCTCTTTAAATAATATTTTCTACTGTTTCCTAGAAGATTGTATTTTCTTAATTTTATTTAAGATATTACAACTCAAAATTTCCTAACGCGCTTCAAAACCCATAGGGCAAGCTATACGTTAGTAAATTTCAAGTATTCACTTTTATTTTACTACATAGCTTTATTAAGCCAATTTTAATTCTAAAAAGTAAATTTCTTTCATTTAAAATTCCTAAACTTACCAAATTGAGTTCTTACTATTAAAATACCTAAGTCTATACTTCGTAAAATAATTTTGGATCTTGAAAATCCAAAAATGGCATGTTGGCCGAATTCACATATTGCTTCAAAATTCATATATAAATCATTTCCTAACACTTTAATTCTTATAAAATCACTTAATTAAATTTCTTGTCATAAAATCATTTAATCCTCAATTTGGAAAATAATTTAGAATCCTTAGTCCTCTTTGTTAGTGATGAGGCCGTGTGCCTCTAGGCTCTTTGGAGCCTGTAACACCCCAACTTTTGGGATAATTACAATATAGTCCCGAAATGTACTATTTTGTGAATTCTGTGAGCAGTAAATTAAATTTGACTATTCCGTGAGTGTACTTGACTGTTGTGTGTGATTTGCTCCGAGCCAGGGAAATAATAATTTTCTGGCCGGAAAAATCTTATTTTAATTAATTGGAGCTGGGGGATCTTACTAAACCCAATTCTGATTGATATATATATTAATCTCGTAATTTTTTGGATTTAACTGTGCAATAAAATAATTTTATATTTTTATAATATTATTTTATGTTACAGTACCTACTGTCTCAAAAACAGTAAAAATCTACTTCGGTTTGACCACAGATCTTTAAAAGTGCTGTGGGACCCGCGTTTAGGAAAAATAGTCAACTATGCTGACTGGACAATTTTTAACCAATGAGAGCAAGTCAACGAAAGTAGGCTTGACTTTCTAAACTAATAGGAAAAGGTCAACAAAAGAAGCATAGACTTTATTTAGGACCGTTGGATGAAAAGCATAATTTAGATGCTTTTGATCTTAACCGTTGATCCGATCAATGGTGTAAAACGAATCTAGATAAAATCACTAAGCAATATCCACCGTAGATGAGATCAATGGATAGGAAATCAAGATGATTTCAATGGCTAAGATGAAGTCAAACTTAGTGGCTTGGACTTTAGTATGAACTGTTGGATGAAGACTTAGTTAGGAAGCCTTTGATTTCAACCGTTGATCTAATCAATGGTGAGATTAGAATGATAGGTTTATGACCAAGTAATATCTACCTTAGATCTAATCTAGGGCTAAGGATTAAAGATGAACCAAGGGTTAGGATTAAGTCAACAATTGTAGGCTTGAAAATGGTTAGTAACCTAATTAAGCTTAATTTGACTAATCTAATTGCTTAATTAGTAAACTAAGTGAACTAGTTTAATTCTTAATTAATTATAATCTAAATACTAATTAGATATTCTAATATTTATTAAAGATTATAATATGCTAATATATATTAAACTAATTGATTATATGATTAGAATGTTGATTTAGTTTTAATAGGATAATTAACCTAACAAATTGTCTAATTTATTAGCATATAATTAGATGTAATTGGAAAGCAATTAATTCCCTAAATGGATGAAGACCACACGGTTGGACAGCAGCAAGGAGCCTTAGTTGGCTTGGTTCTACAAGGTTCAAGAAGCCTCCAAGTGTCATAAATCATGTGCACACCATGTGAACACATATTAGGATATTTACCTAGCAAAATTCAACACTCAACCTCACCCAAAAACACTCACTACGGCAGCAGCCCTTCCATTTCACTCTTCAATTTTATTTCACACTTATCTCAAATTTAAGCCATTCATTTTCTCTTCAAAAATACCAAGAAGCCATGCATACTTTTTCTTCCTTTTCTTTCTCCATATTCGGCCATATACCCTACACCCACAACCAAACATCTATAATTTCATCTCATCATATTTCCTGAACCTAAATCCCATTCTAAACACTTTTTGTTCACAAAGTTTTTCCAAAATCCTACTCTATCTTGTCCAAAATCCAACTTCTTGCTTACTTACTTAAGGGTAAGTTTTGTTTAAATGGTTCAAAATTGAATTTTTAATTTTTCTAACCATGATTGTTCCATGGTTTTTCAATATTGTACCTTGTATGTGTATTTGCTAATTGTTTAAGAATTTTAGGGAATTGTTTGGGAGTCACACGAAATTTGAAGGAAATGAGGAGGATTAACCGATTAAATTGTCTACAAGAGGTAAGAGGGAGATTTAATCTCATCAACCCTAAGTGGTGATGGGAAAATGGATTTGTTTGTGTATGGAATCCATAAGGATTCATTTGTGTGGTTGTTTATTGTATTTATTATTTATTTGTGTAATTGTTTAAATGCTTTCCTATTTGTGATTTATTTTGCTATGCATGATTATAGCTTTCATTATTTTTGCTATGCATGTTTATGGCTTTAAAATATATTGTAAGTATACTATATGTAATTATATAATTGCATGTGTTTATAATTGTATATAATTGTATAATTATTAAAATAGGATGTGAATAACATGTACGATTTGCATGAGTGTTCCAAAGAACACACTATGAGGCTCACGGCCTTACATCCAAAAAGAGAACCAAAATGTTCTCAGCAATTTTCTAAATTACTGATTTGAGGAATCTAGGTAAAATAATTAATTTAAAAAGGATTTAAGTTAATTATGGCCAACATGCCATTTAGTGTATAATCAAATACCATTTTATTTTTGATTTGGCCAACATTCCATTTTATTTTCTAAGATAGGATAGGTAATGATTTTATTAAACAAATCGATTCCAAAGAATCATTGAGAAAATCAAAGGAATTAATTCAGTCCTAGAATTTTAACTTAGTAGAATTTAGTTTAAATAAGAATTAAATCAGACGCTTGAAAAATACTAACATAGAGCTCATTTTATAATTTTTGAAGTGCGTTAGTGAGTTTTAAAGTGAAATTATTGGGTAAAAATAAAATAAACTATATTTAGAGGAAAACGTTAAAAATACCTTATACCGATTTTATAGGCAAAGTGCTGCTGAAATTTAATAAAATCAGACGTTTAAAATGAAAAGATTCCATACTATATTTAGAACACAAGGAAAATACTCTACGTATTTTAAAAGTACTAGATATAGTTTTACACATATTAAAAATAATGATTCTAAGCTATTCGGTTAAGAAAATGAATTAAAAATCCTACGCGATTGAGAAAATAATTTTATGATGTTTAAAAATGTCAAAATATATTTACACGATTTAAAAACGTTTGTGAAAATAACGAGATTGTGAAAATGCGATAAAATTCCTATGCAATTGATCGATACAGTGAGTTTTTCTGTCGGGCCAAAGTGATGGACCCGGACATGTTGTGGTGTAGTACTGTCAGGTGGGACGTACTATATTTTGGTATTTTGTTAAATCTTGTCGGTGGGACGTACTATACTTTGGTTTTTGGTGACAAAGGGTATTTTGGTAATTTTTCATAATTATGGTAAAATTTGGATAATAAGGGTATTTTTGTAATTTTAGATCATGTTTAGAGTGTTGTGCCAATTTGGTTTATAATTGGCGATTGATTGATAAGGCGAATTACACCGTAATTGGTGTGATAAGCGTAGTGTGGTTCATTTATGAACTTGGAGGCATTAGTGTGCGGAGGATCCCATATGTGGACAAGTGGTAGCACCTGCGGGCCGTGGTAACGGGCAACACACTAATGATCTTGACAAGCACTATTCTTAATCGAGATCTTGAGGAGATTAATAAGTACTATGCCCTGTGGTACACGATGTTTGGACTGTGTCTTGCTACACGATGTTTTGGACTGTGGGCTATAGACACGACGTTTTGACAAGTGCAATAGTTTGGTTGGGCAGCCATAAAGTATTATTAGTTTCTATTCGGATCATTCTCTCGATATCCGTGTTTAGCTCCATGGAGTAGGAACGAGTCGGTGTGTGTTCATGCATTACCGCATTTTCTTGTTCATGCATCATCCGCACTTTACTTCTTATCATATTCTCGTGATATAATATATGATGTCTTGTTTTAATATATTATGTATGATACATGTTATTTTAATATATATTGCTTTAATATATTATGCATGATATAATGGTATGTGTTATTTTAATATGTATTACTTTGTTATATTATGTATGTAATGTTGGTATGTACTGTTGTGATATTTGTTTGTATTGTCGTTTTCTTTATTGCCATGGGGGTAATGGTGTAGATTGTCTCACCTCTTCATTGTATTGTTTTATCTGTTTCTATTTTATGTTTAAATCATCAAAGACTACAATGGCGGAAAGAGGAGGACAGTTAGGTTTCTTTAGGCTACAATTTCTCGAAGGCGCTGAGGCTTGGTATGTCCACTGGGACACCGGACACATAGAGTATAGTGGTAACGTGATTTTATCAGTTAGTAGGACTTAGCAGGGGTTGGTTACTACACGTTACACGGTTGCTTTCGTAGAGATCATTTTACCTATTAGGGAGTTGTGGGACGAGTTTCACTATACTCCTAGAGAGAACTTCGATACACTTTTGGGTCGAATTTCTATCGGTCAAGACATTCCTAACTAAGGAATTTGTCTTATGACGAGGGCTCATGTCTTAGGTGTTATGTTTTAGTAGTATATTGTCTTTTACTGTTTTTATTAAATATTAATAGTTGTAAATTAGTTGTATACTTCAGACCAGAATCACATGTATATTATGGTGAATTTATGTTTGTTATATTTTGTGTTTTCGCGTTAATATATTTAATGTTAAAATTATAAAAGGAAAATATATATATATAGATATCACAAATATTACTTAAGTATCAAATATTTTTATAACTTGGGTAAGGATTTTATTTATTTATTTTTTCTGCATCATAAATGTGACATCCCCAGAAAGGGTGTTACAGAGCCTTCATACGAATTTTTTCATTATGTAATTCACATCCTAAATTACACAAGTATCATCATGCTTCCAAATTCACATAGGCAAGTATATTATCAAAGCTATAAGCATACCAAACATACATGCAAGCATATTTTCAAAACCATAAGCATATCAAACACAAACAAAGAGAGCTTAAACAATCAAGTGAATAAATTTTTATGGATTTTTCGCCATAAACATTCCATTTCCTCACCACCAACACATAGTTGATGAGGTTAATCTCCCTATTACCTCAAGGAAGACAATAACTTCAAGTTCCTCCTTCCTCTTGAATTCGTGTGGCACCAAGAAAAATCTTAAGCAATCTTAAACAAATCTAAAAGTCATAAATAAGGTTTGAAAACAATAAACCATGGATCAATCATGGTCTACAAAATCAAAAATCGAACTTAGGATCAAAGATTCAAGAAATTACCTTTGATGTAAGAAATCAAAGATTACTTTTTGAAGCACTTAGAGAAGGATTTTGATAAAACTCTCTAAAAGAAAAGTGTTTAGGATGATGTTTAGGTTTACAAAGTAAGATGAGATGAAATTATACAAGTGAGGAGGTATAGTTTAGAGGTTGTGGTCGTGAGCTTCAACAAGAAAAAAGAAAGAAAAGTAGTTGGGTGTTCTTGAATTTTGAGAGAAAAAGATGAAGACTTGATATTTCAAAGTGTAATAAAATGAAGATGGATAGCTATTATTTCCTTGCATTGCCGTGGAGTTAGTGTGTAGGAGAAATTATTGTTTAATCAATGTAGTAAAAAGATCTAATGCATTTCACATGGCCTATGTCATTTAGGAGTCATCAAATGGTCATTTAGATTATTCAAGATCATGGTGGAAGGCCTTGTTGGCCGTGTGACTCAAGGGGGAATGGAACCAATTTGGTTCCATCCTAACCTCCTAGTTACACTTGAATTATCTAGTTACTCCATCTAGTTATACTTAAACTAATTTAGTTAGAATTTCTAGTTACATTCTAACTAGTTAGTTACATTATTATGTCATTGTATAAGTCATGCTTAAGTCATATTTCTAGATAACTTAGATATTTATTTAGTAACTACCTTCTAAGTATTTCGTAACTAAGTTAGTTCCATCTAGTTACTAGTTAAGCTATTTAGGTAACTTAGTTAGTTTTTTCAAGTTATTTAGTAACTAGTCCAACCATTTATATTGACCATTTTCTATTGGTCTAGAAATGTCCAACCACCTTTGTTGACTCATTTCTATTGGTTCATTTTAAAATAGGTTACAGAAATTATTCTCAGTCTATTATCCGACAAATAAAATATATCGGGTCCTTTTCTCGGTAACAGAAACTGCTGTAAATAAAATAGTGGATATTTTCTCGTGAAATATTTTTATTTCATAGATAAATCTTAAAAATAAAAAAATTAGTTTTCGTGTCTCTCAGATTCGGGTTTAGTAAGATCCCCCGTCTCTGAATAAATCAATAAAGATTTTTCCCAGCCCAAAAATTATCATTTTCTTGACTCAGAGCAAATCACACACAAGGATAAAAAATAGTCTCAGAACAGTCCAAATAATTTTATATCACACAAAAACACAAAACAGTACAATTCAAGCGTTACTAACAAATAGCAGAATTTGGGGTGTTACAGATAGGAAGGAAAGAAGAAGAGAAGGGAGTTGGTGGATCCCAATCTCAAAATTTCAGTTTTTCAATTCTATCATTTCCTGAATAGAGCAAAATGTTAACAAACATAATTGCTGAAGTGTTTGAAAACCTTTATGGGAAGTCTTTAGAAGAAAACTCTTTGCCCATCCTAACTGTAACTAAAGAGGATGTCAAGACAAAGTATTTGTTGGCCAAAGCAGAAGCCTTTGAAAAGGAGCTGCTAAAAAGAAAAGAGGAAGAAAAGAAAGTGATAGAGATCAAAGATTAGAAGCATGTTGTTGCTTCTTAAGCTGATTCTGAAAAATAACAGGAATCATCTCCTACTTCTAAAATAATAAGACCCACTCCTTCTTAATAAAAATCATATGTTGAACCCTCTACTCTATTAGCCACAAAACCTTCTGAACCTTTTGATGATGAACTCACTACTCCACCAACCATGGGTATACCTTTCTTTGACAACTTTGTACTAATAAGAATAGAACATATCCAAGATATCCACACCACCTTCGTTGAAGTTGTTCACATAGAGGTTCTTGTGCTTGAATCAGAAGATAAGAGTGTTGGAAATCCAGGTAAAGCCTCTGGTGTTGAAGATACTGGATTTCTTTAGAAATTTATGGAATTAAAAAAGAAAATTGAAACTACCTCAGCCTCTCAAACAGTAAATCAGGTCTCTACTCTACATGTAGCTTATTGGCAAGGCAAGAAATTAAAACAATCAGTTGAGGACCATCTAACCTTTTTAAGTAATAAAGTTCAAAGTCTAAAAATCGAGATTAAAATTGTTTTTAAAGGGATAAATGCTATTCTAGCTGCTTTTATGGCCAAGTTCGCATAATATAAAGATTGATAAGTATAGAAGATTGAAAATGTTGTTCTACTAGATGACCCAGAGAAGCGGGCAAGACCCTTCTAATGGCATCTGACTTTTGAACTCTCTATGAAGATCAACAATATTTCTTTACCCTACTTTTTGCTAATAACAAAACAGGGAGAAATTAAAAAAAAAGATTTAGGCATATGCAAAAGGGGAATATTATAATATCGTTATGCATGAGTATTCATATCATATTATGTATCTTTTGAATTCTATTGAATATGAATGAGTGTTTTACTTCTAATCATCATATTTGATTCTAATTGCCTCTCAAATCTCTTATCCTTTAATCTATCTAAGAAATTTCTTCTCACACATTGCTAAATGTTTAAATTGATTGGTATTTTATCTTTTAAAGAATCTAAGTTTAGTTTGTCATCATCAAAAAGAGGGAGATTGTAAGCTCCAAATCCTTTAAAAGTTATAGGAACTTGTTGAAGTTTTCAAAGACTTTCTAACTTTTGATGATCAACAAAATTGCACTTAGACTTAAGCATTACTAATGTTTCTACTTATGAATATCAAAGTACAAAAAAGAACACTTCTAGAACTTGTGTTTTTGAGAAATATCTCTTATCAAAGTTTTAAAGGACTTCATGGTTTCTGAGTGAGTCTTTAGCTGAAAATGTTAAAGATTTTTGTCAACACTTATATATGAAAAGGCTCACAAAGTCTCTCTAAGAAATTTCTGATGTCAAATTGCTAAAGTATCTATTTCGAGTTAAATAACTTAGAAACTAAATGTTTTCAAAAGAAGAGATTTCTTTTTAGAAGTGAACTCAGAAAAAAAGTCCTGTTCAAAAGTTTCATAACTCAAAAGAAAAGAAGAATTAAAAATCAGAAGCAACAAAGTCACAAAATATCAAAAGATGCATCGCTTTTGACTATTGCTGGAAAAGGACAAAATTTTTAAACTAAAGTTGTTTAAGCACAAAAGGACAAGAAAACAGTCATAGTCCTTTCAGCAAGTTACCATTAGAAGAGTCAATGACTAGCTCCTAGAAAGGTATAAATAGATGAAGTCTCGAGCTAGGAAGGATTGACACACAATGTTATATTGCCTATTTTCTAGTCACTCTTCTAAACTCATAATCTTGCTTCTGAACTCAATTTTTCATCTGTAATAAGCATCAGATCTTTTGTATAAATGAGAAACAAAGTTCTCTATTGTGAAATTGCTTAAATCCACTCTGCATGTTATAGAGATTATATATAACCTTTCTCTATATTTAGTTGAGTATATCCACACTGAGTGTTGTGAGAAAACTCAAATCATATCATCTTATTGTAACTTGATCCAACAGTGATAGTTGAGAGTTTCTAGTTTGAAGAGGCTAGTGTTAAAGGAAGAATATTTGTGTTCTAGCTTGGAGAAGCTAGTGTTCAACAAAGAATACTCGTGAAAATATAAAATCCTGGTTGTTGTGTTGGTGTATGCCCTAGAGCCTGATACATTTGTCTATATTTACATACATTCTATTATGCTTATTGTAATATATGAGGCATTTCATTTATTATGTTCTTTTTTGATAAATATAATAAAGTCCTTAGAATAGTAAGTTTGATGCCACATGTTATCGAGTGGATGACTTGATCGTGAGATCCCTTTTGGCTATAACACTATTCTTAAATGTCCTTAGTCAAATATTATTGTTAATTAGGACAACAATAATACATTGAGACTAGTATGTGCATAGACTGATGACCACATCTCATGGGTCATGGATTTGAGATATCAAGTCTTCACATAGGTACATATTAGAGTAATGATGTACTAGACTGACCCACCATGAGAACGCTACATGGATCGTTACGTGAGTGTCATAAGCGATTCTCATAGTGACAATGGTATTTGTGGTCCTTTGACCTGAAATCACTATGATTCCTATATGAGGAGTTGTGTGTTTTAATACCATCAAACGTCATTTGTAAAAAAAGTGATTATAAAGTTGGTTATTGGACATACCACAAATCACGCAGAGGGATGTGAGTGACCTAGATGAGATTTGTCACTCCTACATAACAGAAGCGATATCTTTGGGCCCCCTGATTGAGTGAGACTGTGAAATGCATGACCATGCTCAAATGAGTCAATATGAGATATTGATTTCATTTGTTATTACAAAGTCTACTCGAGTATCAGGAAATGAATGATTGGACTATACAAGGGTGACACATTCCATGCCTTGTGTTCAATCTAGATATCTTGACAAAGGGACTAAACGACACGGAAACATTAGTCACGGAAAGGTTGTGTCAAATCACTGACATTCTTGTTACTTGGATAGTAGCGATGTGTTGCTAGATACTGCTCACTACTTGTAATATTAAAATGGGATTTTAATATTACTGCCAACGTAATGAGAACCTGCAGGGTCACACACATAGAGCAACTAAAATTGGAGCAATGGATTCGAGTTGGACTAGGATTCAAATATGGGCCAGACTCATAACAGATGAGTCTAGGGTTGCACAACTTACCTTGCTGTTGCTCACATTCACTTAAGGCAGTCACTATTATAAATAGTACTACTAAGGGGCTGCTAAGAGATACAATTCAGAACCCTAGCCGACCTACAGAAAAGTGAGTGAGAGAGCGATAAGTTTCTTTTCTTCTTTTCGCAGCTAGCACTGTGTGAGAGACCTGAGGCTCCTCTTTGCGGACGTTGGACATTCGTGAGTCTGTTCGTGTGGATACCGCAGAGACATCGTTTCTATTACGGTGTTGGTGATTCACGTCCTTTCTTTTGATCACACTTCAAGAGGTAAATAATTTAAAAACTCAGATTATGGCTTTTGCATGGATCCTTGATGGGAATCCTGTTTTTCTGCTGCGTCATATATCCACAATTCCCAACATGTTGACTAGGGACTGGACGTAGGCATATGTATTTGGTCAAACAAGTACAAATTGTTTGTGTGCAGTCTTCTGAACTATACAAAGTTTATCTTTTGATATATATTTTTTGTTCATTAATTAATCTTTTGATCCAATATCTAAACCGTTAAAGGTTTAAGAAATAAATTCTAAGTAACAATTTAAATCTCTTGACTTATTTCTTGTAATTACATCCAAGCTTCTAACACTTTTGAATCTAACATTTCATTATCCAAATGAAAAACACTTAAGTTTTGGACTTGGCAAAAAAGTTGAGAAAGTTGGAAGCACGATTCAACTCCCTTTCTCGTGTTGTTTCCACCTTCATCATCTCCACCATCTTTATGCTTAAGTGACATAAACTTGTTTTTGTCTCCTATCATATGTCTTGAGTAGCCATTGTCTAGGAACCAACTGTGCTTCTTACTTTTGATCATAAGGCAAACCTACATAGGAAGCAATCACATATTTTGGTACCCAAACTTTCTTAGGTTAGTTAGTTTGATCTTGGATGGTTTGTTTTAGAAGTAACATGTAGAGGCTATTCTGTTACAATAGAAACAAACTACTCAAGTTTCTTGGCAAGCACAAAGAAATTCTTAACATTATAGGAAAATTAGTTTCTCGTGAAGGACAAATCCACCACAAATTTATGGTGACTATATTTGTTGCAAAACTCTCCTACCAGACACCGACCAATCTCATTGGAGTTGAGGTTTTGTGAAAGATTTGTCTACCGCTGCAAATTTGTCTATCGATAAATTTGTGACCAAAAAAACCACCGCACACTTTAGGAAAAAAAAAGAAACTTTACTCTCTGTATTAATATCCAAAAACCTTTAATTACATTCTAGTTTTTACATATCCAAATCTTCTAGTCCATGCTTCTAATTAATTAATTTCATAATACAAAATAACAAACATAAATTATATTATCTAAGCAAAGTTTGTCCAAACACAACCTGATCCATACAAAGTTAAAACAAAAATTAAGAACCCAACTTAGACCAAACAAAGTTAAGAGGTACCCACAACAAGGTTCGTACAAAAGTTCAAAAGAAATGTAACATAATCCAAATTGCACTCAAACATCAATTTGAATCCATATCCTCATCATCACTATCATCTTCATGCTCATCATCTTCACTATTATCTTCATTGTCTTCAATTATTGGTTGCTTGCCTAGTTGAGTGCCTGTGGAACTTAAATATGATTGGAACTTAAATATGATTTCAACATATTACTAATGCATTTTTCTTGCTAACGTTGGTATTGTCGAAATTGTTTTTCTCACTTAGAATCAATCTATTGCCTCTCCTACTCCATCCACTGTTGAACCTCCTGTTGAGATATAAAAATTCCTAACCTTAAAGCAAACAAATCTAATAGCTACTAAGATGTAAAAATTAAAGGGCAAGTAATAATCATTTAAACTTAGCTGCTAAGATTATTCAACCAATTTTAATTTAGGGATCAGTATCACCATATCAAAGTTCTTTAAATAATTATGATGCATAGGGTGGAAAAGAATAGCTTACAGTTACTAATCTAATATTTAATTCACATAAAGCTGCTTAATATAGGTGTAGCTACCCTATAGTAAGTAGGATCCTAGACTTTAAAGGTTTAATGAAAAAATTGATTAAGATAAAAGCTTCATCTACACATGCCATGTTGCTCTCTCAATATATTAATTATGGCTGCAATTAAAGAGTTTAGGACTCTAAGTTAAGTCCTAGAAAATAAGCAAGAATTAAAGCTCTAAATACAAGGCCTATTAATACATGGCTAAAACACATTATACTTGACTAATTCCTACAAAATGTGGGAATCGACCACCAAGGAAATGTTGGAACTAACCACCAACACCTTCAATGCACTGCCAACACTCCCCCTTACGTTGGTGAATAGGTATTCTCCATTCTTAACTTGGATACAATATTCTAGAATTCTGTACTGCTTAATCCTTTAGTGAGTATATTAGCAAGTTGACCCTGTGTAGTTACATAAGGTGTACAAATCAATCTATTTTCCAACTTCTCCTTGATAAAATGTCTGTCAACTTCAATGTGCTTTGTTTTGTCATGTTGTACCTAGATATGAGTTATGCTGATTGCAGATTTGTTGTCACAATAGTCTCATTGGTCCATCCTACTTTATCTTGAAATCTTCGAGAATGATCTTTGACCAAAGTAGTTCATACACACTTTGTACCATAGCTCAAAATTTTGCCTCTGCACTAGACCAAGCTACCACATTCTGTTTTTTACTCCTCTATGTCATAAGATTCCTGCCAAGGAAGGTGCAATACCCAGAGGTTGATCTTCTATCAATCAATGATCTAGCATAGTGAGCTTCAATATATACCTTAAGTACTAAACCTCCATTTCTCTTAAATAGATTACATTTTCTAGGCGTTCCCTTAAGATACTGTAGTACTCGATGAGTTGCTTGTAAGTGAACTTCTTTCGAGCTATGCATGAATTGGCTAATTAATCTTACTACATATGTAATATCTAGTAATATGTGAGATAAATAAATTAATCTTCCTACCAGACATTAAAACATTTCTTTGTCCACTGCAGCATCTTCTGTTGTTCCAAGTTTTATATTCAGATCTATGAGTGTGTTTGCTAGTTTGCAGGTTGTCTTACCTGTTTCTTTGGGTAAATCTGTAACATGTTTTTGTTGGGGGATAAAAATACCTTGCCTAGAATAAGCAACCTCAATTCCAAGGAAGTAATTCAATCTTCCTAGTGCTTTGACCTCAAATTCCTTAGCCAAACTCTGACTTAGAACATGTTTCTCCTTACCATCATCTCCCATCACTATTATGTCATCCACTTACACCGAGAGAGTTGTCCCCCTAAAGGAGAGTGTTTAATAAACTGAAGATTACAGAAGATTCTGGTCAATCAATCAATCCTTAATTGGGTTAATTGTGTTTGATACTGTGGAAAACTATGTTGGACGGTGGCTTCTTATTTTGTTCCCACGTTTCTAATGTTACATTATTTTTAGTATCTTAATGTTGCTTATTTTCTAGGCTTGATTAGTTTGTTTTTCTAGGGACTAGTTTGAATGTACAGCTCCCTAAGTATCTTTGTAAACATTCAGTAATGAATAATACATAGAGAAAAATTATTCTCTAAACCTTTATGGTATCAAAGCAAACTCTCAAACTCAAATAATTCATGCTATGGCTTCCGAAATTAGCAACTCATCCAACGTCACTTCTACTGTAGAGGACGTTGTCTCTCAATCCCATATAACCTCTGAGAGTTCTGTCATTCCCATCACGGGACACAAACTCAATGGAAAAAATTATCTCTAATAGTCTCAATTTGTTCTCATGTTCACTAGCGGTAAAGGGAAGGATGATTATTTTACCGATACTAATGCTCCTCCCTCTAAGACTGATCCTAAATACAAGTAGTGGAAATCCAAGAATCACATGGTTATGTCCTAGTTGATCAACACCATGAATCTTGAAATTGGCCAGAACTTTATGTTTTATTCAACTGCAAAGGAGATCAAAGGTATTCTTCATAACCTCCAACAAGGAGAAACTTCTATAACCCAATATTATAATGTTCTTACCTAGTATTACAATCAACTTGATATGTTTGAAACCATTACCTGTAACTGTCAGGAAGATAAAAAGAAATATAACCGAATTGTGGAGAAAGAGAGGATTTTTAATTTTTAACTAAGTCTCAATAAAGACCTTGATGAAGTAAGAGGAATGATTCTTGGAACTAAGCCTTTGTCTTCCCTCTGAGAAGCTTTTGCAAAGGTGAGAAGAGAAGAAAGCAGAACAAAGATCATGATGGGAAATCAAGGACCTACCAATACAGTAGAAGGTTCTGCCTTTGCAGTTCGTGGACATCTCAATCAAGGGGGTGATAGCTGTAACAACCCAAAAATTATTTATTTCATTATAAGTAATCGTTTTATAATATTTATGATTTTTAGGAATTTTTGTGAATTTTTCTGGAAACGATGAATATTTTAATATATTTCTCGTTTTACGTGTGCACTGAGCGGAGCCGAGGAAAACGAAATATTTTCCCTAAGGCTGGTAAACCTTGAACTGTCAACGTGTCGACGGGGGATCTTACTAAACCCGGGGCCGGGCACAGTTTGCGAGGTTTGCATTTTTTGAGGTTTTATCTGCTAAATAAAATCGCTGTATCATAAAATTATCTGATGAATAATAAAATATTATTTTCATCAGTTGTAACTTTCATTCATTGAGAAAATAATTCTAACAGTGTAATTAAATCATCTGTCAAATGTACTTAATTGAGGAGACAAGTTTACTATGCATTTTATTGAGAAGCGCACGAAGCTTCTCAAGGAAGCTTCAAGGAAACTTCTAGGAAGCTTCCTTCCCAGCCACTATTCACTCTCTCTCTCCTCCCATTTTTTTGCAGCACGTTTGACTATAGGGGGGAGCATATTTCACTTTTTTTCTCACATTTTCCCTCCTCCCAATACGCAGCTACTATTCACTCATCTTTCTCTCTTCTCTTTCACCCCACAGCAGCAACACCGTCCACCCACACCTCCATTTTGTACTTCAAAACCATCACAATCCTAGCACCATTTTGTGTTGGAGGACCACCATCATTGAGGAAATCATCTTCAAAGTTCTGCCATTTTCTCCATCTTCATTCTCTTCTACTTTGAAGCTTAAAGGTTGGAGCTTTAAGGTAAAGCTCTTAGCTTTTTCTTCCTCCCCTCTCATTTTCGTAACCCATTGTCATTTTGATGACCATGGGTATTCATTTCAATATTGGGTTCTAATTTTGCACGTTTAAATGTTTAAGGATTTCCTGGAAGCTGAAAACGTAAATCCTGACCAAAAGGAGCAGCCTTTCTTTGTGCTTCTCCAAGGTAAGAGGAAGACACTCCTCCTCAACCTATTTTAGCATTTAGGAACGTCTGTGATTGGTGTTGAGGGTCATTCTGTTTTTGCATATTGTTTGTATTGTATGTGTGCTATTTGATTGTTTATGTGTTTTGATATATATCTGGATGTATTGGAACGTGCAATATGGAAGGGAATGACTTCTGATTGGCTCTCGGATGGCCACGCTTTGAGACTAAAATTTTGGGATTCTTGGTAAGAAATTGTAATAACTTGAGTTTCTGACCATTTAGTAAAATGTTAAAATCCGTCGAGTATAAACTCCTGGCCAAACCCGTCGAATTTGATATCTTGATCACTTAGTAAAATGTTAAAATCCGTCGAGTATGAACTCCTGGCCAAACCTGTCAAATTTGATATCTTGATCACTTAGTAAAGTGTTAAAATCCGTCGAGTATGAACTCCTGGCCAAACCCGTCGAATTTGATATCTTGATCACTTAGTAAAGTGTTAAAATCCATCGAGTATGAACTCCTGGCCAAAGTAGTCGAATTTGATATCTTGTTCACTTAGTAAAATGTTAAAATCCGTCGAGTATGAACTCCTAGTCAAACCCGTCGAAATTGATATCCTGATCATTTAGAAATGTTAAAACCCGTCGAGTTAGAATGACAGATCCGTCGAATTAGGGTTTCTGACCAGTGTTTTCGTCGATTTGACACTTGGGAGATTTCTCCAACGTCGACACCCATGTCCGTCGAATTAGGACTTCTTCTGATCTTCTGGAATAATTCGACAATTTTGATCTCCATTCGACAGAACCTTCATCCGACGGAAATTAATTTTTAGCCAATCTTGTTATAAAATGTTCCCCCATCTTTCATCCTTCTGCCATGTCATTTATCGTCGAATGGCAGCCTCAAGTTTTCACCAAATACCTTGTCTCTGTCGAATTCAACAGTATAGTTTATCACCCCACACCTAGCAATTAATTTCGTGACTTTGCTGGTGATTCAGGCCGTGTATCTTCCTGGACTTAAAACCTTTGGATTAATAAAAGCATATTAATCATAAATAATTGGATGACTAGAAATTAATTAGGGATTCATAAATAGGGAAGAACATGAGTATGGGTGAGCTTGTGAGGCACATAATGAATTTAATGGTTGATTTCTACCATGATTTTGAATGGGATTGTGGTTTCCCTTAAAATGTGCTATTGGTTTGATGTGGATCTGTGAATGGGTTCAAAACTTATGGATAAATCACATGACATGCATTTGAAGCATGATTGACCGAGTTGTCATGAGAAGCATGATTGAGTCATGCATTGCACAAAAAGAAAGAGAACGTCCGTTGGACTTTGTAAAGGCCGAGTTGCCTAGGAGATGATCACACCTTAGTGCGGGTGCGAATAGACAAGTGGGGTCCTGTAGTTGGCCTTGGGGGCGTCGGGGCGCGGGCGTCTCACAGAGGGCAGTGGTAGCTCCTCTGGACTGTGGGACAGACCAATACACACGCACTGACGATCCTGACTGGCCACAGTCCTATATCGAGATCTTGTGAGAATGCCGCTGTATAAAGCCTTGACGCGCAAAATGATTGATTATTTTCTGGAAAGCACTTATTTTATGGCTGACGAGATACTAGCATGTCTCCCTGATCACTTTCTCCGATTGTTTTGTGTCTAGCTCCATGGAGTAGGATCTTGATTATTGAGGGCACATGTGCATAAAGAGTCCATGAATTATTTGGCATACATTTTATTATAATGGGAATTATTGTCTTACTGTTATATATATAACTGCCTGGAACTGCTTATTTGCTTACTTCTGCTATTCATTGCTTATGCTTATTATTTGGAAATGCTGCGTGGGCGCTTCGCGCCGTTTGGTTTCTTGATGCTATAATTGGTAATGATGGTAGGATGTCTTACCTCTTTCTTGTACTTTTCTTGCTCTATGTAAATCTTTGGTTAAAGACTGTAAGTGGGAACGAGGTTGGATTCTTTTGGATTTTATTGGTTTGACCTACTGCATCCGGTGATGCCGTCGCGAAGGGAGTCCTTTTGGGTTCGTTCGAATTGTGTTCACTGGTGATGCCAAGAGTTGGCGAGTCGACTAGACCAACAAGCGTATACGATATGTTGGGGATTTGACCACGAACATGAAGAGGACTGCGATCAAATACCTTATTCTGTATTTCTCACTACACCGGTGAGCCCGGAGTTGCCTCACACATTCGGGACTCGAAGGAGTGCCCAACTCTTTAGTTGTAGATATATTGTGGGTAGTTTATACTTTATTTTGCATTACTTGTACAAAGTAGTTTTTGGGTACATGTATGTTTTAAGGCGATTATCCAGTCTGAAATGCTGTAATTTGAATACATTTTACACTTCATAGTTTTAACTGGTTGTATACGTAACTATTCATTCGTGGCTCCTATTTTTCCTCATATGAGAAATGTTTTAATATTTTTGTAAAGTTTGTTATTTGACGATGTTAGCACGCTGACATTTAGTGACCGTGACATAATGACGATTATGCCGTGGTTATTAAATCGAGGGGTGTTACAATAGCAAGCCATACAAAGGGAGATCATGGTGTGATTTCTACCACTGTCCTGGACATAAAGGAGATATGTTGGAGAATTCATGGCAAACCAGCTGATTGGAAACCAAATAAAATATAGTTTGACTGAGATAGTGGCATTATAATGTTATCACAGAAAATAAATTAGCCACTGAGACTACACCCTTTAGCAAAGAACAATTAGAAGTCTTCCAGAAGATGATAAACCAAGTTGGCACCTCTATTATTGGATCCGAGTCAACAGTTGGAAAAACTATTTTTCCAACCACACTAAACAGCAAAGTTGAATAAGGAAATGCTTGGGTGATTGACTCATATGCCACGGATCATATGACTGGTGATGCCTCTTTATTTAATTCTTATTTGCCTTGCTATGGGAATTTTAAAGTACGGATTACAAATAAGTCATTATCTACAGTTGTAGGCATTGGTTCTGTTGTTGTGTCTGAATATTTAACCTTTGAATCTGTCCTCTTTGTTCCTAATTTGTCATGCAACCTATTATTGATCCGTAAACTTATCAAAGACCATAAATATGTTACTAAGTTTTTCCTATCTTATTTCCTATTTCAGGATCGGGACTCAGAGAGGATGATTGGCAATACTAAGGAGTGTGCGGGTCTCTATCTTCTCTATATGCTTGGTACCCCTAGAAATCAAACTCGGACAACTCACTATGCTTCTGTAATAGTCATTTCTAATAAAGATTTGTGTCTGTCCAAACTCTTGATGATATTATGTTATGGCATTTTAGACTAGGTTATCATAATTTTATGTACCTTGCAAAGTTATTTCCATCCTTATTCATCAATAAAAATCCAAGTTTATTTCATTGCGAAATTTGTCAACTTGCTAAACATACAAGAAACTCTTTTCTGGTTCACACTTATCAACCTTCTCATCCATTTTCAATAATTCATAGTGACATATGGGGGCCTTCCGTGTTACAAACATCTCTGGAACTAGGTGGTTCATCTCTTTTGTTAATGATCACACAAGGGTTACTTGGGTGTATCTAATGAAAGAAAAATCAAAAGCTAGACCAATATTTCAGAAATTTCACTCCATGATCTAAAATAAGTTTCAAACAAACATCCAAATTCTCAGAAGTGATAATGGCACTGAATACTTTAATTTGGCTCTTGGGAATTACTTAGTTGAGAAAGGGATTGTCTACAAAAGTTCTTGTGTTGATACTCCTTAACAAAATGAGAGGGCAGAAAGGAAAAATTGTCACTTTCTTGAGATTGCTTGTGCCCTTCTATGTATAGCTCATCTTGAGGTTGCTCGTGCCCTTCTATTTATAGCTCATCTTCCTAATTGTTTCTGGGGAGATGTTGTCCTTACAACAACTTATCTCATCAATAGAATGTCCTCTCGTGTTTTACAGTTAACAACTCTTATTCATGTTCTTAATGATACCTACCCCAAAAACAAACTCATCTCTAACTTACCTCTCAAAGTTTTTGGTTATTCAACCTTTGTTCATATCTCTCTCCACCTTAGGAGCAAACTTGATCCAAAGGCTATCAAGTGTGTTTTTCTTGGGTATTCTCCAACTCAAAATGGGTATAAATGTTATTCTCCTGATAAAAAGAAATTTTACAATTCTTTGGATGTCACATTCTTTGAGAACTAGCCTTTCTAATCCAAAACCCATATTTAGGGGGGGATTCCATTCACTAGTAAGGACAACAAATATCAGTTTTGGCAAATTGAGTCTTTTTCTACACCTGTCATAGAACCTATCAGTAAGATAACACCTATTCTTGATCATATCAATGAACCTGTCCAAAATATTGGTTTAGAACTTGTTTAGAATACTGGTCTAGAAGTCAAAAATCAAAGAGTTTTCTCCAAAGTTTATTTTAGGAGACCGAAAGCACATGGAGAGATAGGGCATTCAATCCCTCCTGAGCCTTGCTAGAAAACTTGTCCGAACCTTGATGCTGCAAATCCAAGTAATACTGAGCTCCAAATTGCCCCTATTTTATTGCCTTACAATGATCTTGATATTCCCATTTCCCAAAGAAAGGGAGTGAGGTCATGCACTCAACATCTGATATCTAAGTGTGTCTCTTATGAACATCTTTCACCTATATATCATTATTTTATCTCTAGTTTGTCTCAAATAGAAATTCGACACAATATTCATGACGCTATGAGAGATCTAAACTGGAAAGAAGCCATCAATGCATAAATTCATGCACTGAATAAAAATGGCACTTGGGATATCACCAATTTACCAGAAGGGAAAAGACCTGTGGGGTGTAAGTGGATTTTCAATGTCAAGTATAATACAGATGGGAGCATTGATAGATACAAGGCAAAACTTGTTGCAAAAGGCTACACTCAAACCTACAAAAATGATTATCAAGAAACTTTTGCACCTATAGCTAAGTTAAATACAGTCAAAGTTCTTCTCTCCTTGGTAACAAATCTCAGTTGGCCACTTCATCAATTGAATGTCAAGAATGCCTTCCTAAATGGGGACCTAGAAGAGGAAGTCTACATGGAAATTCTATCTGGGTTTGAGAACAAGACTAATGTCAATAAAGTGTGCAAACTAAAAAAATCACCATATGGTCTCAAACAATCACCTCGAGTTTAGTTTGACTGTTTCACACGAGCAGTCAAAAGATACGGTTATATTCAAGGGCAATCAGATCACACTCTCTTTGTTAATCATGCATCAGGAAGGAAAATCATTAATCTTATTATGTATATTGATGATATTATCCTCACAGTAGACAATCATGAGGAGATGAAGAAACTAAAAGCCTTTCTAGCCAATGAATTTGAAATCAAGGATCTCAGCAAACTAAAATATTTCCTTAGTATAGAAGTGGCTTGCTCAAGCAAGGGAATTTCCATTTCACAGCAGAAATACACCACTGATTTACTCAAGGATACAGGTATGCCTGGCTGTAAATTGGCAGATACACCTATGGATCCAACCTCCAAATTGGGCTTGAAAGGAAGTACTCTAATTGACAAAGGAAGATATCAAAGACTTGTAGGGAGACTCATCTACTTGTCTCACACAAGACTTGACATTAGTTTCTTTGTTAGTGTTGTAAGCTAGTTCATGAATAATCCAATTAAGGAACACCTTAATGCTGTTTATAGAATCTTAAGGTACTTGAAAATGACACTAGGGAAGGGCTTACTTTTTAAAAGAGGACACAATGAAGATATTAAGATTTATTTATATGCAGACTAGGCAAGATCGATAATAGATCGCAGATCCACTTCTGGCTATTGTACTTATGTGTGGGGAAATCTGGTAACTTGGAGAAGCAAGAAACAATCTGTGGTTGCCTGCAGTAGTGCTGAAGCTAAATTCTGAGCAATGGCACACAACATATATGAAGGAATGTGGCTAAAAAGGTTACTTGAAGAATTGAAGATCACATATGAAAGGTCAATAAAATTATTTTGTGATAATCAAGCTACAATCAACATTGCTAAGAATCTTATTTATCATGACAGGACCAAACATGTGGAGCTTGATAGACACTTCATTAGGGAGAAAATTGAAGTAGGAATCATTAAAATGGTCTACACTCCTTCAAGCCTTCAAACTGTTGATATTCTCACAAAGGCTTTACCAAGAATCAACTTTGATAAATTAGTTTCCAAGATGGGAATGATCAACATCTACTCCTAGCTTGAGGGGGAGTGAAGATTATAGAAGATTCTAGCCAATTAATCAATCCTTAATTGGGCTGATTGTGTTTGATACTATGGAAAACTATGTTGGATGGTGGCTTCTTATGTTGTTCCCACATTTTTAATGTTACATTATTTTTAGTACCTTAATGTTGCTTATTTTCTAGGCTTGATTAGTTTTTTTTTCTAGGGATTAGTTTACTATACAACTCTCTATATATCTTTGTAAATAGTCAACAGTGAATAATACACAGAAAAATTATCCTCTGAACCTTTATAAACAGTGTGTGATCCTCTTAGCTTTGTCTGTATCCCATAGCCAACATAGCTCTTATAAATCTTCCAAACCACACCTGTGGTGATTGCTTAAGGCCATACAAGGCCATCTTCAATTTACACATAGTATTAGCATTCAGAGTCTTCCCGTAGCCTGGTGGAACCTCCATGTAGATTTTCTCCTCTAGATCTCCATGCAAGAATGCATTTTTTACATCAAATTGTTATAAGTCCCAACCATAATTGGCTGCTAATTCCAATAAAACTCTAATTGTGTTCATCTTTGCAACTGAAGCAAATGTCTCTAGGTAATTAATTCTATATGTTTGGGTATACCCTTTGCAACCAATCATGCCTTATATCTTTCTATTGACTCATTTGCTCTATACTTCACCGTATACACCCATTTATATCCCACAAGTTTCTTTCCTACCAGTAACTACACTAACTCTCAAGTTTTGTTCTTTTCCAATACCTTCATTTCCATATTCATAGTTTGTTTCTATTTTTCATTGGACAAAGCCTCAGATAGGGTGGTAGGGATAGTAATGGTATTTAGGCTGACTAGAAAGGCCCTATTTGATGGTGAGAATTTTTTGAAGGACATAGTGTGTAAGAGGGTATAATGATCATTTAGTGCACTCTCTTATTCCTTTTCTGACAGCTATGAGTAGGTTTCGATCATCATTATCCACCTGAAGTCTAGTTTTATCTTACAATGAAGAGTTAGGAATTATTACCTCATTTAAAGGGCCCGAGTTGGACTCTTGGACCTGAATAGGTTCCGAGATGGCCATTTTCTTCCTTGTAAACACCTTGTCTTTGCCAAATCTTAGATTTTCAAGAATAGGGTCTGTTTGTGGTCTTTCAAGCACTAGTTCAGATGCGGTTTTAGGCACAGAGATGTTTTCAGGCACAGGTTTAGGTCTGGGTATAGATTCAAGTGAATTTTTAGGGGTATGGTTAGACATAGATGTGCAAGGAGAGTCTTTAGATACTAGTAGCAATGACAAATCCAAATCCAGCAAAAAATTCTCCTTATCTTCCCTTGAATTCTCCCCCTGAAGATAAGGTTGAGTGAAATAAGGCTCATGTTCATGGAATATGACATCCATTAATACATAGAATTTTTTGGATGGAGGATGATAGCACTTATACCCTTTTTGGGTTGTAAAATAACCCACAAAGACACATTTTAGGGCCCTTGAGTCAAGTTTTCCTCTGTTTTGATTATGGACATGAACAAAAGAAACACATCCAAAAGTCCTAATGACAAGGTTATTTGAAATGTGTAGGTCAAGGTAGAAAGTTAAGAGTATGTCCATTAGGCTCTTGAATCCCAAAACTCGAGTAGGCAAACAATTTATGAGATGGATGGTTATGAGAATAGCTTCCCCCAAAAGGACTTTGAGACATTTTTCTAGAATTGAAGGGCTCAGGTTTTTTCAAGGAGGCCACCATTTTTACCTTTCTGCTACCCCATTTTGTTGTGAGGTGTTGACACAAGATGATTCATGTACAACTTCCTTTTTCTGAAAAAAAAAGGGTTAAGGGTTTGACTAAAATAATCCCTTGAATTATCTGATCTAAATCTCTTGATAGTAACCCCAAACTGATTTTTAACCATAGAAAAGAAATTTGGAAAGACATTATTGACATCAGATTTGTTTTTGATCAAGAAAATCTAAGTAACACGAGTGTAGTCATCAATAAAGGAGACAAACCATCTTGCCCTAGAAACATTAGGAATGGTAGATGGACCCCAAATGTCACTTGAATGAGGAAAAATAGAACAGAATTGCATTTATTACTAATTGGAAAGGGTACACATTTGTGTTTAGCAAGCTCACACACTTGACAATGGAAATTTTCAACACTCAAACCTCTAAACAAGGCAGGAAAAAGGGTTTTAATAATTCTGAAGGATGGATGTCCAAGTCAACTATGATGAAGCCAAATCTTTTCTTTATTGATTGAAACAAATTCTGAATTGAAGGAATGGTGCAATTTATCCTGTCTTGGTGTTTCAAGGTAGTAGAGGTCATCCTGTTCCCTAGCACGTCCAATCCTCCTCCTTGAATCATTGTCTTGAAAAACACAATAATTGTTGTGAAAAATCACAGTACAGCCTCAGTCTTAAGTGAGTTTATGTATAGAGAAAAGATTTGTGGATAGTCTATGGACATGAAGAACATTTTTCAAGATCACTAATGGACTGATTTTGATGTCCCCTATGCTTGCAACAGTGGTCAAAGACCCATCAGTCGTGACTATTTTCTTATTGCTTGGACAAGGAGAATAGGTGAAAAAATTATTGGATGTGCGGGTCATATGGTCAGTAGCTCTTGAGTCTACAATCTGAGAATCGGTAAAAGTTGTACTCGAGACACTTAGTCTAATTGAAAGAGGAAACTTACCTAAATATGCCAAAGAACAAGTACCTGAAGGCTTCTCAAGGTTGCTAATGAGTGATCTTACCTTCTCAATCTATTCTTGGTTAAGACTACCCAGTTCTTATGATGTTTATTCACCTTGTAACATTGCAGCAACATGGGCCTTGTTGTTGTTCCTTAGCTATTCTCCTCAATGACCCCATTCTCAACTTGGTGGTTTTCCATTAAGCCTCTAGCACCATTCACAAGTATAGCGTGCCTTATTGCAGTAAGTGCACCATAAGTTGTCATGATTTTAAGTCTTTGACTGACTAGGTTTTCCTCCTTCAAAGCCTAGTCCTTTTTCAACATTTGTGGTTGATTTACCACTAACCACCATAGCAGCACTCTCACTGGTTTTTGGTTCAAGCATCAACTCCCTCCTACTCTCTTCACTTCGAACTATGGACATGACTTCGTTAAAATTTGGAACCTTTTGACTTGCCAAGAATCTGTATCCTTACTTGATTAAACTCTGGGTTAAGTCCAACAAGAAAGTCATAGACTCTGTCTTGCTCGATGAAGTCTCTATCACAACTACATCATCAAGACACTTGGTTTTTATTACCCTATAATGATCCAATTCTTGCCATAAGGACTCCAATTGTTTGGCATACTCATTGACTATCTTGTTTCCCTGCTTTGCTGCCACTGTTTTCACCTTGACCTTGTATACTTGAGCAACATCCTTAGCCTTGGAATAGGTTTGTCCAATTGCATCCCAAATGTCCTTGGCAGTATTCAAGAACATGCACTTGTCACTGATTTCAAGGAGCATAGAATTCCACATCCACGCCATAATCATGGAGTCTTCTTCATCCCATGCTTCAAATTTGGGATCTCTTTCATTTGGTCCGGTACCTGTGAGGTGGCTAATCTTCCCCTTTCCTTTGAGTATGGTGCAAACCAGTTGAAACCATTTAAGGTAGTGTTTTCTAGTCAGCCTATATGCAGATTGAATGTTCTGCAACTCTCCAAACTATTGAGATCGAACATCCTCAATATCTTTGCTCTCTGACATTGTTTTCACAGAAAACTCTCTAAGCAATTAAGGCCCAATTACTTCGAACAGAAATAACTAGCGATGAAGGCTGGCAGGTGTGTGGTATCCTCAACAATGAAGGCCAAATGATTAACAGGACAAAACAAAGTAGAAACGTAGATGTTTCAGAGTGAAGAAGAAACAAAAGCAATCCCAAGAAAGAAGCACTCTAATATCATGTAGAAAATATTGTATTTTTCCTAAATTTGATTGATTACAAGATGGTAGTATATATAGGGAATCAGATGAATAGTTGTACACTAATCTATGCCTAGAAAACAAGCTAATCAAGTCCTAGAAAATAAATAAGAATTAAATCTCTAAAAAACAAGGCCTATTAATACATGACTAAAAAACATGATATATGACTAATTCCTAAAGAAACGTGGGAATCGACCACCAAAGGAAATGTGGGAACCGACCACCGACACCTTCAATGCACTGTTGACACTTTATACAGTAAATTAAAATTCTGAATGTTGCAATAAATATATTTTTGAAAAAATAAGAATAAAATTGACCAAGAGTACACTTAATAAAGATCGAGAATGAGGAGTAAGGGTAAAAAAAACCCAAAAAGACTGGTATATTTATTATATGTTATCTAAATTTTTTTAAACAAAAACAAAGAAAAATTTATGCTCTTTTTTTGTTATTTTATGAGAATGCATTAAATCAAAAAGAAGATCAAGCAATTGGAAGAACTCAAGTACATTCATTCAAAGACCTAACCTTGAAACTAATAAAAGCACAACACGAGGGTAACAAATTCCTTCAACATAAAACTAACAAAAGCACATGTGACAACATCTTGGGGTTGCTGATTACCATTATTTACTAATGAGATCTTGTTGCTACTCATTACTTATTTTTGCTAGGATGTCTGGACAGTTAGTGGTTTCTTTACACATGATTGATCTCAACGTAGCAACTAGAACATCAAATGCCCGTAATTTTTCAACAATGAATCCTAAGTCCTAATGATGAGTACACACATTACGAGGGTTGTGTCATAAAGAGACAATACTATTATCAAAATAAAAAAAATGAGATTAGCTATTCCTACGTTAAATGCCAAATGAAGCCCACATTTGCATAATCAAAGCCAATTCATTTGAAAACCCGATAAACCATTCCCCAAAGTAATTGCCTATTTACATCTCCAGGTCTAGGCTACAACTGCCTGCAGGTTCACCTTCCCCAGACACATCATAAAATGATATAGAATTCTGAATACTTAACTCTAACCATGTAATGTAGCACACAAGACTCTTATTTGTGGGTTTTAATTTACCATTTTATTGCATCCTTTCATTAATGACTGATTTGAATGATCCCAAAAGATGATTATGATATTGGATGATCTTTTATCCAACAAAAAAAAATTAACTGATCCTCTTAGTTTTGAAAGAGAAAATTTAATGTTATAGTCTTTCCTTGTTTATCCTAAGTCAACTTTGTCAAATACACACTTTTGACTTCCAAGAAGTCTCTCAAATTTTTTTTGCCATTGACAAACTTCACAAGATCATATGTCAAAACTTTCACATTCCTTTTCAACTCAATGTTCCCATTTGACATATAAGAAGGTTGTTGAAAAAGTAGGTGAGAAGGTTTATCAGCCTTTTGTTTTACTGAAGGCATCAACTAAGCATTTAGCTTCAATAAACTTTCATTTTCTTTTCTCAAAGTTGTATTTTCTGTTTTCAAAACTTCATTTTCTTTTTGTAAATCAAATAGGTTAAATTTTAAAATAATGCATCTTTGAGCTAAGATGTTAGAATTAGACAAAAGGTTATCAAAGGCTTTCTCAAGCCCATCATCATAAGAGGAATGAGAAGGTTCAATAATAGATACCTTATCATCACTTTTGTGATCTTTGGCAACAAGACAAACATTTGCAATTTCTTCTTGCTCTTCATCACTTATGTATCTTCATCTAAGTCTCTCCATGTTGCCATCATCCTATTCTTCTTGGAGAATATCTTTTGAGCCTTTTCAGTAATGGACATTCTGCAGGAAAAATTATAACAAGATTTATTATAGCTACCTGCCCCTAAGCTTACCTTATTGTGTAACGTTCTAATATCATTACTTTAGTATATTCCAAATATACCATAGTAAACAGTATTAGTCAAGTCACTTCTAACTTAAAAACAACATTCTAGATTCATAATAACCATACACATTATTATAAAGAGTCAAGAGGGAAAGAAAAGATCATATATGTAACATTAGCCTCAAAAGGGCATAATGTAATACATAAAACTTTATACAAACCAAAACAAATATAATAATATACAAGCTTTGCTTAAAAGTAAATAAAAACTATCTATTCTATTCGCTTCTACTTCTTCCCCTTGGAAGAGTCTTAGCCTGGATTTACCATAGAAAATAATAAATGGGGTGAGAATTCATAATTCTTAGTAATATATACACATAAATAACATCATGATAACTCCAGCTGCTTTAGAAAAAAACAAACCACTTAATAACATCTAGAAAGGTGGCAAAAGCCAAAAACTATTTCATTTATCTTCCCGAGGCAGAGGGTTCAATTATTACATAATTGAACATTCACTATGAGTAAACTTGTTAAGAATAGATTATGATTACAACAAGTAAATGAGTCATTACTCAATACCAATGGAATATTAACATACTCTCTCTATGTAACAATCACAAAGTAACGCATAATCTATATCCATAAACGTCAACCTTTCAATGATAAACAATTGCCTAAACAATTGTAAAATATCATGTTCCTTGGCAAAGTGTTTTTCTCACTTCTTTGCCCTTAGTAGAGAGCTTTTCTCACTCCTATACTATAACAAGGTGCTTTTTCTCACTCCCTTGTCTCACAAATCTTTCCTTAACAAAGATAAAATAACTGCCCATACAATTGTTATTGAGATGCAAATGCTTGTGCAAGCTCATGCCTAAGATATGCCCTAAAGTAATGATTATGAAATGTGAATGTGTTATGATAGTGTTTGTGCAATGTCATGAAACTTGACTATTCCCAGAATCCAGTTCCTTGTATTTCTCTGGGTGGGGAAGGAACATTACCACCTTAACCTACCTGGTAGGGAGGGAATGTGTTACCTCCTTAACCTAATGGTAATCCTGGCCTTAAGAGCCTCCACGCTCTGAGAATTTAGGACTAGTCCCCCAAAATGATTACCTACAATTCTCCAGCTAAATGATTATGCACATCATATAAAGTTACTATATATAGGAATAGTAAGTGTGTGAAACTATGCAGTGTTATGTTCAACTTCCATATACACACCACAAAAACTCATTACTAACTTAACATTCACATTTAAGGAGCCAAACAACATGCACCATATCATCACATCACAAGTGATACCAAGTGCAACATCATTACTCTTCAATGAATAAAACATACCTATGTCATTCCATAATCATTGGATGGACAAAGGCCTATTCTTTTACACATATGCTAAGTGGTTATTTCCTTCATAAAATATCTCTAATAGTGTCTTAACTCACTAAAAAGCATCCATAAAAGATGCTAACAAGTAGGAAACTCTATTTCCTAAAAAAGAAACACATAAAGTATTATGTTCTTGGGCACTTGAATGCTCATTTTCTAGTGCTTAAGCGCTCCATGACAGTAAAGCCCTCCCAATTTTTCTGTCATTGGACACTTAGTCGCTCAACTTTTAAGCCATCAATCGCTCAATACTTTGGCTTTCTACTCATGCGCGATTAAGCGGTCATCTTTTGGGAACTTAAGCACCCAATATAACATCCCAAAAAATCATGTTAGGCTTGTATGAGGTTACATAGGTAGTTTGATACTTATTTAGCATGTCAGTTAAGTTTCGTGATAAACTAAGTTAGTTTAGGCACTTTGCTGCAACACAGAATGTGGTAAATAGCTTAAAATGACTCAAAAAATAGCATAAACTACTATTTGAAGGGAAACATGTGTGGATAACTTGTTTCTAGGTCACAAATGAGTTAAGTAAGTTGTGGTTAAAGTTTCAAGGCAATCAGAATTAATTTGATATTTGTAGGCATACTGGTTGTGCTTTTAATGCTGAATTGACCCCCAGCAGATATGAAAAAATAGAGAAAAAAATGTAATATAATTTTTAATGAATTTTAGGATTTCTTTTGAGTTTGTTAGAGGTTTGGAACCTGGATTCAGAGGAATTCTAGTGTTCATAGCAAATGGGGTTTTTTAGTACCACATTAGTGGTTATCTTACAAGAAGCAAAATTAGGATTTGCTTGTTATATTGTTTTCTCTCTTCACGGCAGAGAGCGAGAAAAAGAAGAGAGGAAGGGAGAAAGAAGAGGCAGCAGCTGTAGGAGAGAAAGATGAAGAGGAGAAGATCAAGGGCAAAGGCCAAGCTTGAAGATTTCCATCCAAGATTAGAGGTAGGGGTTCTATTCATCTTTTTTCCTTGATGTTCATCTTGTATGAACTTGGTTTTTGTGAATAGAGGTAGGGGTTTGGTTATGCCAAATTGAGTTCTTAGCTTGATTCTTGAATTCTAAGGATTAGGTTAGGATATTTTTAGCCTAGTAAGATCAAAGTGGCCAATTATAGCTTGAGGAAATCAGTTTTGGTTCATTGAGGAGCTTGGAATTGATTTTAGGGTAAAAGTGATGTTTTTTAATCTAATAACATGTATAGGTGAATTAATGGGTTGTAAGAGGATTGCAACATGTTTAGAAGTTGTTGGTGGTGCTAGAAATCACCTAGAAATCGAGTTTAGATGTTTGGAAGCTGAAATGGATTTTTGGAACAATGCAGAACCAAGGGTTTTTTGTAGAATTTTGCAAAAAACCAGTGAACGCTGCAGTATGAGAAGAGCCAAGCCGCGACATGAAGATGAAATGGTTTAGAGTGCTACGGCATGAAGATGAGTATTGTGGCATGAGTAGGGCATCGCGGAATGCAAAAGGAGTGCCACGGCGTAAGGGTCTGAAACTCACCAAAATGTTGATTTTGATGGTTTGAGTTCCCTAGTTGTTAGAATCCTTTGTTTATACCTTTTTATGAATGTTGATGCACTAGAGAGGGTATTTCTTAGATAGAAAGACCTAATGGCATACAAGGGAAGATAAAGGAAAAGTTATGCAATTCATTAAGCATGGATTGTCATAGATTGAAGTTCAACTTATGAGTGACAAAGTTGCTTAGATATCACTTAGGAAGTGATGAGAAAGTGAGAAACAAGTGTATAGACAAGTTGGCAAGAGTTAAGTGTGATAGACCCTAGTTGACAAGAATGAATGCTAGTGCGTGAAACCTCTTAAAGAGTGAAATAGAGTTAGTAATGTAAAGTTAGAAAGCATACTAAGTCTAGTTAGCTTTGGATAAGTGTCATAGTGCATGAAATGCTCTTACAAAGAAGAGGTAGTCTTAGTAGTGCAAGATGGACTTAGTATAGAGTTATGCGGTAGTTATGTTAGAGTTAGGATATAACTCCGCATTGTCACACACTTCACTTCACATATACTTGCTATCCCTAGAGAGCAATGAGTGGAGGCATCCACTCAATTTGGTGGTGGTATCCACCTAGTTTACGGTAAACAACTTAGTAGTAGAAAGAGAATACTTGTTATAGTAATAGACTTTACCCCTACTGGTTAGGTTATAAGAGGTCCCATGTTATTATGGCAGAGTATCTCCTTGAGCAGAGGGAATAGTTATGTATCACGACACTATACCTACACTGCACATACTTTTCTTTGAGCATACATCATCTTTTCATTTCATAATTTATTATTTGTGTAGATTGAAATTTGTGTTCTTATTGTGTATGTTTTGTTATTGCATTGTGCCTTCGGTGACAACTATATGGGCAGTTGTCTGGTCGATGATTTCTAAATGATTGTATGAGCAGTTATTTGTTATCATCGTGGTTTCAGATATCAGATCAAAAGTATAGAGTGCTTAGGAACGTTACATAGAGAGAAGAGGTTTCGTAATAATTCTTATGCAATGAGTTTTAGTATGCTTATCAGTTGATGTTGGGTTTATTCATTTTTGAATGTTTAGACTACTGGTTTTGGTATACTTATACTGAGAAATGTAGTTTCTCACCCCGTTGTTGCTATATAAATCCAGGTGGAAGCTCTCCAAAAGCAAGAAGAAAAGTGTGAAGACTAGGATAGTAGTTTAAAGCTTTGTATTTATCTGCTTTGCTTTTAGCTGTATAAAGTTTATGTACACAATAAGCCCTTTTGTGGCAATATGTATGTATATGACTTTTAGTTTCCGCAAGGCTCTCCATTATTAGTTGCTTTAATGATATGGATTAGTATGATGTGAAGTTAAAAGTAGCATAACTAATATTGCTTATCTTAGAGTATGCTTGATATTCTAGGTTATCGGTATTAGGGTGTTACACCCAACATGCCTCTACTCTTTGGCCTTGGGCGATTAAGCTCCCAACTTCAGGGTGCTTAAGCGCTCAGCACCAGACTCTGATGCCCCGTTCCATTCAATTTCTAACTAATTTTTGGCCCTTTAACACAGGTCTTAGATGGTTTTCAACCTCACACATGGTCTCCAAACATGTTAAAACTCTCAAGCACAATCTCAAATCAATAAATCATAGATTTATGAACAACAAGTAAATCATCCAAACCCAATTTCCAAACTCATAATCATGAGGTTATAAGGATATTTACAAGTTTCAAAACCATAACCATGCATGTATTAACTCAATACAAAACACATCTCAAGTTCCTAATGAGTTCACCTAACTCAAATCATTGAATAACACAAAACAAACCCTATTTTCTACCCAAATAAACATGCATCATGCATCAAAAGGGTGTAGAAAAGCAAAAAGCTAAGTAAACAATCACCCCTACCTAAAGTTATGTGGTTTATACTGAAGCTTTCCTCTTATTTTTCCTTTATATCTCCTTTTCCTCCTTCTTCCTTTTTTTTTGCTCTTCTCTTCTTTCTTTCCCTTTTCCTTTGTCTCTTCTTTCCTCTGCTGCCCAACGTGAGAAATGAGAGAAATTGAATGAAAATAAATTCAAAAATAAAGGTGGAAAGGTGAAGGGCGGTGGAGAGATAAGGATGGAGTAGATATTTAGCTGGAAACACTATATCTCTTAGGAATACTTTGATCTTACAAAATCAAGTTTCCTAATTTGCAAAGGTGTTATAGAAAATCTTATGATTCATCTTAATCCTTAGCTAATCATTCCTTAATATTCCATACACCTAAAACTATCACTTAAGTTCTATTAATCTTCCTTAAGTTACATTAAACCTAAGGAAATAAGCTAATAAACTTATAAGTATCTACCTAAACCAATTCTTATTATCAAAGAATTTTGCATTCTTTACTTGATATCTTTACAAATTCTCATAAATTTTCAAGATATCTTTCTATTTAACATGGTCATCAAACACTCACTCAGCGTTATTAAAAATACTAAGCTAACTCAGTTAATTCTCTAAAATTAACCACATCATATTCTATTTATTTGTGGTCTAGAAATAAGTTCTTCATATTTATTTCTCTCATCTAAGCAGTTTATATTATTTTTTGGGCTATTAATAGTTATTTCTCACATTTAGTGATATAGCAAAATAGCCCAACTAACTTAAAAAGTTTACCAAAGTTAACAGGTAACTCATACAAGAGTTTCTAAACTTCTATAACCATGATTAAGACTAATTGGTTAGGGAGGATGTTACATCTTGTCTTTTGATCAACTTTGGGACCATGTAGCCTTTGAGTTGATCTCTTACAGAATTTCTTATGGAAACATATGGTATGCTGGATTGCCTTCATATTGACACTCCAGATTGGCCATTGTATGCACGCAGCATTAAGTCTACTCAGTCATATTATCATCGACAGACTCATCATCTGATCCCTTTGTCCTGTCAAACTTGGGATTTGCTATTGATGCATAAATTTTTCAACCAAGTCCAAAAACTTGATCGGGGTTAATTGTTATGAACCCCAAGTACAGGTTGTCTCAAGTAATAAATTTCTCGGGAGTCTGAGATTGATCCATAGGGAATTGATGAAGATTAATTAAGGTAAGGTAAATATTTTGTTATTACGGTAAAAATTATTTATCTAGGTTAAAAGATCCACTTTTAGTAAATAAAGTAAAGGTAAGATTAATTCCTTTTATAACTCAATTAGAATCCTCGCAACATAGAGGTTCCAATCAGAAAATACAACATTAAAAGTCTATTTAAAATAATATACGTAATTATATTATGTTTCCTTTAATTATTTTTCACCACTTGTAAATGGGTTAAAGCATTCACTATGCCCAAATCTTGTCTACAACAAATCAAGAACTCCACTTTATAAGGAGGGTTTCTACAATTAATTGGAAACCAAAATATAACACGTATAATAACTACTAAAAAAATAAATCATTTAAGCACAAGAGAAGAATAAATCTAACCTTATTTTATTATCAAGAGCTTCACACTTTCACCCAAGTAAATTGAAACTTAATTACACATAGGAGAAGAAGAAAGAAAAAGAGAAAAAGAAAGTGAAAGAAAAGTGAAGAGAGACTGAGGAGAGGATGGAATTCCTCCTCTCCTCTTCTAGAAATAAGCCCAGAGTTTCCCCCTCCCCATCTTTGTACATTTTCATTCATTATGATGCCTATTTATAGGCAAATTGAGCTACAATGTCGCTACAGGAGAAACTTAGCAATTAAGTTTTCAATAATTCATCAAATGCATAGCCATGTGTCTAGGAGACACAGTCATGTCTCCAATTTTTTTATTTTTAAGAAAAGAGGTCTTCATGAAAGTTGTAGGCTTGGATTTTAACTTTAAAATAGCTTTAGTTTAAGTCCAAAATCATTTCTAGAACTCAAGATATGGTCCAATTACTGTAAAGTGTTTAGGCCCGATTTCAACTCCTCTGTTCTGACTTGCAAGCCTAATATCACCTTCAAGGAGTCCGATTTGAGTTTTGTGTTCTTCATGAAAGTTGTAGAGAATTGTCTTGGCTTTCCTACAAGACCAGAATCACATCAATCAGATATTTACAACTCAAGTCATAGCCAGTTTACTAAACACTGCTAAAGAGATAATTAAGGCTAATTTATGTAATAATTCGTTTAATGATCCTATAAGGTTCAATATCATAAAATGTGTCAAAATCAACTTAATTAAACCTAATTAAACCTTAAGAATTCTAGTAAGAGGATTATAACATATATAAAATACAGTGTTATCAAATTTCTTCACACTTAACTTTTGCACTCCTGGGCAAAACACAAGAAACAAAGACTAGGGAACAAAGAAAAATGACACAGATTCAAAAGCTAAAAACTCTAAAAGATTCAATGAATCAAGAAGAGCAACTAGTCATTCAAGGGATCAAAATATTCATGAGGTAACATTTCTTTGTATCTCAAATCAACAAGCATAGAATTTTAGTTGAAAAGAATGAATCAAGAATAATAGATCTTCACAGAATTCACTCTCAATCTCTCAAGTGTTTAAAAGGTAAGTATTTCACTCTATTCAACCCATGAACAATTGTGCTACCATAAGCTTGCTTATCTTCTACTTCTCCACTACTCAAAAATAACATTTATACATAAATCATGAGAACTTTATTCAAGGTTGTAATGAGATTATGGTAAAGGAGAAAGTAATATAGATAAGACAAGTTAAATACCAAAGAGAATAAAAGAGCATTATGATATAGTTAGAGTGGAGAAGATGTTTGAGAACATTCAGTCTAAATTTCCCAAGAATTTCTTAGTTCCTTCTCTATTTGCTTCCTTCTCATAAAGGACAATGACCAATATTTGACTAATGTTTTATGAAAGATCAATGCCAATATGGTAGATTGAATTCATTGTTAGGCTTGAACATTCGCCTTCTATTCCTGTTATTTCCAAACATCCACTGGTCAGCTCTTTTTTTTTTTGGAATATTTGCACACGTACCCCCACACTTATTCAAGAAACTCATATAACAACAAAGTCAATGCTCTCTTATTCTCTAAGTTCAGGTAAGAACATGATTTTTCATTTAAGGCACATAATGAGTTCGAAACAAAGAATGGTCAAATAAGCTCAAAGGGGTTAAGCAAAGGAAAATATGCAAGGTTGGCTATTTGGTCAAAGTAGTTAATTCAAGAAAATTGCCTCAATCATGTTTATGTATCCATTTGAAAAAGTAGTCTAGAAAAAAATCAAAGCAAGTTCTAGATTAACAATTCCATGAGAAAAAATCACACAAGAAAGAAGAGAATGGTACAAATGTTTAATTCCATGAGAAAAAATCATACATGAAAGAAGAGAATGGTACAAATGTTTAATCCATTCATTAATAGGCACAAAATCTCACAATGCATATTTCTATCATTCTCAGTCCAAAAAAATTCAACATCCATAACCAAGCATGTGATGTTTAAGAAAGAAGACAATTTACTCAATCATGCAGATTTTCCTGAATTTGAATTGCTACTTTCACACAAACTCGTTAACTATCCTAATCTAGATGCGTCTCAAGAGTAAAATTACCTCCACACTAAAATTTACTCCTTACTCTGCCATCCTTAATTAGTTTAGTTATTAGTAAACATGACAAACATATTAATAAACATATTTCCTAAATTTTTTTAAGCATTTTTTTTACACAATTATTCACACAACTCTGCACAATTATTCATATAACTATTCACAATTATTCACACAATTATTCACACAACTATTAACACAATTATCCTTTCCCCCAACCAGATCACAACATTGTCCTCAATGTTAAAACATAAAAAGGTAAAGGATAGAAGAAAGTACCTGTTGTTGCAATTACTGAAAAGAGAAAGCTCACACAAATTTAAACAGAAACAAAGTATGATAAATAAAACCAAAGCTTGTAATTATTTAAATAGTTGGAGGGTCTGATCTGGCTTGCTTTCTATACTGCTTTCCTCACCACTTCCTTCTGACCAATCTATTTGAGCTGTTACTGGATCAGGTTCATAAACAAAGCTTCTAATTTATCAATTAACTCATCAATAGTGGAAGCAAAGATAAGGAGTCGTCTTGCTAAAAGTGTGATGAATTTCTATTCTACAACATGGTCAAGAAAGAATAACAAAAGATCAAAGAAATTATTAACATTCAACAAACCTATGGGTTTATGGTGGATATTCAGTTGGGCCCAAGAGACAAATTGAAAAACTTCTTCCATAGTACCAAAACCACCTGATAAGGCTATGAATGCATCAGAGTTTGCAAGCATTATCTTCATTCGTTCATCCATAGATGATACTTGAAGTTCCAGTCCAATTGTCTTTCCAATGATGTTCCTTCGAGTTAAAGGTTTAGGAATGATACCTGAAACTTTACCACCTCTTATATGTGCAGAAAGTGATACAGTCCCCATTAACCCAATGCTACCTCCCCTATATACTACACAAATGTTCCTCGCAGCAAGTGTTCTACCAAGAGTGTTTGCTGCATTTACAAACTCTAAACCCTTCCCATAACTTGTCCCACAAAATACACAGATACTGATAAATCTACGAACTGAAGAAGAAGCTCTCTCCATTTCTACACTCACACTGTCTTGAATGATTTTGAGTTGGAGGAAAGTAAGGAAAATGAAATGTTTAAATAGGGATAAGAATATAAAAAGGTAATGATAGCACCTAAATGGGTAGGTTAGCTTGTGTCAGAAGAGTTTGACAATATGAAACATGCTTAAGAATCACGCTCCCTTCTTTTTTTTTTAAGAAAGAATTACGAGAAAATATATACAAGTAGTTGTGATTGTGGCTCACATCTTCCTCTGGTTTTATGTTCAGTAATGGCTTAAACGCCTTCTTTGAGTCGAGGATAAGTTTCTTATCCAATTTTCTTATAAATTGACAAACAGGGTCTTTTTGAGTCAGATTCCCAAGACTGTAACGCGCTTACTTGCCCTTGAAGAGATTTCACAAATTAGTAAATTCACTATACACAACTCTACAAGAATGCGTCTCAAGAGTCAATAAGATATCTCCTAATGACTCCTTACTTTGACCATTCTTAATGAAGAATATTATATCTTTTCTATTTTTGAAAACCATCCCCAATGAATAACTTCGCTTGATACAAGAAAATTGACAATATTAACAAATCAAATCATAAAATTAAAAATTAAAAATTCATCGAAAAAAGGATCAATGATAGGTGTGATTTCAAAAGGTGAGCCTATTGTAAGTATGAAAAAATGATCAACAACAAAATTTTTGGCTCATTTTGAATTCTTGAAGCAACAAAATCCATTATATCAACCTAGATTTACAAAAACTTATTGAAAAAATCGACAAGTGCACAAAATTGTCAAAGTGATTAAGAGGAAAAAGAAAAACAAACACAAAGACTCACAAAATTAAAAAGAAAAAGAGAAAACAAAACACAAAAAAATTAAAATACTAAGGATCTGATTTCACTTGATTCAATAATCTATCATAGACAATAGAGTAGCTTTGGGACCTTTCTTCTAATTAATTTCTAGTCATTCAATTGATGGGGAGAATCAGTAATTAATTAAAACTTAATTCCTTAGTCGAAACCTTAATTCTTAAAGGCATGACTTTTACACTTTGGATTCCCATGGAAAATACCACAATTCTCCCACACAACCTATAACCTCCATTCTTAGACAATTATAAATCATGACACTTATTATTTATGGTCTAGGTCATATTCAAACCTTCTGATTCTACATACACCTTACTAGATCAATTTATGAGTGGCCAATTCACAAAAGCATTAAAAATCATAATAAGCACTCAAATTGAATAGAAAAGAAACTGATTAAAATTCCAATCTTAATACATGTCAATTGAATCAAGTTATATTTTCACCCTAAAAATACATAAATTAATTACAAATAACAAAACAGAAGAAGAAATAGAAAAATAAAAAGTAAAAAATATATACAAAGGTGTGGTATAAACCAGCTACCAAATAAATATTTACAAAGGCGTAGTAATAAACTAACCACCAAATATATATATTAATACGTAATAAATAAATATTAACAAGGTGTGGTAATAACTAACCACCAAATATATATATTAATAAAGGTGTGGTAATAAACCAACCACCGAATAAAAGAAAATAACAAAGATGTGGTATAAACTAACCACCAAATATAGAAAATAAAATAAAGAAAATAAAGTGTAAAAAAGTAAATTACAGAATTTAAAGTGCAGAAAGTAAAGTACAAAAAATAAAAGGGAGAGTTTTCCCCCACTAAGTTAATATGTGTAGAAAATAAAAGGGAGAGTTTCCCCGACTAAATTAGTACGCAAAGAAAATAAAAGGGAGAGTTATCTCCACTAGTTAGTATATACAAAGAAAATAAAAGGGAGAGTTTCTCCTACTGTTAATATGTACAAGAAAATAAAAGGGAGAATTACCCCCACTATACAGAAATTAAAAGGGAGAATTACCCCTACTGTACAGAAATTAAAAGGGAGAATTACCCTCACTGTTAATATGTACAAGAAAATAAAAGGAAGAATTACCCCTACTGTACAGAAATTAAAAGGGAGAATTACCCCCACTGTTAATATGTACAGAAATTAAAAGAAAGAGTTTCCCCCACTGTTAATATGTACAAAAAAAATAAAACACTTAACTTCTTTATATTTTTTTAGCTTTCTGTTTGCTTTTAGTTTTTTTTATGTTTCTCTTTCTTGATTATTATGTTCCCTCTCTCTTTTCTTTATTTAATTGCTATATTTTTATTATTATTATTTTCGTATTTTTTTTTATGGTCATGGGTATGACCACCCTCCCCTTCCCTTTTTCCTTTTTTTTCTACTCACGGGGGACAGCCTTGTCCCCTACTTTTTTTATATATATAAAATACTATTCATATACTATTCACACTATTCACACACTATTCACACTATTCACTCAAAAGTGTGGGGGAATTAAAAGGGAGAATTACTCCCACTAGTTAGTGCGCTAGTATGTACAAACATATTTACACTAGAAATTTGTTCTTCAAATCAAGTTCCCCGGCAACGGCACCAAAAACTTGATACACAAATTTTTCAACCAAGTCCAAAAACTTAATGCGGGATTAATTGTTACAAACCCAAGTGTAGGTTGTCTCAAGTAATAAATTTCTCAAGAGTCTGAGGTCGATCCACAAGGAATTGATGAAGATTAATTAAGGTAAGGTAAATATTTTGTTACCACAGTAAAAATTATTTACCTTGATTAAAAGATCCACTCTTGGTAAATAAAGTAAAGGTAAGATTAATTCCTTTTATAACTTAATTAGAATCCTCCCAACATAGAGGTTCCAATAAGAAAATACAACGTTAAAAGTCCATTTAAAATAATATACATAATTATATTATGTTTCCTTTAATTATTTCCACCACTTGTAAATGGGTTAAAGCATTTGCTATGTCAAAATCTTGTTTACAATAAATCAAGAATTCCGCTTTATAAGGAGGATTTCTACAATTAATTGGAAACCAAAATATAACACGTATAATAACTACTAGAAAAATAAATCATTTAAGCACAAGAGAAAAATAAATCTAACCTTATTTTATTACCAAGAGCTTCACACTTTCACCCAAGTAAATTGGAACTTAATTACACATAGGAGAAGAAGAAAGAAAAAGAGAAAAAGAAAGTGAAAGAAAAGTGAAGAGAGACTGAGGAGAGGAGGGAATTCCACCTCTCCTCCTTTGGAAATAAGCCCAGAGTTTCCCCCTCGCTGTCTCTGTATGTTTTCATTCATTTTGATTCCTATTTATAGGCAATTTGAGGTACAGTGTAGCTACAGGAGAAACTTAGCGATTAAGTTTTCAATAATTGAGCAAATGCACAGCCGTGTGTCCAGGAGACACAGTCATGTCTCCTGTTTTTTCATTTTTGAGAAAAGTGGTGTTCATGAAAGTTGTAGGCCTGGATTTTAGCTTTAAAATGGCTTTTATTTGAGTCCAAAATCATTTATAGAACTCAAGATATGGTCAAATTACTACTAATTGTTTAGGCTGGTTTCAGCTCCTCTGTTCTGACTTGCAAGCCCAATAACACCTCCAAGGAGTCCGATCTGAGTTTTGTATTCTTCATGAAAGTTGTAAGGAATTGTCTTGACTTTCCTACAAGACTAAAATCACATCAATCAGATATTTGTAACTTAAGTTATAGCCAGTTTACTAAACACTACCAAAGAGATAATTAAGACTAATTTATGTAATAATTCGTTTAATGATCCAATAAGGTTCAATATCATAAAATGTGTCAAAACTAACTTAATTAAACCTAATTGAACCTTAAGAATCCTAGTGAGAGGATTATAAAATGTATAACATACAATGTTATTAGCTACCTATTATGGTGCTTTCTATGGAGTCTGCTTGGCCTTTCCTCTATTCATCCTCCATCATTGCTTTTATATGTAAGTAAGGGACTAATAATTCTTATGGAGATCATAGGAATAAGAAAAATTAGCCCTACACCACATTTTTCCTCCTTTCTTAAACAGTGGTCACCTGTTTGAAAATAGAGGCGAAACTTCAACAATAGTCTCTTGCATTTCTTTGCCACTTGTCAATAGGAACATTAGCAGAAGGAAATTTAGTTCTATTGTTCAGAGTTTTAGCAAAAGAAGCGAAGGTCCAAAGTTGACTACCTTACGCTTACTAGATACTTGAGTCGATGTCCAGTAGTGCTACATGTTTTAGGAAATATGTCATCTTCGATTGCTCAATCGCCCTTCGCAATGGTCCTATTATAGCAGTTTTGGGAATAGTGACATCGATTACCTTTTCTTTCTATACCATAGTAATCTTTTCCTCATCGTGTTTCAATCGGATCATTCAGCACAAAGGGCAAATCTTGATCTCGTGTCCAGCTTCATCCATCCTTTTTATAAACTGTAGCATAGTTTCCTTTGACTTAGAGTACCTATGTGCGACTTCAGACATATCAACCAGTTCCTAAAGTGTAACACCCTAACCCTGGATACCATAGTATATTCAAGATATACGCAAGCAAACAGAGTTAGGCGAGTTACTTCTAGTCCATTAAACATAAAACTTAACTCATAATAGCATACATGTCATTATAGAGAGCCTTAAAGGAAAAATAAAGATACATGTTTATACACAACTAGCCTCAAAAGGGACAATGTAATACAAAGTATCTTTGTACATCTCAAAGACAAAGTAAACAAAATACAAAGCTTTGACAAAAGAAAATGGCTATCTAATCCTTTTGTCTCTTTCTCTTTCCCTTTGAAGGACCTTGACCTATAATTACATGGAAACACAAATAGGGTGAGAATTCATAATCCTTAGTATAAGTATTCCAAAACCATCATTTGTAACAATAAGTATACAATCAAAACAATATGAAGTAGAATATGTTATAAAAGCTCATACATAACTCATCTTTAATAACTAAGGAAGTCAAGCTACATAAACATTCATGAATCATTAAAGACTTAAGCTGCTAAATTACCATGATCTATTAAGGAGTCAAGCTAAATGCATTTTCATGGCCAATTGAAGGAAACCAAGTTAATTCATATCCATGACTCATTTAAGAATCAAGGTATAACCTAGCAAGGTCCAATTAAGGAACCAAGTTGTTTTGGTTACCATGGCTCACCTAAGAACCAACCTGTTATTTTCTTTCATAGTTTCTCAAAGGAAACTAAGCTCATACATTCGTTAAATTACAAAAAGAAACTTATAACATCTATTAGTATCTAACTTCATACTACAAATATCTATAAAGTTCTCTATTGAATCATGGATAATCATTTCCTAGCTTAAGCAAGCTTTACATGAAGCCCATGGGTGAAAAACTATGTTTCCATAAGTTGCTAGCCCTTATCCCTCTTAAAGAGTTAGCTATGACAAGCCAAAATCTAATTTTTAACTTGCCCATAATCGGTTATGCGGTTTTGCTAACCAATTATGAAGCCCCTGATGCACTTCACATGTCTTTGTTTTCAATTAATAATTGATTATGTCATCTCTGCTAACCGGTTATTGAACCAGAAACCTCTTTGCTACACGATAATAATTGGTTAAGCTATTTGCCATAACTAGTTATTCTTCATTACAGTAGAAGAATAGGGCACCAATGGCCCTTCTCCCTTCAACAACCTATATAAACCTAAGGGAAACACTTCAGAACAAAAGTGCTACTAGTAAGTAGTCTAGATGGGGTTCCATAACAACAACGAAGTCATCAAACATGGATTTACATTAACATGCTTCAAAGAAATACCTATTTCTCAACTCTTAACTTAAGCTTACAAATGGGAGTTTCTAAAGTTAATAAATCATAACCTTATCTAGGTTAAGCTAAAAACAATTCGAGTTCAGCCATTAAAGGCACAAAGCAAGCTAGAAGATAACCTAAGTCCCTCAAATCCATTATTCATCCCTCAACATACAACATGCATAAAGATGAAGATAGTTAGAGATGTTTATATAGGTTCAAGCACCCTTACCTCACTCGTAGTCTAGATGATCTTCAAACCTTGGCTTTTCCTTCGACTTTTCTCTTCCTTCCCTCTTCTTCCTCTACATTCTTTCCTTTATTTTTGTGGTTTGCTGTTGCAGTGGATGTTCAACATAAGAGAAAGAATGAAAGAATGTTAAAAGGAATGAAAAACATCCAACAAAATCAACAATCTTAACTGGAAACTACGAGAACAGTGAGTCATATGTAACATCCTGAAAATTACTTATTTCATGATAAGAATTCATTTTATAATATTTATGATTTTTGAAAAAAAAATTGGAATTTTCTGAATTGTTTAATTATTTTAATATTTTTCTTGATTTGCATGTGTACTGAGCGAGGCTGGGAAAATTAAATGTTTTCCCTGTGGCCAAAAAACTTTGAACTGTAGAAACATCGACGGGAGATCTTACTAAACCCAAGATCAGACACAATTTATGAGGTTTTCATTTTTTTAAGATTTCATCTGATAAATAAAATTGCAGTATATTTTATTATCTGTGGGACAATAAAATATTATTCATGCTGACTGTAACATTTGTCCACTGGATAATAACTCTAGCAGATTATTTCTATTTGATCACTTTTATGATAGCATCTAAGTGACATCATCACATTTTACTTTATCGAGAAATGTATTAAGCTTCTCAAGGAAGCTTCAAGGAAATTTCTAGGAAGCTTCCTATCAAGCATCACACACTCACTCTCCTCTTTTGGGCTCCACAGCTGGGAGGAGAAAAAGAAGACAAAAGTCATCATATTTTCATTTTCCATTTCCCATTTTCAAACCCATTTCACCTTTCTCTCTCTCACTCTCACGTTCTCTCATATCTCTTTCACGCCCTCTCCTCGCTTCCTCTCTTCTTCCACACGACCACACACCACCATTGGAGGCCACTCACAATTTCTTGCCAACTAACCTTGTTTCTTACAGCCTCTTCTCATCCTAAGATTCTTCCCTTTGGGGGTCATCCCCTAAATCTTCCTATTTCATCTTCCACCATTGAAGCCCAAAGCTTGAAGCTTTTGAGGTAATGTTCTTGATCTTCATTTTTCTCTTCTGCTTTTCATGGTCCTTAGCCACCATTATGATCAAGGACTCCCTTTTCAAGTTTTGATTTTGAATTTCTTAGGTTTCACCATCTTAGGGTTTTTCTTGGAGGTGTTGAATGAATTTCAAGAGGCATTAAGGAGCTTGTTCTCTTGTTTTCTCCTGAGGTAAGAGGGAGATAATCCTCTTCACCCAATCTTGGTGGTGAGGAAATACCTTTGGTGTTAATGGTGAGGAATCCATTGTGGGTTTCTCACTTTGTTTGTAATTTTGATAATGTTATGATTTGATTGTGTTATATGATTTTCTATGCTTGTTATTGAGTATCTTGGTGGATTTGTATGTGTCTAAATGCTTAAATATGTATATGGATTGGTACCCATTTGATTTGGAAGCTTGGAGAAGCTCATTTTCATGATTTCTGGTGCAGATTCATGGGCTGTGTGGATCTACATGACCCAGGCTATTTTCCCCACTAGAAACACAGCTCAATGCATAAGACAGGGTGTTACATGGCCGTGTAATCGGGCTTTCCAATTTAGACATGTTTTCAGGCACTTCTAGAGGAGTACACGGCCTAAGCCGTGTAATTTGACATAGCCGTGTACTCCAGGCCGTGAAATTGGTTATGGCCGCGTAAATGGGATAGTGAATAATTATTTGATTTTTTTTTCTAGTCCCTTAGAGGCTCATAGTCTCATTGGGCACTCATTGTGAGGCTTTGTAACAAGCTAGAACTTAGTTAATTAAATGAATAGGCATTTAAGTAGGAATTCATAATGTGGAAAGGAAAATGAACACAACCTTATTATACGACTTTATGTGAGGTTTGAATAAAGAAAGAACATGAGTGTGAGGAGGGTTTTGAGGAACTTAAAGTAAATGTTCTAAGAGAGTTTAACGCAAAAACATAATGGAATTGAGGCATAACTTTGGTAACAAATTTGAATAGTTTGTGTTCACCTTTGAGGATTTAATATTGACTTGATATGGGTCCGTGATTGGGATTAAAGCTTTTGGATGAATGTTTAGGCTCTATATGGTATGTGAATTTGGATAAGTTATACTATCATTATGAATGTATATATGTATATATATATATATATATATATGTATGCATTGAATCCATATGCATTGAGGCATGATTGATACAGTCTGACTTGATGAGCATGATTGAAGCATGCATTGACATTGTGATTATGGAACCGAAGTACCAGACCAAGAAACATCAGATGGACGATTTTGTCAAATGTGGTTCTCCTTTATAACTAGAAACATCAGATAGACAAGCGAGTCAGATGGGATTGGTTATTAGAGGAAACCCAGGTAATAATGGTGCTATGTAGTTGTATGAACGGTTATATAATATCACTGATGAAAATGGTATTGAACAATAGTATGGATAGTTACTTCAATGCCATTGGGAATGTTACAATGGTGGTCGAACTATTTTTAAGGCCATATTGCCTAGGAGTTGAATCACACCTTAGTGTGGGTACGAATAGACTAGTGTGGGTCATAATGAGACCTTGGGGGCGTCGGGGTGTGGGTTCCTCACAATGGACAGTTGTAGCTCTTCTGTCCGTGGGGTAGACCGATATAAATGCACTGACAATCTGGATGAGACACTGTCTTATATCGAGATCTGTGTAGAATATCTTGTACAATGCCATGATGTGCACATTGATAAATTGAGAATTTTAGCACTTGAAGGCCTCGGCAGTCGCGATACAGACATATCTCCTGATCATTCTCTCCGATGTTTTTGTCTACCTCCATGGAGTAGGAAATGAGTACATTGTACATGAGGATGGTCAACGTACGTATTGTGCATATGCATGGTCAACATACGTATTGTGGTGACATAATTTATTCTCTATATATCTATGGTGGATATCTATTGTTATAGTGCTGTTAATATTTATACTATCGTGGGATATGCTTGTTTGATGATATATGTATATGAAATTGATAACTTGAATATATATGCAATATCTGTATATATGGAATGACTTCATCATTCGTATTATTTTTCCTTCGCTGCCATGTTGGTAATGATGTAGGATATCTCACCTCTTACTTGCAGTATTCTTATTTTATGTGATTTTTAGGTAAAGATTGTAAAGGGGACGAGGCTGAATTTCCTAGACCATACTTGGTATGATCTCCTGCATTTGACTAGGTTAACAAGAAGAGGTTCTATTGATTTTTCATCAGGATTGTGTTCACCAGGGGTGCCAATACTTGGCGAGTAGACTGGGCCGACGAACGTAAATGGTATTATTGGGGATCTAACCTTGACCGTGAAGAGGCCTGCGATTGAAGATCCTATCCTGATTCTCACTACATCAATGCATCTAGGGTTGCCTTACTCATTCAGGAGCTATGGAGTGATCTAATTCATACCCTTAGAGAGGACGAGGAGTCTGTGGCATCAGTTGCGAGGGTACCTGCCTATGAGACCACACACTGTTCCGTCCTTATGCCTTCAAATGAACCGGGGAAAGGATCCCGAAGTGGATCCGATGGAGTGCCCAACTCCTTAGTTGTGGCATTATTATGTGTAGTTTATATTTTCTTTTGCATTACCTGTATAAGGGTTCTTTTGAGTATATATATGTTTTAAGGTAATTAACTAGTCTTATATGTTGTATCTTGAGTATATCTTGTCGAACTATACTTTTCAAATGACAGAATGTGTAACTATTCATTCATGGCTCATATTTTCCTTATATGTAACACACCAAAAATTTAGTGACCGTGGTATAATGACGATTGTACGATGGTTATTAAATCGAAGGATGTTACATTAGGTGGTATCAGAGTGCAGTTCATCCTGTTGAGCCGGGATATAGACTGACTATGCTTAGACATGTTAGAAGTTTCTTTGTATGTTGTGCACTTCCTTGTCTCTTGATTGAGATGTTTGGGAAAGGAAGGCATGGCTTGCCATAAGTTGAATGTTGGTAGCTACTGTTGCACAGTTACATGATATTGAGTATTGGCCCACTCAATGTGTAATGTTCTGTGTGGACGGGAAACTGTGACTTCACCTAGATGAATTAGGGGAATAGGAGTTCTCTTAGTAAGAAGCTCAGCTGGTTTGGCTAAACTTGTTTGGGATTTGTTTGCATTTATACCCTTGTTGTGTTACCTCTAGAATTGTTTGAGCCAATGGTTTAGGAAAATGGTAGTTAAATAGGACTTGCAAGGGTTGTGGACTGAGGCGTCCAAGAGGTTTTAGAGAACCGATTTTCTTGGGAAAGGAATATTTGGCGTAAGTATGGTCCGAGGAGTTGCTTGGAAGTTAAAGACTTATAGGAGATCACGTTGTAGAAGGCAGAATGAAGGAGCTCAAGTTAGAGTCCTTTGGGTTTGGTGGTTAGGTTTGTCTTGCTGTGTTGTGTGACTCTTTGTGCTTGGTTTTCGAAAGGAGACAATATTGTTTATATTGATTACTTTTGATTTTGCTTATGTTTTGATTCGTATATCCTTGAAGGAAGGCAATGGCTCGGGGTAGATGTAAGCGTGTGAATGCGGGGAGTGACGATGATGATACGACTGTGACAGTAGGAGTAATGCAAAGAATGGTTGATGTAACAACACACTAGGATCAGAAGGCCGCACAGTAACGGGAATTGGAAGTCGAGGTTCAGAATTTGTTGGAAGAAAGTCAGTTTAAGGGTAACTCTGGACTACTTAGGTTTCAAAGGAGGAATAATAGAAAGATCATTCAGCGTAAGCAAAAATCGTATTCGTGACGACCGAGGGAGCAACAGCGACAGCAAATGCAAGAAGGAGGTGCGAGTGGTAGTAAATCCAATTTGACCGTGGTATCTTTACCAAAATGTAAGGAGTGCAGAAAGGGCCACTTAACAAGGCATTGTACGATTGAGGGAATAATTTGTTTCAAGTGCGGAAAGCAAGGACATGTGGCTAGGAATTATGCTTTGCATAGAATGAAGCCTTCCGTTGGAGATGTATATACTTCAAAATCTCACGAAGAAGGGAGAGTTAATGCCTCAAGTGGAGCGAAAGTCTCTCAGACTGGAGATCTGAACAAGGGAGATTGTACTACAATAGATGACCCTGTGATTTTACTATAAAATTCTGGGGGATAACCTGTTTCTTTATGGCGTATGACTGTATGAGTCCATTAGGGTCGTTTGTATCTTCGTCATCTTTTGACTAAATTATTTCTACTTCTGCTACTAAGGACCTATTGTTGATAGCCAAGTGTTTAAATTATCCTATGACCTGTTAAAGACGGAATCTTTTCTGTTGATCTGATTTGTCCACTTTTTTTCACAAATTTGATGTAATATTGAAAATGGGTTAGTCATTTTCTAACCCTATCCTATTGAATTATTCCAATCAAGTTTTAGTGTTTCTCTAGACAGAGATTTTTGGATTTGAATCAATGAAGCTCCTTCCAAAATTTTGTTGAACCATGTCAAATTCTTCATCAGATAAATCTGTGCTGAATGTAGTACAATTAGAAAAGAACATACCCTATAAGACATTTTCTTTTAAGATCAAGGATAGATAGCTTAATGAATCAACTGAAGGAAGCCACCGTTTTCTACAAGATCAGCTTATGTTTTAGGCTATCATTAAATTCGCTCAAAGGTAGGAGACTTTTCCAAAATGACTTTTCTGACACATTACGGACACTACGGGTATTTCGTAATGTCATTCTGTGTAACAAACGCTTCGGTAGCATTCATCGATTACGTGAATAGGATCTTCTTCTCTGTTGAAACAGATTTGCTATTGTCTTTGTTGGTGATATTCTAATCTATTCTTAACGTTCAGAGGAATGTATCGATCCTATCATTTTGATTCTTCAAATCCTAAAGAGGGAGGAGAAGGTATGTGTGAAGTTGGCCAAGTAAGAATTCTAGTTGGAGGCAGTTCAACTTTTGGGTTACGTGATCTCAAGGGAAGGAATTGCTATGAACCCATCGAAAGTCGAAGCATTTCTTCACTGAGAAAGACCGATGATCATAATAGAGATTCGTAGCTACATGGAATTAGCTGGTTAATAAGGGAGACTCACTGTAGAATTCTGCATAATAGCGAGATTGGAGAGACACTCGACAACCATGTCGATGATGATTCTGTACAATCCCAACGAATCTTTTGGCATGCCTAGTGATGCTTCGCATTAGAAGTCTGGAACGTGTGTTTGATCAGAATAGAAGGAATAGTAACATATACTTCGAGACAACCGAGAGCGCATGAGAAGGACTACTCTACACAAACTCAGAATTAGCAATTGTAGTGCATTGAAAATATGGAGGTATTTTCTGCATGGAGCAACGTTTAAAGTCTATAGAAATTATTAAAGTCAAAAATATCTAGTTAATTAGAGGGAGTTAAATATAAGGCATTACGTGGATGGCGATGTAAGACACCTTTGTGTTGACACCAAGGCAGTGAAAGGATTGCGATTGGACTCGAGCTTGCATAATGAGCAACGAATAAAGCTAAGATGACTCAGGAAAGGATGCAAATAATTCAAGAGGAAAAAAAATTGTGTTATAATAAGCGATTTGGAATATTATGCTGGAGGCATAACATCGGAGCTAGTTTCTAAGGTATGAAAATTTCGAGAACAAAATTTCTTTTTGAAGGGGAGAGTTGTAACATCCCAAAAATTACTTATTTCGTGATAAGTATTCATTTTATAATATTTTTGGTTTTTGGGAATTTTTCTGAATTATTTGATTATTTTAATTTTTTTCTTGATTTACATGTGCATTAAGCAAGGCTGGAAAAATGAAATGTTTTCCCTGTGGTCGAAAAACTTTGAACTGTAGAAATGTTGACGGGGGATTTTACTAAACCCGAGACCAGACACAGTTTACGAAGTTTTCATTTTTTTTGAGATTTCATCTGATAAATAAAATCGCAGTATATTTTATTATGTGTGGGATAATAAAATATTATTCCTGCTTACTGTAACATTTAGCCACTGGATAATAAATCTAGCAGATTATTTCTATCTGATCACTTTTATGATAACATCTAAGTGACATCATCATCATTCACTTTATTGAGAAGCGTGCGAAGCTTCTCAAGGAAGTTTTAAAGAAATTTCTAGGAAGCTTCCTATCAAGCATCATACACTTTCTCTCCTCTTTTGGGCTCCACGGCTGGGAGGAGAAAAGGATGACAAAAGTCATCATATTTTCATTTCCCATTTCCTATTTTCAAACCCATTTCACCTTTCTCTCTCTCACTCTCACATTCTCTCATCTCTCTTTCACGCCTTTTCCTCTCTTCCTCTCTTCTCCTACACGGCCACACACCACCATTCGAGGACACTCATAATTTCTTGCCCAACCAACCTTGTTTCTTACATCCTCTTCTTAGCCTAAGATTTTTCTCTTTGGGGGTCATTCCCTAAATCTTCCTCTTTCATCTTCCACCATTGAAGCCCAAAGCTTGAAGCTTTTGAGGTAATGTTCTTGATCTTCATCTTTCTCTTCTCCTTTTCGTGGTCCTTGGCCACCATTGTGATCAAGGACTCCATTTTCAAGCTTTGATTTTGAATTTCTTGGGTTTCTCCATCTTAGGGTTTTTCTTCGAGGCGTTAGACGAATTTCAAGAGGCATGAAGGAGCTTGTTCTCTTGTTTTCTCTTGAGGTAAGAGGGAGATAATCCTCTTCACCCAATCTTGGTGGTGAAGAAATGCCTTTGGTGTTAATGGTGAGGAATCCATTGTGGGTTTCTCACTTTGTTTATGATTTTGATAATGATATGATTTGATTGTGTTGTATGATTTTCTATGCTTGTTATTGAGTATCTTGGTGGATTTGTATATGTCTAAATGCTTAAATATGTATATGGATTGGTACCCATTTGATTTGGAGGCTTGGAGAAGCTCATTTTCATGATTTTTGGTGTAGATTCACAGGCTGTGTGGATCTACACGGCCCAGGCCGTGTTCCCCACTAGAAACACAGCTCAACGCACAAGACAAGGTGTTACACGGCCTAGGCTGTGCAATCGGGCTTTTCAGTTTAGACACATTTTCAGGCACGTCCAGAGGAGTACACGGCCTAGGCCGTGTAATTTGACATGGCCGTGTACTCCAGGCCATGAAATTGGTTATGGCTGCGTAAATGGGATAGTGAAGAATTGTTTGGTTTTTTTTCTAGTCCCTTGGAGGCTCGCAGTTTCATTAGGCACTCATTATGAGGCTTTATAACAAGCTAGAACTTAGCTAATTAAATGAATAGGCACTTAAGTAGGAATTCATAATGTGGAAAAGAAAATTAACACAACCTTATTACACGACTTTATGTGAGGTTTGGAGAAAGAAAGAACATGAGTGTGAGGAGGGTTGTGAGGAACTTAAAGTAAATATTCTAAGAGAGTTTGACGCAAAAACATAATGGAATTGAGGCATAACTTTGGTAACAAATTTGAATAGTTTGTGTTCACCTTTAAGGATTTAATATTGACTTGATATAGGTCCATGATTGGGATTAAAGCTTTTGGATGAATGTTTGGGCTCTATATGGTATGTGAATTTGGATAAGTTATACTATCATTATGAATCTATATATGTGTATATATATATATATATATATATATATATATATATATATATATATATATATATATATATATATATATATATGTATGTATGCATTGAATCCATATGCATTAAGGCGTGATTGATATAGTCTGACATGATGAGCATGATTGAAGTATGCATTGACATTGTGATTATGGAACTGAAGTACCAGACCAAGAAACATCAGATGGACCATTTAGTCAGATGTGGTTCACCTTTATAACCAGAAACATCAAATAAACGAGCGAGTCAAATGGGACTAGTTATCAGAGGAAACCCAAGTAACAGTGGTACTATGTAGTCGTATGAATGGTTATATAATATCACTGATGAAAATGGTATTAAACAATAGTATGGACAGTTGCTTCAATACCGTTGGGAATGGTACAACGGTGGTTGAACGATTGTTAAGGTCATGTTGCCTAGGAGTTGAATCACACCTTAGTGCGGGTGCGAATAGACTAATGTGGGTCATAATGCGACCTTGGGGGTGTCGGGGTGCGGGTACCTTTCAATGGACAGTTGTAGCTCTTCTGTCCGTGGGGCAGACCGATGCAAACACACCAACGACCCAGATGAGACACTATCCTATATCAAGATCTGTGTAGAATGTCTTATATATCGAGATCTGTGTAGAATGTCTTGTACAATGCCATGATATGCACAATTATAAATTGAGAATTTTAGCACTTGAAGTCGGCAGCCACGATACAGACATATCTCCTGATCATTCTCTCCAATATTTTTGCTTAGCTGCATAGAGTAGGAAATGAGTACATTCTACATGAGGATGGTCAGCATACGCATTGTGCATATGCATGGTCAGTTCACATGTTTGTCATGGCATGGTCTGTTGGGAATTGCGGATCAAAATATCTCGCAGCGGAATAATAGGATTCCCACTCAGGATCCATGCGAAAAGTCCATAATCCGAGTTTTTTAAAATTTACCTCTTGAAGCGTGAAAACCACAAGCGAGGTGAATCACCAACACCGTAATAGCGACGATGTTTCTGTGGTATCCACACGAACAGACTTGCAAAAGGAGTCACGCCTCTGTTTCGCGGTGCTAGTGCGAATAGAAGAAGAAGAACCTTTCACTGTCTCTCACTCACTTTCTTAGGTGCGGTTAGGGTTGTGATGTAACATCTATAGCAGCCCCCTTAACGGTACTATTTATAATAGTGGCTGCCTTAAGTGAGTGTGAGCGTAGCAAGGTAAAGTTGTGCAACCCTAAAACCCATCTGTCATGAGTTAGGCCCACAATTGAATCCGAGTCCAACTTGGATCCTTATTGCTCCAATTTAGTCTGTTCTAAGTGTGCGACCTGCAGGTTCTCATGCGTTGGTAGTAATATTAAAATCTTATTTTAATATTACAAACGATGTGAGCGGTATCTAGCAACACATCACTTGCTACCCAAGTAATGAGAATGTCGGTGATTTGACATAACCTATCCGTGATCAATGTTTCCGTGTAGTTTAGTCCCTTTGTCAAGATATCTAGATTGAACACAAGGCATGGAATGCGTCACCCTTGTATAGTCCAATCATTCGTTTCACGATACTCAAGTAGACTTTGTAACAACAAATGAGATCAATATCTCATATTGACTCATTTGAGCATGGCCATGCATTTCGCGGTCTCACTCAATCGGGGGCCGAAGATATCGCTCTGTTATGTAGGAGTGACAAATTCCATCTAGGTCACTCACATCCCTCTGCATGATTTGCGGTATGTCCAATAACCAACTTTATAATCACCTTGTTACGAGATGACGTTTGATGGCATTAAAACACACAACTCCTCATGTAGGAATCGTAGTGATTTTGGTCAAAGGACCACAAACACCATTATCACTATGAGAATCGCTTATGACACTCACGTAACGATCCATGTAGCGTTCTCATGGTGGGTCATCCGATACATCATTACTCTAATATGTACCAATGTGAAGACTTGATATCTCATATCCATGACCCGTGAGATGCGGTCATCAGTCTCTACACATACTAGTCTCAATGTATTATTGTTGTCCTAATTAACAATAATACTTGACTAGGGACATTTAAGAATAGTGTTGTAACCAAAAGGATCTCACGATCAAGTCATCCACTTGATGTCCTATGGTATCAAACTTACTATTCTAAGGACTTTATTATGTTTATCAAAAAGAACACAATAAATGAAATGCCTCATATATAAAAATAGCATAATAGAATATATGTAAATACAGAAAATGTATTAGCCTCTAGGGCATACACCAACATGGTCAAGATACATATTGTGGTGACATAATTTATTATTTATTTATCTATGGTGGATATCTGTTGTTATAGTGCTGTTAATATTTATATTATCGTGGATATGCTTGTCTAATGATATATGTATGTGAAATTGATAACTTGAATATATCTGTAATATCTGTATGTATGGAATGACTTCGTCATTTGTATTATTTTTCCTTCGCTGCCTTGTTGGTAATTATGTAGGATATCTCACCTCTTGCTTGCACTATTCTTATTCTATGTGATTTTTGGGTAAAGACTGTAAAGGGGACGAGGCTGAATTTCCTAGACCATACTTGGTATGATCTCCTGCATTTGACGAGGACAACAAGAAAAAGTTCTATTATTTTTTTTTCAGGATTATGTTCACCGGGGGTGCCAATGCTTGGCAAGTCAACTGGGCTGACGAGCGTAAATGGTATTAGTGGGGATCTGCCCTTGACCGTGAAGAGGACTGCGATTGAAGATCCTATCCTGATTCTCACTACATTTGTGCATCCAGAGTTGCCTTACTCATTCAGGAGCTATGGAGTGATCTGATTCATACCCTTAGAAAGGATGAGGAGTCTGTGGCATCAGTTGTGAGGGTACCTGCCCATGTGACCGCACACTATTCCATCCTTGTGCCTTCAGATGAACCGGGGAAAGGATCTCGAAGTGGATCCGATGGAGTGCCCAACTGCTTAGTCGTGGCGTTGTTGCGGGTAGTTTATATATATATATTTTTTGCATTACCTGTATAAGGGTTCTTTTGAGTATATGTATATTTTAAGGTATTTAACTTGTCTTATATGTTGTATCTTGAGTATATCATGTCAAACTATACTTTTCAAATGACAGAATGTGTAACTATTCATTCATGGCTCATATTTTCCTTATATGCAAAATGATAGAATTTGGAAAACTTGTTATTTGAGTTGTAACATGGCAAAAATTTAGTGACCGTGATATAATTACAATTGTGCCATGGCTATTCAATTGAGGGATGTTACATTAGGTGGTATCAGAGTGCAGTTCATCCTGTTGAGCCGGGGTATAGACTGACTATGCTTAAACATGTTAGAAGTTTCTTTGTATGTTATGCATTTCCTTATCTCTTGATTGAGATGTTTGAGAAAGGAAGGCATGACTTGCCATAGGTTGAATGTTGGTAGCAACTGTTGCACAGTTACATGATATTGAGTATTGGCCCACTCAATGTGTAATGTTCTATGTGGACGGGAAACTATGACTTCACCTAGGCGAATTAGGGGAATAGGAGTTCTCTTAGTAAGAAGCTCAGCTGGTATGGCTGAACTTGTTTAGGATTTGTTTGCATTTACACCCTTATTGTGTTACCTTTAGAATTGTTTGAGCCAATAGGTTAGGAAAATGGTAGTTAAATAGGACATGCAAGGGTTATGGACTGAGGCGTCTAAGAGGTTTTGGAGAATCGATTTTCTTGGGAAAAGAATATTTGGCGTAAGTATGGTTCAAGGAGTTGCTTGGAAGTTAAAGACTTATAGGAGATCGCATCGTAGAAGACAGAATGAAAGAGCTTAAATTAGAGTCCTTTGGATGTGGTGGTTAGGTTTGTCTTACTGTTTTGTGTGACTCTTTGCGTTTGGTTTTTGAAAGGAGACAATATTTTTTGAATTGATTGCTTTTGATTTTTTTCCTTATGTTTTGATTCGTTTATCCTTGAAGGGAGGCAATGACTCGGGGTAGACGTAAGTGTGTGAATGCGGGGAGTGACGATGATGATACGAATGTGACTACAAGAGTAATGCAAAGAATAGTTGATGTAACAACACACCAAGATCAGAGGGCTGCACAGTAGCATGAATTAGAAGTCGAGGTTCATAATTTGTTGGAAGAAAGTCAGTTTAAGGGTAACTCTGGACTACCTAGGTTCCACATGAGGAATAATAGAAAGATCAATCAACATAATCGAAAATCGTATTCGCGACGACCAGGGAGCAACAGCGACAGCAAACGTAAGAAGGAGGTGCAAGTAGTAGTAAATCTAATTTGATCGTGGTATCTTTACCAAAATGTAAGAAGTGCAGAAAGGGCCACTTAACAAGGCATTGTACGATCGAGGGAATAATTTGTTTTAAGTATGGAAAGCTTTGCATAGGACAAAGCCTTCCATTGGAGATGTATGTACTTCAAAATCTCACGAAGAAGGGAGAGTTAATTCCTCAAGTGGAGCAAAAGTCTCTCAGACTGGAAATCTGAACGAGGGAGATTGTACTACAATAGATGACCCTGTGATTTTACTGTAAAATTCTAGGGGGGTAACCCGTTTCTTTATGGCGTATGACTGTATGAGTTCATTAGGGTCGTTTGTATCTTCGTCATCTTTTGACTAAATTATTTCTACTTTTGCTACTAAGGACCTATTGTTGATAACCAAGTGTTTAAATTATCCTATGACCTGTTAAAGATGGAATCTTTTCTGTTGATCTAATTTGTCCACTTTTTTTTTTCACAAATTAGATGTAATATTGAAAATGGGTTAGTTATTTTCGAACCCTATCGTGTTGAATTATTCCGATTTCCATGAAGCTCATTCCAAAATTTTGTTGAACCATGTCAAATTCTTCATCAGATAAATCTGTGCTAAATGCAGTACAATTAGAAAAAAACATACCCTATAAGACATTTTCTGTTAAGATCAAGGATAGATGACTTAATGAATCAACTGAAGGAAGCCGCCGTTTTCACCAAGATCAGCTTGTGTTTTGGGCTATCATTAAATTCGCTCAAAGGTAGGAGAATTTTCCAAAATGACTTTTCTGACGCATTACAGACACTATGGGTATTTCGTAATGTCGTTCCGTGTAACGAATGCTTCGATAGCATTCATCGATTACGTGAATAGGATCTTCTTCTCTGTTGAAACAGATTTGTTGTTGTCTTTATTGGTGATATTTTGATCTATTCTTAACGTTCGAAGGAACGTATCGATCCTCTCGTTTTGATTCTTCAAATTCTAAAAAGGGAGGAGAAAGTATGTGTGAAATTGGCTAAGTACGAATTCTAGTTGGAAGCAGTTCAACTTTTGGGTTAAGTGATCTCAAGGGAAGGAATTGTTGTGAACCTGTCGAAAGTCGAAGCATTTCTTCACTGAGAAAGACCGACGATCGTAACGGAGATTCGTAGCTACATGGAATTAGCTGGTTAATATGGGAGACTCACCGTAGAATTCTCCACAATGGCGGGATTGGAGAGACACTCGACTACCTTGCCGATGATGATTCTGCGCATTCCCAACGGACCTTTTGGCATGCCTAGTGTTGCTTCGCATTGGAATTCTAGAACGTGTGTTTGATCAAAATAGAAGGAATAGTAATGCATACTTCGAGACAACCGAGAGCACATGAGAATGACTACTCTACACAAACTCAGAATTAGTAATTGTAGTGCATTAAAAATATGGAGGTATTTTCTGCATGGAGCAATGTTTAAAGTCTATTGAAATTATTAGAGTCAGAAATATCTGGTTGATTAGAGGGAGTTAAATATAAGGCATTATATGGACGGCGATGTAAGACATCTTTGTGTTGACACCAAGGCAATGAAAGGATTGCGATTGGACCCGAGCTTGTACAATGAGCAACGGATAAAGCTAAGATGACTCAGGAAAGGATGCAAATAATTCAAGGGGAAAAAGAAATTGTGTTATAATAAGCGATTTGGAATGTTGTGCTGGAGGCACAATATCGGAGCTAGTTTCTAAGGTATGAAAATTTTGAGGATGAAATTTCTTTTTGAACGGGAGAGTTATAACATCCCAAAAATTACTTATTTTGTGATAAGTATTTATTTTATAATATTTATGATTTTTGAAAATTTTCTGAAATTTTCTAAATTGTTTGATTATTTTAATATTTTTCTTGATTTGCGTATGCACTGAGCAAGGCTAGGAAAATGAAATGTTTTCCTTGTGGCTGAAAAACTTTGAACTGTAGAAACGTCGACCGGGGATCTTACTAAATCTGAGACCAAACACTGTTTACGAGGTTTTTATTTTTTTGAGATTTCATCTGATAAATAAAATCACAGTATATTTTATTATCTATGAGACAAATAAAATATTATTCCTGCTGATTGTAACATTCCACTGGATAATAACTCTAGCAGATTATTTCTATCTGATCACTTTTATGATAACATCTAAGTGACATCATCACCCTTCACTTTATCGAGAAGCGTGCGAAGCATCTCAAGGAAGCTTTAAGGAAATTTCTAGGAAGCTTCCTATCAAGCATCACACACTCTCTCTCCTCTTTTGGGCTCCACGGCTGGGAGGAGAAAAAGATGACAAAAGTCATCATATTTTCATTTCCCATTTCCCATTTTCAAACCTATTTCACCTTTCTCTCTCTCACTCTCACGTTCTCTCATCTCTCTTTCACGCCCTCTCCTCTCTTCCTCTCTTCTACCTCATGGTCACACACCATCATTGGAAGCCACTCACAATTTCTTGCCCAACTAACCTTGTTTCTTACATCCTCTTCTCATCCTAAGATTCTTCTCTTTGGGGGTCATCCCCTAAATCTTCCTCTTTCATCTTCCACCATTAAAGCCCAAAGCTTGAACCTTTGAGGTAATGTTCTTTATCTTCATTTTTCTCTTCTCCTTTTCGTGGTCCTTGGCCACCATTGTGATCAAGGGCTCCCTTTTCAAGCTTTGATTTTGAATTTCTTGGGTTTCACCATCTTAGGGTTTTTCTTGGAGGTGTTGGACGAATTTCAAGAGGCATCAAGGAGCTTGTTCTCTTGTTTTCTCTTGAGGTAAGAGGGAGATAATCCTCTTCACCAAATCTTGGTGGTGAGGAAATGCCTTTGGTGTTAATGGTGAGGAATCCATTGTGGATTTCTCACTTTATTTGTGATTTTGATAATGTTATGCTTTAATTGTGTTGTATGATTTTCTATGCTTGTTATTGAGTATCTTGGTGGATTTGTATGTGTCTAAATGCTTAAATATGTATATGGATTGGCACCCATTTGATTTGGAAGTTTGGAGAAGCTTAGTTTCATGATTTCTAGTGTAGATTCACTTGTTGTGTGGATCTACACGACCCAGGCCGTGTTCCCCACTGGAAACACAGCTCAACGCACAAGACAGGGTGTTACACGGCCGTGTAATCGAGCTTTTCAGTTTAGACAAGTTTTCAAGCACTTCCAGAGGAGTACACGGCCTAGGCCGTGTAATTGGACATGGTCGTGTACTCCAGGCCGTGAAATTGGTTATGGCCGCGTAAATAGGATAGTGAAGAATTATTTAGTTTTTTTTTCTAGTCCATTGGAGGCTCACAGTCTCATTGGGCACTCATTGTGAGGCTTTGTAACAAGCTAGAACTTAGCTAATTAAAAAAATAGGCACTTAAGTAGGAATTCATAATGTGGAAAGGAAAATGAACACAACCTTATTATACGACTTTGTGTGAGGTTTGGATAAAGAAAGAACATGAGTGTGAAAAGGGTTGTGAGGAACTTAAAGTAAATGTTCTAAGAGAGTTTAATGCAAAAACATAATGGAATTGAGGCATAACTTTGGTAATAATTTTGAATAGTTTGTGTTCACCTTTGAGGATTTAATATTGACTTGATGTGAGTCCGTGATTGGGATTAAAGCTTTTGGATGAATGTTTGGGCTCTATATGGTATGTGAATTTGGATAAGTTATACTATTATTGTGAATCTATATACGTATATATATATATATATATATATATATATATATATATATATATATATATATATATATGCATTGAATCCATATGCATTGAGGCATGATTGAAGCATGCATTAACATTGTGATTATGAAAACGAAGTACTGGGCTAAGAAACATCAGATAGACGATTTAGTCTGATGTGGTTTGCATTTATAACCAGAAACATCAGATCGATGAGCGAGTCAGATGAGATTGGTTATCAGAGGAAACCCAAGTAACAGTGGTACTATGTAGTCGTATGAACGGTTATATAATATCACTGATGAAAATGGTATTGAACAATAGTATGGACGGTTGCTTCATTACCATTGGGAATGGTACAACAGTGGTTGAACTATTGTTAAGGCCATGTTACCTAGGAGTTGAATCACACCTTAGTACGAGTGCGAATAGACTAGTGTGGGTCATAATGCGACCTTGGGGCCGTCGGGGTGCGGGTACCTCATAATGGAAAGTTGTAGCTCTTCTGTCCATGGGGCAGACCGATGCAAACGCTCCGACGATCTGGACGAGACACTGTCCAATATCAAGATCTGTGTAGAATGTCTTGTACAATGCCATGTTGTGCACGTTGAAAAATTGAGAATTTTAACACTTGAAGGCCTCGGCAGCCGCGATACAAACATATCTCTTGATCATTTTCTCCGATGTTTTTGTCTAGCTCCAGGGAGTAGGAAATGAGTACTATAACACCCCAACTTTTGGGATAGTTACAATATAGTCCTAAATGTACTATTTTGTGAATTTTGTAAGTAGTAAATTAAATTTGACTGTTTCGTGAGTGTATTTGATTGTTGTATGTGATTTGCTCCGAGCCACGGAAATAATAATTTTCTGGCCGAAAAAATCTTATTTTAATTAATTGGAGCTGGGGGATCTTACTAAACCTAATTCTGATTTATATATATATTAATCTCTTAATTTTTAGGATTTAACTGTGTAATAAAATAATTTTATATTATTATAATATTATTTTATATTACAGTACCTACTGTCTCAAAAATAGTAGAAATATACTTCAAAATGACCATGGACCCTTAAAAGTCTGTGGGACCCGCGTTTAGAAAAGCAGTCAACGATTCTGACTAGACAAATTTCTAAGCCAATGGGAGTAAGTCAACAAAGGAGGCTTGAAAAATTCTAACCAATAGGAATAGGTCAAAGAAAGAAGCATGGACTTTAGAATGGAGCGTTGGACGAAAACTTAGTTAGGAAGCTTTTGATTTTAACCGTTGATCGAATCAATGGTGTGGATGTGAACTTGATTAGCAAGCATTGAATATTGGCCATGGATCTAATCTAGGGCTAGGAATTAAAGTTGAATTAAATGGTTAGGATTAAGTCAAACATAGTGGCTTGACTTTGTTTAGTAGCTAATTAAGCCTAATTTGGTTAATCTAATTACGTAATTAGCAAACTAAGTAAACTAACTTAGTTATTAATTAGTTATAATCTAAATACTAATTAGATATCCTAATATTGTTTAAAAGTTATAATATATGTTAATATATATTAAACTAATTAGTTTTATAATTAGAATGTTAATTAAATATTATTAGGAGACTTAACCTAATTAATTACCTATTTAATTAACATGGAATTAGTCTTTAATTGAAACAAATTAAACCCCCTAAAACCCCTAGGAACCCCACGGCCATGGAGGCCCAAAGTCATAAGTTCTACATGGTTCTTGAACCACCCAAAGTGACATAAGCCATGTGCACCATAATGTGAACACAAATAGATATTTACCTATTCAAATTAAACACTCAACCTCACCCACTATGCACTCACGGCAGCCCCCTCATTTTCACACTTGATATTTACCTTTTACACTTATCCTAATCAAAGCTTTCATTTTCTCTCAAAACACCAAGAACACCAAAGTAACTTTTCCTTTCTTTTTCTCTCTCAAATTCGGCCAACACCCAAAACCACACCACCAATCTTCTATAATTTTACCTCTTCACTTTTCCTAAACCAAAATCATATTCTAAACACTTTTCCTTCACAAGGTTTTGTCAAAAACCTACTCTATCTAGTCCAAAATCAAAGCTTTTGTTCACTTCCCTAAGGGTAAGTTTTGATTCTTTGGTTTAGAGTTTGATTTTTGATTTTCTAAACCATGTTTGTTCCATGGTTTTTCAATCTTGATCCTTGTATGTGTTTTTACTAATTGTTTAAGAATTTTAGGGATTTGTTTTGGAGGTTACACGAAATTTCAAGGAAAGGAGGAGACTAACCAATTTTTTTGTCTTCAAGAGGTAAGAAGGAGATTTAATCTCATCAACCCTAAGTGGTGATGGGAAAATGGATTGTTTGTGTATAAATAATCCATAAGGATTCAGTTGTGTGGTTGTTTATTGTTTTTATTATTTGTGTGATTGTTTTAATGCTTTCCTATTTGTGATTTATTTTATTTGTTATGCATGTCTATAGCTTTAAAATATATTGTATGTATATTGTATGTGTTTATAGTTGTATGTGTTTATAATTATATGACTATTAAAGTAGGATGTGAATAACATGTAACGATTTATATGAGTGTTCCAAAGAACACAATGAGGCTCACGACCTTACTATTAAACAGAGAACCAAAATGTTCTCAACTATTTTCTAAATCAATGATTTAAAGAATCTAGGTGAAATAATAAATTTAAGAATGATTTAGGTTAATTGTGGCCAACATGCCATTTAATGTATAATTGAATGCCATTTTATTTTCTAAGATAGGATTAGGTAATTAATTTACAAAAATTGAATTCTAATGAATCTTTAAGAAAATAAAAGGAATGAACTTAGTTCTAGAATTCTAAATTAGCAGAATATATTTTAAGTAAGAATTAAAGCAAACACTTGAAAAATACTAACATAGAGCTCACTCTCTAAGTTTTGAAGCACGTTAGCAAGTTTCAAAGTGTAACTATTGGGTAAGATTAAAATAAACAGAATTTAGAAGAAAACGTTAAAAATACCTTATACTGATTTTATAGGCAAAATGCTGCCAAAATTTACTAAAATCAGACGAATAAAATGAAAAGATTTCATAATATATTTATAACATAAGGAAAATACTTTATGTAGTTTAAAAGTACTAGATATAGTCTATACATATTTAAAATGATAATTTTAAGCTATTCGGTTAAGAAAACAAATTAAAAATCTTACGCGATTGAGAAAATGATTTAAAAACATTATGCGATGTTCAAAAATGTCAAAATATATTTACGCGATTTTAAAACGTTTGTGAAAGTGACGTGATTATGAAAATGCGATAAAATTTCTACGCGATTAAACGATACAGTGAGTTTTGCTGTCAGGCCAAAGTGATGAACCCGGACATGTTGTGAGATAATACTGTCAAGTGGGACAGGCTATATTTTTGGAATATTGTGACTAAGGATATTTTTGTAAATATGATAAAATATGGATATTAAGGGTATTTTTGTAATTTTAGATCATGTTTAGAGTGTTATGTCAATTTGGTTGATAATTGGCGATTGATTGATGAGACGAATTACATTGGGTTGTGGTGTGATAGGCGTAATGTGGTTTATTATATGAACTTGGAAGCATTAGTGTGCAGAGAATTCCACATGGGGACAGTGGGTTACTCCTCTGGGCCGTGGTAACGGGCAACACACTAATGATCTTGACAAGCACTATTCTTAATCGAGGTCTTGAGAAGACTATTATGTACAATGCCTGCAGTACACGATGTTTGGACTGTGGGCTATAGACACGATGTTAGATAGTGCAATAGTTTGGTTAGGCAGCCATAAGTACTATTAGTTATTTTCGGATCATTCTCTCAGATATCCGTATTTAGCTCCATGGAGTAGGAACGAGTCGGTGTGTGTTCATTCATTATCTGCATTTTACTGCTTATCATAATCTGTGATAAAATGCATGATATATTAATTTGCTATGCTGTATATGATATGATGGTATGTGTTATTTTAATATTTGTTGTGTTGTCGTTTTCTTTATTGCCATGCGGGTAATGATGTAGATTGTCTCACCTCTCTATATGCTTTCCTCTATATTATTATTATTTTCGTAAAGAGTTTGAGGAAGAAGAGGAGCAGCCTCTTGAGATACAGTATCCGGACGAGCGATAGCCGGACGAGCGATAGCCGGACGAGCGATAGTCGGGCGAGCTGTACGAGGAAGAGGAATCGGTAGATCATTCTCACCATCAAGACTGATCTTGAGATCATGGCATTGCCGGGACGTTTGACTGTGTCCCTATGTAGAGAGTACGATGGAGATGTTATCTTTACTACTATGTTGTATTTACATCTAGAGTTGCCTCTGACTCTTAGGCGTTACTGGCAAGGAATCTTCCATGCGCCTAGCAAGTTCAGTAGTGAGTCAATAGCCCGGACTCGTGTCTGTAGAGCTATAGGACCTCTAGGAGTTCTGTCTTTCGATGATCTCTCTGAAGATGATCCATCGGAGGGTTAGAAATCTTTGAGGTGCACTTAGGTAATACTATTTTTTAGTTTTATGTCAACTTTTTATTGCTTTGTTAAATATCTGTAGTTGTAGATTATTGGTGTATTTAAGACAAAATCATATGTATATTATAGTGTGGTTATGTTTGTTTTAATTTGTGTTATGTGTTATTTTATAAGTATAAAAGGAAAAAAAATTACCACTAATATTAATTACGTATCAAATGTTTTATAACTTGGGTAAGAAGTTTATTTTATTTTATTTTATTGCATCATAAATGTGACACTCCCACAAGGGTGTTACAAGTACATTGTACATGAGGATGGTCAGCGTACGCATTGTGTGTAACATCCCAGATTTTGACTATTTTATAGTAAATGACTAAATTTCACAATTTTTTGTTTTTTGTATACTATAAAATTATTTTGACTGTTCTGAGACTATTTTTGATCATTGTGTGAGATTTGCTCCAGGTCAGGAAAATAATAATTTTCAGGCCGAGAAAAATCTTATTTGATTTATTCGGAGACGAGGGATCTTACTAAACTCGAATCTGAGAGACATGAAATACAATCATTTAATTTTTAAAATTTATCTGTGAAATAAAAATATTTCACAAAAAAATATTCGATGTTTTATTTATAGCAGTTTTTGTTACCGAGTATTGGACTCGGTATATTTTATCTGTTAGAAAATAGATTAAAAATAATTTTTATAAATTATTTTAAAATGAACCAATAGGAATGAGTCAATATTAGTGGTTAGACTTTTCTAAACCAATAGAAAATGGTCAATAAAAATGGTTGGACTAGTTGCTAATTAACTAGGATAACTAACTAAGTTACTTTAAATAGTTTGATTTGTAACAAAACAACCTAACCTAATTAACTAACTATCTAATTAAGATGTAACTAAAACTTAATTGAAGTTAAACTTAGTTACTAAACCCCCTATACTCCCACGGCCATGAAGGCCATTTCCACCATGTTCTACTATGTTCTAGGTTCATCCTCATGACCACTTGATGACCATTTTGTGACCTAAGCCATGTGTGCACCATGTGAGACCATGTGAGTGAATTCTTATCACATTAAACTATTCTCCATGCACTACACGGCTGCACACTTTCATTTGGCTATCCATTTGCATTTTAATACACTTTATAATATCAAGCTTCTATCTTTTCTCTCAAATGTTCAAGAACCCTTAAGAACACTTAAACACTTTTCTTCTCTTCTCCTTGTAAACCCCACGGCCTTAACCTCCAAACCATGCCTCTCCACTTCTAAAATTTCATCTCTTCACAAATTCTAAAGCTAAACCTCCTTCTAAACACTTTACTTTTAGTAAGTTTAGTCAAAATCCTACTCCAAGTACACCAAAAATCAAGCTTTAGTTACTACTCTAAAGGTAAACTTTTGATTCTTTGATTTTAAGTTAGGTTTTTCATTTTCTAGACCACGATTGATCCATGGTTCTTTGTTCTTAAGCTTTGTTTATGACTTTAGAATTTGTTTAAGCTTTTTAGGATTTTTGTTTGAATCACACAAAATCAAGAAAGAGGAGGAGCTTGAAGATCTTGTCTCCCTTAAGGTAAGAGGGAGATTAACCTCATCAACTATGTGTTGGTGGTGAGGAAATGAGTTATTTGTGGTGAAAAATCCATAAGGATTTATTCATTTAATTTTCTATGCTTTCTTACTTGTGTTTGTTATGCTTTTGGTTTTTGAAAATATGATTGCATGTGTGTTTATATGTTTATAGTTTTGATAATATGCTTGTATGTGTGATTTTGAAAGAATGCAAGTATTGGTGTGTAACATAAGATGTGAAACACATGAAGGATTTGTTGTATGAAGGTCCCAAAGGGCCTATGAGGCACACAGCCTCCACCATTCAAAAGGAACCTAGGGTTCTAAATTATTTTTCTAACCAAGAAGCAATTGATTTTATGACAAGAAAAATAAATTAAGAGTTTTGCAAGGATTAAATGTTAAAAAGAACTAAATGATGGATTATGAAAACCTAAGTGGATTTCGGCCAACATGCCATTTTTCATAACTTAGAATCAAAATTTTCTTATTAGGTGTAGACTTAGCGGTTTAATTGAGAAGGAAATTATCTAGGTAGGTTTTAAACTTAATATCAAGCAATATACCTTTTGGAATAAAAATTGACATAATTAAATGATTAAGTTATCAAAATAAAAAGAAATGTCAATACTTGAAATTTTCTAACGTATAGCTCAACCTATGGGTTTTGAAGCGCGTTAAGAAAATTTGAGCTGTAATATCTTAAGTAAATCAAAGAAATATTATTTTTGAGAAATAGTAGAAATACTGATTTTTAGAAGGACTATATTACAAATTTTATCTATAGAGGGACTATTTTGTAAATATTATCTAAAGAAGGACTATTTTGTAAATATTATTTTATGAGGTACTATTATGAAAAATATTATTTAAAACAATGATTATTATGTAAATATTATTTAATGAGGGATTATTATGCAAATAATGGAAATAAAATCAAGTTTTTGAGAAAAATAATATTTTTGGTTTAAATATGTTAGAAACATTTTATGTAATTGAAAAGATGTCAAAATATATTTACGCGACTCAAAAATAGTAATTTTAGGCTACGTGATTGAGAAAATGCAATCAAATATTTACGCAATTTAGAAAATGTTGAAATATCTTTATGCGATTTAAAAACGAAGGAAATATGTTCCACAATTTCAAAAATGTGATAATATCGCTACGCGATTGAGCGTAAACAGCAATTTGCTGTCAGGAAATTTTGGTGGGCCCGATTAAGTTGAATATTCATACCGCCAAAACATGGTTAGATTATATGAAATATTGTGAAAATAATGAATGTATGTGTGTTTGAATCATACATCATGCATAGAAAAATGTGTTCGCTTATTTGAGTAAGGTTGTATGCCTAGGAGATAAATTACACTAAAGTGCGGATGCGAGTAGACAAATGTAGGTCACTTGTTAACCTTGGGGGCATCAGTGTGCGGGTACCTCGCAATGGACAGTTGGTAGCTCTTTTGTCCGTGGGGCAAACTGATGCAAACGCACCGATGATCTGGACCGAGACACTGTCCTATATCGTGATCTGGTGTAAATTGTCTTGTCCAATGCCTGATGTGCACTTTTGACAAAATTGATATATTATAGCAGTTTTGGACACGGCAGCCTAGTGACAGACATGTCTTCTGGATCTTCTCTCCGAAACTGTGTTTAGCTCCATGGAGTAGGAATTGGTCGTTATACATACATATTGTGGGTCAGCATATTGATTGGTTATTTAAGTTTATTTAATCTTATTATCTGTGATATGACAATATAATTTAATGTTTTAATATTGGATGCTGTTTATTTGTTGTCGTTTTCTTTACTGTCATACTAGTATTGATGTAGGGCATCTCACCTCGTTGTTATATTATATCTGTTTCCATTGTATATGTGTACTGAAGATCAGGAGAACGAGGAAACAAGGGACCCTGTTTATTTTCAATAGCAGTTCTTTTTATTTGTTATATGGCGACTAGACGACAACTCCTAGGTTTTGTTAGGGTTTAGTTCCATGGGGGAGTTGACGCTTGGAAGTTTGACTACAATAACGAAAGATTTGTTTATACCGAGGACTTAACTATAACCTTGAGTGGAACCCTAGATAAGATCTCCATGTTAACTCAACATGCAATTGTTCGTTTGGAATTCACGATACCTATTCGTGAACTCTGGGGTGGAGTTGTGTCTGTCTATACACCCCAAGAGAATTCTGTGGTGTCTTCTGCAAGAACCCCTGGGAGGCGTCTGTATCCTCCTGGGTTCTTCGATGATGATGTAGAGGAGGAGGATGATCCTTCAGAGGAACCAAATCCTTAGGTCTGTTTAGAGTTTTGTTTATTAATATGTTTGTAGTTTTGCTTTTGGAACTAGTTTATATTTATGTAAATTATTTGGAACATCATTTGTAATATTATGTACATATATTTTGGTGTGTTCATTACAAATTTTACTGATGTTATAATTTAGTTTACTTATTTTATTTTATTCCGCAAAGGAAATTTTAAAATTGGCATTTTTACAATATTAATTCTTTTACAACTTGGGTAAGTTATATTAGGATTAGTCTTAAATGTGATACCCTATGGTGGGTATTACATTAGTTGGTATCAGAGCCCCGATTAGAGTCTTTTGGGTTTTTGTGGTTAGGTCTGTTTTAGCTTGTGTTGTGTGATTCTCTGAATTTGATTTTCAAAGGATGACATCTGACTTTCATTGGACTTTGTTTAATTGTTTGTGAAGAAGACTATGTCTCATGGTAGAGGTGTACGTGCAAATGTGAAGCATGACAACGACCTAATGACTGCTGCTGTTGAAGCAATGCAGAGAATGGCTGAAGTGATGGCACAAGAAAATCAACGAGCTATGCAACAGTAAGAAGCTAATGCAGAAGTTCAGCATTTGTCAGAATTTCGTCGGAACAATCCGCCATGTTTTAAAGGCAAGTTTGACCCTGAGAAAGTAGATTTATGGATCCAAGAATTGGAGAAGATTTTTGAAGCGATAGGGTGTGTAGATGATCGTAGAGTGACGTATGCTATGTTCATGCTAATGGGTGATGGCGAAAATTGGTGGAAAGCCACTCGAAGGATGTTAATAGCTGAAGGGAGAGAAATCACGTGGGAGCTGTTTTGTGAAGTATTTCTAGAGAAATATTTTTTGAAAAGTGCGAGACATGCTAAGGAGATGGAATTTCTGGGTTTACGCCAAGGTGGGATGACTATTAGTGAATATGCTGTGAAGTTTGAGAGCTTGTCTAAGTTCTCAAGGTATCTCCAAATCCATCCAGACGAGGTTTGGAAATGCCATAAATTCGAAGGTTTGAGAATCGAGTTAAAGAGAGGAGTGATATCAATGTATGTAAATCAGTTTTCAACACTGATGGACATGTGTTGTAGGCTGGAAGAGTTAGAGCCAGCACATGATAACAGGAATCACAACTTTGGATGACTAGGTTCCAAAGAGGAGGTAACAATAACAACAACCGGTTTCAACGAAAGCCATATTCTCGACCCTTGGGAAGTAAACAGCAACAACAATATCAGCAACCTCGTGGAGGTGGTCCAAGTGGAAATCGATTCAATCAAACTGCAGCAGCACCAATGAAATGCCTGAAGTGCGGGAAGGGTCACCTGACGAGAGATTGTTCGATTAGAGGTATAATTTGTTTCCGATACGGTAAGCCTAGTCATGTCTCTAAATATTATGATCAAACAAAGATGGAGCCTTCAGTGAGCAATGTTCGAGCTATGAACCCGCAAGCTGGAGGAAGAGATTATACAATAAGTGGAACTGAGGCCTCTGAGTCTGAGAATCTTATTCAAGGAGAAGGTGCCATCTCAGGTAATCTTTTAACTATACTATATCATTTGGGTGCAACTCATTCATTTATTGCATATGACTATGTGGATCGTTTGGGATTGCTTGTGTCACCTTTAAACTTTCAACTGATTGTTTTCACTCCTATTGGCAAACCAGTTAGTACTACAAAAATATGCCTAAATTGTTCTATTACTATAAAAAAATCGAGTGTTTTCTGTTAATTTAATATGTTTACCTCTTGTTGATATCGATATAATCTTAGGAATGGATTAGTTATCTTCAAACCATATCCTATTAGATTATTCTAGAAAGACCTTAGTTTTTCCTAATGAGTTTCTGGATTTGTAACTTCCAAACAAGTTGAATCTTTATTGAGGGATGAAGCTCAAGGATATATGCTGCTATCTTCTTTAGAAGTTAAGAGTGAGAAGGATGTGAATGATATTTCTGTTGTGAACGAGTTTCCTGAGGTTTTCCCTGATGACGTACCTGGATTACCACCAGAAAGAGAGATAGAGTTTTCTATCGATCTTGTACCAGGAACGGGTCCCATATCAATTGCATCATACCGTATATCACCATCTGATTTGGTAGAGTTGAAGAAGCAGTTAGAAGAGTTATTGGAAAAATAGTTTGTGAGACCTAGTGTTTCACCTTGGGGAGCTCTAGTGTTGCTAGTCAAGAAGAAGGATGGAACTTCTCGTTTATGTGTCGATTACCGCCAGCTGAACAAGGTCACAATAAAGAATAAATATCTACTTCCGAGAATTGATGATTTGATAGACCAATTGAAGGAGGCAACTATCTTTTCAAAGATAGATCTGCGATCAGGATATCATCAAATTCATGTTAAGGTAGAGGATATACCTAAAACAGCTTTTCAGACGCGTTATGGTCATTATGAATATCTCGTAATGCCATTTGGTGCGACAAATGCTCCTACTATATTCATGGATTACATGAATAGGATCTTTCATCATACCTAGATTAGTTTGTGATTGTTTTTATCGATGGCATTCTGATCTACTCTCGAAATCAGGAAGAGCATGCTGAACATCTCAGTATAGTTCTTCAGATTTTGAAAGAGAAAAAACTGTATGCAAAATTATCAAAATGTGAATTTTGGTTGAATGAAGTTCAGTTTCTGGGTCATGTAATTTCTAAGGATGGAATTGTAGTGGATCCAACTAAGGTGGAGACGGTTCTTCAATGGGAAAGACTAAAGATTGTGACAGAGATCCGAAGTTTTGCTGGATTAGCCGAATATTATTGAAGATTTATTGAAGGTTTTTCCAAGATCGCCAGACCTCTTACGCAACTTACAAGGAAGAACCAAGTTTTTGATTGGACGGATAAAGGTGAAGAGAGTTTCCAAGAGTTGAAGAAGAAATTGACTATTGCACTATTGTTGATTTTACTAGATCCAAATGAATCTTTTGAGGTTTATTGTGATGCATCTTATCAAGGGTTTGGATGTGTGCTGATGCAGAATAGAAATGTTGTAGCGTATGCTTCTAGACAGGTGAAGGTTCATGAAAGAAATTATCCTACACATGATTTGGAGTTGGTCGCAGTTGTCTTTGCACTGAAAAACTGGAGACACTTTTGTATGGGGCTACGTTCAATGTCTTCAGCGACCACAAAAGTTTAAAGTACTTGTTTGATAAAAAAGAATTGAACATGAGACAGAGAAGGTGGTTGGAATTTTTAAAGGATTATGATTTTCAACTCCAATATCACCCTGGAAAAGCAAACATTGTAGCAGATGCTTTGAGTCAGAAAATGCTCAGTGTTTCTGCTATGATGGTTAAAGAGGAAAAATTGATTGAACAATTTAGAGAAATGTGGTTGTCAGTGGAATTGTCACCTGGAAGGATGCGTTTGAATACAGTCACTATTCTGAATGATTAATGGAAGAAATTCGAGAGAAACAAGAAAATGACCAATTTTTGCATAATGAGAGAGAATTTTTTAAACAAGGCCATAAGGCAACCGTTGAGGAAGGATCTGATGGAGTCTTAAGGTTTAAAGGTAGGATTTGTATACCCGATGATCCCGAACTTAAGAAAGCGATTCTTGGTGAAGCTCATACTAGTAGATTGAGTATACATCCTGGGATGACCAAGATGTATCAAGATCTGAAACATTTGTTTTGGTGGCCTAGAATGAAGACAGATGTTGCTGAGTATGTGGCATCTTGTCTAGTATGCCAGAAAGAAAAAGTTGAGCATCAAAGACCAGCAGGCATGTTACAACCTTTTACTATTCCAGAATGGAAATGGGATAGTATTGCGATGGATTTTGTCACTAGTTTGCCAAAGACTAGGAAAGGTTATGATTCTATTTGGGTCATTGTTGATCGGCTTACGAAGTCTGCTCACTTCTTGCCAATCAATATTAAGTATCCAATAGAGAAGTTGACCCAGTTGTACATTGGTGAAATAGTTAGACTTCACAGTGTACCTACTAGTATCATATCCGATAGAGATCCAAGGTTTACATCAAGGTTTTGGCAAAGTTTACATAAAGCAATGGGGACTAAATTGAGTTTGAGTTTAGCTTATCATCCATAGACAGATGGACAAACGGAGAGGACTATACAATCTCTAGAGGATTTGCTAAGAGCTTGTGTGTTAGAACAATGAGGGAGTTGGGATGAATTCTTACCTTTGGTGGAATTCACCTATAATAATAGTTTTCACTCAAGCATAGGGATGCCACCCTATGAGGCTCTTTATGGACGACGATGCCGAATACCTTTATGTTGGTATCAAGATAGGGAGAGTATGACTGTTGGACCCGAAATGGTGCAGCAAACAACAGAGAAGATAAAGATGATTCAAGAGAAAATGCGGGCAACTCAAAGCAGACAGAAAAGCAATGCTAATAAACGAAGAAGACCTCTTGAATTTGAGGAAGGTGAGCATATGTTTTTACGAGTAACCCCTACGACTGGTGTTGGCAGGGTTATAAAGTCTAGAAAACTCACTCCTAAATTCATTGGACCCTATCAAATTCTTCATTGGATAAGTCTAGTTGCATATCAAATAGCCTTACTGCCTTTTCTTTCAAATCTTCATAATGTTTTCCATGTATCCCAATTGAGGAAGTATATCCACGATCCTTCACATGTTATACAGCCCGATGAAGTGCAATTGAAAGAACATTTGACGTATGAGGCACTTCTTGTTAAGATTAAAGACAGGAGGGTGAAGCAACTCAAGGGCAAAGTGATTTCGTTAGTGAAGGTGATTTGGAATGAGACAACTGAAGATGCTACTTGGGAAATGGAAGAGAAAATGAGGGAATAGTATCCTTAGTTGTTTTAATGTATGATGAATTTCGGGGATGAAATTCTTTTTAGAGGGGGAGAGTTGTAACACCCCAGATTTTGGTTATTTTATAGTAAATGACTAAATTTCACTGTTTTGTATTTTCTGTATGTTATAAAATTATTTTGACTGTTCCGAGACTATTTTTGATCGTTGTGTGAGATTTTCTCCAGGTCAAGAAAATAATAATTGATGATCACATATTTGATATATTAATAAGCCTTCATTTTTAATCATTTACACCCTCTATGTACTTAATTGATTAAGTTTGATTATGTTTTGTAAGTTTGGACTCAAATTGGATTTAATTGAATTTTTTAGCATAATGTATGTCTTACATTATTTCTGTATTTGGACTATATCTTGGGATGTAGGTGGCCAAATGAGGTGAATCTAGTGGCATTTTAAAGATAAGAGAGAGTTCTACAACTTTCATGAGGACCTTAAAGACCCAATCATACGATTAGATAACTCAAATTGGGGTTGAAGTAAGAACTAGAGTGTTGTTCCTGATAGATTGATCTACGTATACTGTTCATGCCATATCTTGTACTATAGATTGTCAAATAGGTTGAAATTTTGATTTTGAATAGTTAAGACCCATATCTACAACTTTCATGTTGAACACTTTTCCTGAATCTGAGGCCTAATAGGTGATATTAGGCTTGCAATTCAGAACAGAGGAGTTGTGACTGGGCCTGAGTAGTGTAAATAATTTGAATGTATCAAGAGTTATAGATATGATATTGGACTCAAACTAAATCCATTTGAAAGATAATATCTAGGCCTACAACTTTTATGAAGACCAAATTACTTCATTCTGACGCATTCAATGACTTCAGAGCTGAATGATTTCAGAGACAAAGAATCTCCATAATTTTCCACTCACCAAAAGTCATTTGGCATTTTTCACTCATTTTCCACTCATCCACTCACTAATGACTCAGCCCCCTTGTCATTTTATATCTCTAATCCTCTATAAAAGGGAGCCTTAGCAGATCATTAAGGGTGTGAGGTGTTAGGTACCAAAATGATGTTAGTTTGTTACTAGGTTTTCTGGTAGTAATTTTCCTTTGTTCTAAATTGAAGTCATGTTCTTCTTCTTCTTTTCTTCTCTTCCTTTCTTCGTGTCTATGAGTAACTAAGTTTCATTTTACATGGGTGAAAAGGTAAAGCTCTTGGTAATAAGTTAAGTTTAGATTAATTTCTCTCTTGTGCTTAAATGATATATTTTCAAGTGGTCATTATACATATTGTATTTTGTTTCCAATTAATTTAAAAACCCTCCTTGTAAAGTGGAGTTCTTGATTTATTGTAGACAAGAGATTGACACAATGAATGCTTGAACCCATTTACAAATGTTGGTGTTAGAAACTCTCCTTGTAAAGTGGAGATCTTGATTTATTGTAGACAAGATTTTGGCATAATGAATGCTTGATCCCATTTATGAGTGGTGGTGTTAATAGATGATTAAAGGAATCATAATATAATTACATATATAATTTTTGATGAACTTTAAACGTTGTAGTTTTTGATTGGAACCTCCGTTATGTGTGGATTCTAATTGAGTTATAAAAAAATTAATCTTGTCCTTAATTTATTTACTAAGTGTGGATTTTCTAACCCAAGCAATTCCTTTTTATTTGTGACCAAGTTTTATCACCTTTATTATTATAATAAAATATTTACTTTACCTTAATTAATTTTTCTTCATCAAGTCTTTGTGGTTCGACCTCGGACTCACCGAGAATTTATTACTTGAGATAACCTGCATTTGAGTTTGCAACTTAACTTTTAATACCGCATCAATAATTTTTGGGCCGAGAAAAATATTATTTGAATTATTCAGAGATGGGGGATCTTACTAAACCCGAATCTGAGAGATATGAAATACAATCATTTAATTTTCAAAGTTTATCTGTGAAATAAAAATATTTTATGAAAAAATATCTGCTATTTTATTTATAGCAGTTTTTGTTACTGAGTATTGGACCCGGTATATTTTATCTACTAGAAAATAGATTAAAAATAATTTTTATAATTTATTTTAAAATGAACCAATAGGAATGAGTCAATATTAGTGGTTAGACTTTTCTAGACTAATAGAAAATGGTCAATAAAATGGTTGGACTAGTTGCTAATCAACTAGGATAACTAACTAAGTTACTTTACATAGTTTAATTTGTAACTAAATAACCTAACCTAATTAACTAACTATCCAATTAAGATGTAACTAAAACTTAATTGAAGTTAAACTTAGTTACTAAACCCCCTAGACTCCCACGGCCATGAAGGCCATTTCCACCATGTTCTACTATGTTCTAGGTTCATCCACATGACCATTTGATGACCATTATGTGACCTAAGCCATGTGTGCACCATGTGAGACCATGTGAGTAAATTCTTATCACATTAAGCCATTCTCCATGCACTACACGGCTGCACACTTTAATTTGGCTATCCATTTGCATTTTAATACACTTTATAATATCAAGCTTCTATTTTTTCTCTCAAATGTTCAAGAACCCTCAAGAACACTTAAACACTTTTCTTCTCTTCTCCTTGTAAACCCCACGGCCTCAACTTCCAAACCATGCCTCTCCACTTCTAAAATTTAATCTCTTCCCACTTTCTAAAGCTAAACCTCCTTCTAAACACTTTTCTTTTAGTAAGTTTAGTCAAAATCCTACTCTAAGTACACCAAAAATCAAGCTTTAGCTTACTACTCTAAAGGTAAACTTTTGATTCTTTGATCTTAAGTTAGGTTTTTAATTTTCTAGACCATGATTAATCCATGGTTCTTTGTTCTTAAGCTTTGTTTATGACTTTAGAATTAATTTAAGCTTTTTAGGGTTATTGTTTGAATCACACGAAATCAAGAAAGAGGAGGAGCTTGAAGATCTTGTCTCCCTTAAGGTAAGAGGGAGATTAACCTCGTCAACTATGTGTTGGTGGTGAGGAAATGGGTTGTTTGTGGTGAAAAATCCATAAGGATTTATTCACTTAATTTTCTATGCTTTCTTACTTGTGTTTGTTATGCTTTTGGTTTTTGAAAATATGATTGCATATGTGTTTCTATGTTTATAGTTTTGATAATATGCTTGTATGTCTGATTTTGAAAGCATACAAGTATTGATGTGTAACATAAGATGTGAAACACATGAAGGATTTGTTGTATGAATGTCCCAAAGGGCCTATAAGGCACACGACCTCCACCATTCAAAAGGAACCTAGGGTTCTAAATTATTTTTCTAACCAAGAAGCAATTGATTTTATGGCAAGAAAAATAAATTAAGAGTTTTGCAAGGATTAAATGTTAAAAAGAACTAAATGATGGATTATGAAAACCTAAGTGGATTTCGGCCAACATACCATTTTTCATAACTTAGAATCAAAATTTTCTTGTTAGGTGTAGATTTAGAGGTTTAGTTGAGAAGGAAATTATTTAGGTAGGTTTTAAACTTAATATCAAGCAATATACCTTTTAGAATAAAAATTGACATAATTAAATGATTAAGTTATGAAATAAAAAGAAATGTCAATACGTGAAATTTTCTAACGTATAGCTCACCCTATGGGTTTTGAAGCACGTTAGGAAAATTTGAGCTGTAATATCTTAAGTAAATCAACGAAATATAATTTTTTGGGAAACAATAGAAATACTAATTTTTAGAAGGACTTTATTGCAAATTTTATCTATAGAGGGACTATTTTTCAAATATTATCTAAAGAAGGACTATTTTGTAAATATTATTTTAGGAGGTACTATTATAAAAATATTATTTAAAACAAGGATTATTATGTAAATATTATTTAATGAAGGATTATTATGCAAATAATGGAAATAAAATAAAGTTTTTGAGAAAGATAATAATTTTGGTTTAAATATGTTAGAAACATTTTATGTAATTGAAAATACATCAAAAAATATTTACGCGACTCAAAAATAGTAATTTTAGGCTACGTGATTGAGAAAATGTAATAAAATGTTTACGCAATTTAGAAAACGTTGGAAAATCTTTATGGGATTTAAAAAATGTGATAATATCACTACGCGATTGAGTATAAACAGAAGTTTGCTATCGGGCAATTTTGGTGGGCCCGATTTAGTTGAATATTCATACCGCCAAGACATGGTGAGATTATATGAAATATTGTGAAAATAATAAATGTATGTGTGTTTGAATCATACATTATGCCTAGAAAAATGTGTTCGCTTATTTGAGTACGACTGTATGCCTAGGAGATGAGTTACACCGAAATGCGGGTGCGAGTAGACAAGAGTAGGTCACTTGTTGACCTTGGGGGCATTAGGGTGCAGGTACCTCGCAATGGACAGTTGGTAGCTCTTCTGTTCGTGGGGCAGACCGATGCAAACGCACCGATGATCTGGACCGAGACACTGTCCTATATCATGATCTGGTATAGAATGTCTTGTCCAATGCCTGATGTGCACTTTTGACAAAATTGATATATTATAGCATTTTTGGCCACAGCAACCTAGTGACAGACATGTCTTCTAGATCTTCTCTCCGAAACTGTGTTTAGCTCCATGGAGTAGGAATTGGTCGTTATGCATACATATTGTGGGTCAGCATATTAGTTGGTTATTTAAGTTTATTTAATCTTATTATCTGTGATATGGCAATATGATTTAATGTTTTAATATTGGATGTTGTTTATTTGCTATCGTTTTCTTTACTGCCATACTAGTATTGATGTAGGGGATCTCACCTCGTTGTTATATTATATCTATTTTCATTGCATATGTGTACTGAAGACTGGGAGAACGAGGAAGCAAGGGACCCTGTTTATTTTCAGTAGAAGTTCTTTTTATTTTTTATATGGCGACTAGACGACAAGTCCTAGGTTTTGTTAGGGTTCAGTTCTATGAGGGAGCTGACGCTTGGAGGTTTGACTATAATAACGAAAGATTTGTTTATACCGGGGACTTAACTATGACCTTGAGTGGAACCCTGGATGGGATCTCCGTGTTAACTCAACATGCAACTGTTCGTTTGGAATTCACTATACCTATTCGTGAACTCTGGGGTGGAGTCGTGTCTGTCTATACACCCCAAGAGAATTCTGTGTTGTCTTCTGCAAGAACCCTTGGAAGGCGTCTGTATCCGCCTGGGTTCTTTGATGATGATGTAGAGGAGGAGGAGGATCCCTCAGAGGAACCAAATCCTTAGGTCTGTTTAGAGTTTTGTTTATTAATATGTTTGTAGTTTTGCTTTTGCAACTGGTTTGTATTTATGTAAATTATTTGGAACATCATTTGTAATATTAATGTACATATATTTTGGTGTGTTCATTATAACTTGGGTAAGTTATATTAGGATTAGTCTTAAATGTGATACACTACGGTGGGTGTTACATTGTGTATATGCATGGCCAGTTCACATAATTGTCATGGCATGGTCAACATACATATTGTGGTGACATAATTTATTATTTATATATCTATGGTGGATATCTGTTGTTGTAGTGCTGTTAATATTTATATTATCGTGGGATATGCTTGTCTGATGATATATGTATGTGAAATTGATAACTTGAATATATTTGTAATATCTATATGTATGGAATAACTTCCTCATTCGTATTAGTTTTCGTTCGCTGCCATGTTGGTAATGACGTAGGATATCTCACCTCTTGCTTGCACTATTCTTGTTCTATGTGATTTTTAGGTAAAGACAATAAAGGGGACGAGGCTGAATTTCCTAGACCATACTTAGTATGATCTCCTACGTTTGACGAAGGCAACAAGAAGGGGTTCTATTGATTTTTCGTCAAGATTGTGTTCACCGAGAGTGCCAATGCTTGGCGAGTCGACTGGGTCGATGAGCGTAAATGGTATTATTGGGGATCTGACCTTGACCGTGAAGAGGACTATGATTGAAGATCCTATCCTGATTCTCACTACATCAGTGCATCTGGAGTTGCCTTACTCATTCGAGAGCTATGGAGTGATCTGATTCATACCCTTAGAGAGGACGAGGAGTCTATGGCATCAGCTGCGAGGGTACCTGCCCATGAGACCGCACACTGTTCCATCCTTGTGCCTTCAAATGAACTAGGGAAAGGATCCCGAAGTGGATCCAATGGAGTGCCCAACTCCTTAGTCGTGGCATTGTTGTGGGTAGTTTATATTTTCTTTTGCATTACCTGTATAAGGGTTCTTTTGAGTATATGTATGTTTTAAGGTAATTAACCAGTTTTATATGTTGTATCTTGGGTATATCTTGTCGAACTATACTTTTCAAATGACAGAATGTGTAACTATTCATTCGTGGCTCATATTTTCCTTATATGCAAAATGATAGAATTTGGAAAACTTGTTATTTGAGTTGTAACACGCCAAAAATTTAGTGACCATGGTATAATAACGATTGTGCCGTGGTTATTAAATCGAGGGATGTTACATCATAAGTGACTTGCTATTGTACTAAAACATGTTATCTATTAAGAACACTTAGATTCCATGAAATCAAGTTTCATAACTTCCAACAACTTTAAAATAAATACCAAGATTCATCTAAATTATTGTTTCATCATTTTCATGATTTTTCATATCTGCTATAAGTCAATTTGGTATTAAACTACACAACCAATGTACTTAAAAATATCAAACAAGCTCAATTTATCATAAAACTTTAACTACATCTCATTTTATGCATTTGTGAGCTAAAAATAAATTATCCATATTTATTTTCCTCATCTGAGCAATTAATGCTATTATGTGAGTCATTTTAGCCTACTTTTTACCTTCTACGTTACAGCAAAGTGCCTAAACTAACTCAGTTTGTCACAAAATTACACATACATGTCAAGGAAGTAATATGCTACCTTAGTAAATATATACAAGTCTAACATATCTAAAAAATAGATGTTACATTTCTCCCTTTTTTAAAAAAAAAAATTGTCTCTAAAATTGCTTACCTAGTGCAAACAACTCTGGGTAGTCATGCTGCATGTGGGACTCTAGCTCCCATGTAGCTTCCTCAAAGCCAGCCCCATCCCAAAGTACCTTCACCAGAGGAATCTGCTTACCTCTAAACTCCTTTATCCCTCTATCCACGATCCTTTCTGGTCGCATTACATAAGACAAATCATCCCTTAACTGCACAAATTCATTTTTTATTACATGTGAAGGATCTGGATTGTACTTTCTAAGTTGTGACACGTGAAAGACATTGTGATGATTAGACAAGCTGGGAGGAAGGGCTATTTGATAGGCTACAAGTCCAACTTTCTTTAAGATTTGGTCGTTCTCAATGCTCTACCAATCCCTGTTGTGGGAGTGACTCTCAAGAAAACATGTTCTCCTTAATCGAATTCTAGAGGTCTTCTCCTTCTATCAGCATAGCTTTTCTGCCTACTCTGAGCTCTAACCAACCTATCCTTGTCGCGACCGTGATCGCGGCGGAATAGTAACTTAAATTAAAAAAAATTAGGAGTCACTGCCAATTTTATTTTTTATTAGAAAAATATTAGAAAACCCAAGAAAAACAGTCTTTGAAATCAGATTAGATTCAGAATTCAGTTATGCATAAGAAAGGGTACCTTAATCCCACAACACCCCTAACACACCTATCTTGAGATGGTACCTTAAGTTAATTATGCAGATTCTTGATAACTCTTCAAAATATTTTTTACCCTTTTTTTTAAAAATAAATTAAATAAATAAATAAATTATGAAAATTTAATTTTTGGCTTGATGAAATAAGAGTTCTGCTCTTACGTATCCTCGGGTGCAATGGGAAACTCAAAGTCACGTAGTTCTTTATAAAACAATTGTGGGTTGGTTGATTTTAATAAAGATAATTGATTTTGAAAATTTGAAATAACAAGTCGTCGTGACTTAGTTGATCATGTTATGGTTGGAATGGGTGAAGCTCGATGTCACGCTAGAGATATCACCTGTTGATTTTTGCGTTTGTTGCAATTAAATGAATTTTTTATTTAAAATTGCCTTAAAAAAATTAAAAAATAAATTTTGAGTCTTTATTAAATAGTGATTTATTTTATTTCAAAAAATAAAAAATTAAAGACAAAATAAAAATTTTGAATCATCAAGTTGTCACAACTCAGATGATTATAATTGTTACAGGATTAACGAGTTGTCACAACTCAGATAATCTTGTTTTATTCTTCTAAAAAAGGTTTAATTATTTTAAATATTTTTTATTTATCATTTATTTTAATTTTTTTGTTTATATCTTTTTTTATTTTTTTAGCTCAATAAACCCATTAATCTAAACCATTTCTCCAAAAACAAAAGAATTAAAAAAAACAAAATAATAGTTTATTGAAAAAAATGGATTAAAGGGGGGTTGTTATTGTGGATAAGTTACAGAGTTAGGAACAAAGAGCAGGGGCAGCAGCTACGTGCTGGTGGTGGTGCGCTGGTGTGGGATTGGGTTCGACGGGCTATGACTGGGTCTCCACAATGCTGGGTCATTGCGATTGTGCGATGGTGGTGGCGCTGCTGTTGTCAGAGGACAATGGTGGCCTTGTAGTAGCTTGGTGGATTTACGGTGCGATGGGATTTGGTGATGCTTTACGGGTGAAGCTGTTATGTGGGGTGTGCAGATTTGGTCGAAACATAGGACAATGGTTTGGGGGGAAGCTTCACGAATTTGGGTTTCTAGCGGATGGCACGAGGTGGGGGTGGTGAGAGGTCATAATGTTGGGCAATGCCAACTTGGAAGACGTGGTTGGGTGGACCTAGTTCAATGGAATACGAATTGCGTGTTATTCGTTCACGATAAGTGGTTGAACTTGAGGATGGTGGGATGGATGGGTCACAATGGTGTTGGTGCGTGAAGGGTGATGAAGATGGAGTGGTTGCGGATTTGAGAGAGGAGTTTGGACATGGTGATGGAGGTTGGTGGGTGGTTTTATGGTTGGGTCACGATTTGGACATTGTGGTGGATGGGTGGTGGTCTCACGTTGGCTTAGTGATGGTGGAGATAAAGTGTTACTGTTGAAAGAAGATGAAGGCTACATAAGTAGGAAAATATGGTTATCGGTAGAAGTTTCTTTGGGGGGGTTAGGCTATTAGCTTTTAGGCTCAAGTGGGTGTGTGTCAAAAGTGTGTAGGTGATGGGTATTTATAGAAAAATTAGAGTTTGGAGAGTGATGGTGATAAGTTTGTTTAAGATGAATTTGTTTCAGGATGAGTAAATGACATAAAATTAAAATGCATGGAGCTAATGCGCTCAACAGTAAATAACAGGAACCAATCCGCTCAAAAGTAAATAACAGGAACCAATGCGCTCAAAATGCATGGAGCCGATGTGCTCAAAATGAAAATACATGGAGTTGATGTGCTCAAAAGAATACATGGAGTCGATGCGCTCAAAATGCATGGAGCCGATGCGCTCAAAATGCATGGAGCCAATGCACTCAAAAGTAAATAACAGGAGCCGATGCACTCAAAAGTAAATGGCAAAAATGTATGGAGTCGATGCACTCAAAAGAATGTATGGAGCCAATGCGCTCAAAATGCATGGAGCCGATGCGCTCAAAATGCATGGAGCCGATGTGCTCAAAATGAAAATGTATGGAGCTGATGTGCTCAAAATGCACGAAGTTGATGCGCTCAAAAGAATGCATAGATCCGATGCGTTCAAAAGAATTTAAAAATGCATAGAGCTAATGCACTCAAAAGAATTTAAAGATATGGGGAGCCAATGTGCTCAAAAGAATTTAAAATGCATGGAGCTGATGTGGTCTTGAAAGCACTTGTGCTAAGTAGACATGGAAAATTCTTTTCTTTTTTTCTTTTTCTCTCTTTTTCTCTCTATTTTCCTCTCTTCTCTCTCTCTCTTTTAAATTTTATTAAAGGTCCTTTGAACCAACGACGACTCTGGAAAGCTTTGACCAATCAAACCCTTGTTCACGTGCTTTTGCCCATTGGACCTGATAGCCTTGATCCTACTTACCCATCTTTTTTCTTTTTCTTCTTCTTCTTTCTCTTTTTTTATTTTTTTTTTTTCTCTTACCTCTCATTTTGAGAAGTGAGTGGATTATCACTTGTTGTGAACCTTTGCTTGGAGCTATTAAGTTCTTTCGAGAAAATTTTGCCCCACTATTTATTCCTTGATCCTCATCCAATTGATTTCCTGCAACAGCTTAATGACTCAACCGCTGTCTCTATTGCTACTTCTTTCAATATATATTCTCCTTAATCCTTCAAAAATTTTGTCCCAGTATGACCAATTAAATTCGAACAAAGTTGCCCCTGTGTAGCCAATCGAATACAAATAAAATTATCCCAATTTGGTGAACCCTTCAAGGAGTTGCAGCCCATTTTTCTTTGAGATTTTGCCTATTTATTTGTCCTAACTTTTGCTTAGACCGCCATTTCGAGTTTTCAACCTAACAGGCTCCTTTCTTTTTTTTTTTCGCTCGGGTACCCCTTATTTTTGGATTATCCCTTGGGATATCATTTTCCCCTTCAATTAGAATTTCTAAGTTCTGAATTATTCACCAAGCGATTGCCATTAGATGGTCAAATCATAATATTGTACTCATGTTCACCTTACTTGAAGCATTACGTAACAGACAGAGATGGATTCGAAAGTATAGTAGAAAAGAAATTGACTAACTGAACAACTTTCAGATTGGTCTTAGAAGTTTGACTACACAAAATGGTATATATGGAAAAAAACACAAACGATGGTATGAGATTCAAAGAAGTGTTGCCCTAATATGGATTGGTTTGATTCTCATGAAAACGATCTTTAGTTGCCCACTAGACATTATGACCAAGGATTTTCTTCTGCTGAACATCTACATCAAATCAAATTAATACAAAGAGAAATTTGCCCTAGTCTAAGACTGAATAGAATAGGGCAACAACTCACCCTAATGACCAAAAAGATTGTCCTAGTGTAGGTCAAATTAAACCAAAGAAAAGAAAAATTACCCCAGTTTAGAGTCGAATCGAATAGGGTAGAAACTTGTCCTAGTGTAAGACCAAATTAAACCAAAAAATTTGCCTAGTGTAGGTCAAATTGAACTAAAGAGAAGAAAAATTGCCCCAGTTTAGAATTGAATTGAACAGGGTAGAAATTTGTCCTAGTGTAAGGCTAAATGAACCAAAGAGAAATTTGCCCCAGTCTAGGATTGAATTGAATAGGGCAGGAACTCGCCCTAGTGACCAAAAGATTTGCCCTTGTGTAGGGTAAATTGAATTGGGGAAAAGAATGCTCTAGTGCCTGGGCTAGCTCGAACAGCGTAGAAACTTACCTTGGTGTAAGTCTCTTTTTTCCCTTTCCTTTTTCTTTTTTTTTTCTTTTCTTTTTCTCTTTTTAAGGAGCAATGAACTAAATACTTGGATGAGCATGACCTTTATCTTAAAATTAAAGTTAACGAAAATGACAACAACCTTTCATTGATCAAAATAGACTTTTTGAGGCTTATAACGTGGCCAAGGGTAGGGGTTATGAAAGGAAATATATAAGACTCAAACAAGTGTTTAAGGGTTGAATGGAACCAAGGATCATTGTTCAAAATTAAACTTTGTCAACTGCTTTTACACTTTTAAGCACACTTTTCTCTTATTATTGTTCATTTCTTCCCCATTTCATCTCATTTTCTTTCATTCCCCTTTGTCATGACCCATTTCATTTCATTTCCTTTCTTCTTTCTTTCCCTTCTCTTTTTTGGTTTTTTTTTTTGGTTTTTGTTTTTTTATAAGTTTTTCATCATTTTTTTTTATTTTACTTCTTGCCTTTTTCACCTTTTCTTCCTTTTCCATTAAGCTTCAAAATAATCACCATGACAATCAACATTTATTTTGTGCTATCCCCTAGTGTAAGGGTGATCCTTATCTAAAGTTTATTGAAGAAATTTTCAAGCTCAAAAAGGGTAACAAGGGATAAAGATTGATGAAATTTTGTAAAAGATAGGGAAAAATGGTCAGTCTTCATTTTTAAAACTTTAATTTTGAGACGAAAAGATAGTGCACACCAAGTAATTACTTCTTTGCTCCTTTTCTTCTTTTTGATTCATTCTTTTTTTTTTTTTTTGCAAAAGGCACTTGTACATGCAAGCTTTATTGACATCTACCAAACTGAGAATTGCCAAGAATTGGAGTCCAATGGGGTCTAAATACAAGGGAGACACTTTAAGGAAATGAAAGATAACAAATGTCAAGAAAGATAATGTGATGAAAATGAAAGGAAACAAGGTACCCATGTAAATTCATTATATTAATACTTCATGAAAGTTAACATGAGTTCAACATCACTAATTATTTTATGGCAATCACTTCAATTAGCGCCTCAGATCTCCCATTGTTTAGAGTTTTCGAGTTGCTGGAGGGTGAATGACTTCTCTAGAGGAATCTACCCCTTGTCTAGCTTGTATTACTCCTAAAGTGAGCAATCCCTGGATTCGAACCTTAAAGTCCCAACAGTTCTCGATATCATGTCCCATTCCACCGCAATGATAGGCACAACTTGACTTTTCATCTTGCTTCTCCTCTTCTTTCATCGTTGCAGCTGGTGCAGTGATACTATAACCTGCTTCCTTCAACCCCTCAGATATTTCAGCCATCAGCGTACGCAAGCTCATGACCTTTCTTATTGGTGTTCCTTCCATCTCCAAAGCATTTTCCCCACTCCCTCTGCCATTATTAGGAATTGGGTTGTTGACAATACTGGGTCCAGCTTCCTCTTGAATGTCAAGCTTTCCATAATCAATTACTTCCTTACTACAGTCTTGAAAGATTCACAATCTTCAATTGAATGCCCTAGGATATCCATATGATATTTGTAAGTTAAATTTGGGTTATACCACGTTAGGAATGGTGGTTCTAGAGGACGTATAGGATTTCCTGAGATGAGGTGAGCATCAAACAGCTTTTGGAATAAGTTTGCGTTTGAAATGGATAATCTTGGGAAAGGGGTAGGTTTTGGGGACGAGAGCGGCCTTCATTTTGAAAGTTTGACTGAGGTTATGGGTCACTTAGGAAATTTTGTGAAGGTGCAGGTGGATATAAGGTATAGGTTGGGTGAGTTAGTATATATGATTATAGTGTGGCAACATTGTTGATATGGAATTGTGGGATTTGAGGTGTATTTGTAGGTGGAGCAGTTAGGCTAGGTAAATGAGAAAGTGCAGGTGTTTGATAAGAAGGGTAAGGGTTTGGGTTATATAGACGGGCTTGGTAGGCAGGGTAAGACGGTGGATAGCGAGGTTGTGAAGGTTGTTGGTTGTGCACATAGTTCACTTTCGACTCTTTTCTCTTAGGGGAAATTCCTTCTTAAAACCACTTTCATTATTTCCAGTTGGCAATTTTTCAGCCTTTACCAGAATTTCAATCCTCTCTCTATCAGCAATTAATATAGCAAAGTCTCGATAAGCAGCACCTACCATTGTCCCAACATTGGAAGCTCTCAAAGTCCCTAAAAAATATAAGCATATTTCTGTCAATGTCAACGGTGGTTGCACTTGTGTTGCGAGAGCTCTCCATCTCTAGGCATACTACTTGAAAGTTTCCCCATTTTTCTTTTAAAGTGTTCCTAACTATTCTCGGGTTGGGGTTGTGTCCAGATTGAACCAATACTATCCCATAAACAAGTTTGCCTTAATATCCCGAAAAGATATTTTGAAAAGGTCTTCTTAGATACACCATTCTAAAGCGGGCCCAGTCAGGCTTTCATAGAAGAAGCTAACAAGGAACTTCTAATCTTGTGACCAAATTCACATTTTGGTAATGTATGTTTCAAGTGGAAAAAAAGGTTGGTGCCCTCATCATATTTGTCGAATTCTAGAACCTTAAAATCCTTTGGCATGGTAATATTAGCAGTAGGACACAACTTTTTTATCCCAAGGGGACCATAGGTGCTGGGACCCTTGATTGCTTTTATTTATTCTTCCATCTTTTCCATCCATTCTTCCTTCATCTTATCATTTTGAATGGCTGCATGACCAGTCCTAGCAGGAAATCCCGTTGAAACTGGGATAGACTCATACGATTGTTCCCATGTGAACTCAATGTTACCATAAACCTCATTTTGAGTACCTTCCGATGAACGTTACCCTTCTTTGATAGGAATCACTAGTGGTGTAACATCCCAATATTTGTTATCCAGATATATAGTCATATAAAAGAATAACACAACATTGACCATGCAACTTCCAAAATTATGCAATTTCCAATATTACAAAGCCATGTATATATAGAAAATATGAGTCTCGAATATATAAATAATACACAACAACTGTATCTATCACAAATACAATACATACATCATCTCGAAAGAAACTATTCAGCTACACTAAGCCAAGCACTCTAAGCTCCTACTCATCTTCAGTTTCCAATAGACTTCCTTCCTGGAATCATTGTAACACCCCTCGATTTAATAACCAATGCACAATCGTCATTATGTCACGGTCACTAAATGTCGGCGTGCTAACATTGTCAAACAACAAATTTACCATAAATATTAAACATTTCTCATATGAGGAAAATAGGAGCCACGAATGAGTAGTTACATATACAACCAGTTAAATTATGAATTATAATATGTGCTCGAATTACAAAGATGTAAAACCGGATAATCATCTTAAAACATACATATACCCAAAATACACTTTATATATGTAATGCAAAATAAAATATAAACTACCCATAATATATCTACGACTAAGGAGTTGGGCACTCCATCGTATCCCGAATGCGTGAGGCCATTCCGGGCTCACCGGTGTAGTGAGAAATACAAGATAAGGTCTTCAATCGCAGTCCTCTTCATTGTCAAAGTCAAACCCCCAGCATGTCACATATGCTTGTCGGTCCAGTCGACTCTATAGGTCTTGGTATCACCAGTGAACACAATTCGAACAAACCCAAAAGAGCTCCCTTCGCGACGGCATTACCGGATGCAGGAGGTCAAACCAATAAAATCCAAAGGAACCCAACCTCGTTCCCACTTACAGTCTTTAACCAAAAATTGACATAGAGCAAGAAAAGTACAAGAAAGAGGTAAGACATCCTACCATCATTACCAGTCATAGCATCAAGAAACCAAACGGTGCAAAGCGCCCACATAGCATTTATGACAGCAATAATGGTAATAAACATTTAGTAGCAGTTATAATCAACCAAACAGTTCTAGGCAGTCATATATATATATAGATATATCAAAAATACAACAGTTCCAATTATAATAACAATGTATGCCAGATAATTCATGGACTCACTATGCACATGTGCCCTCGATAATCAAGATCCTACTTCATGGGAATAAATCCAAAGTACATCCGACTCGATCGTCAACCAGATGTTTCTCAAAGTATATCCGACTCAATCGTCAACCAGATGTTTCTCAAAGTACATCCGACTCAATCGTCAACCAGATGTTTCTCAAAGTACATTTCGTCGACCCAATGTCACAATGATAATGCACATTTAAATGCATATGGGTTCAATGCATGACTCAATCATGCTTCTCATACCAAACTAGGCCAATCCTATTTCAAATGCATATCATATCATTTAACAATGAAGTCGATCCCATTCACGGATCCACGTAAAATCAATAGCGCATTTTAAGGATAATCACAATCTCATTCATAGTCATATTAGAAATCAATCATTAGATTCATTATGTGCCTCACTGGTCACCTATACTCATGTTCTTCCCCGTTTATGAATCCTAATTAATTTCTCGGTCATCCAATTCTTTATAATTAATATATCTTTTATTAGTCCAAAGGTTTTGAGTCCAGGAAGATAGATGGTCGGAATCACCAATAGATTCACAAATTTAATTATTAGATGTTGGGTGATAAACAAAGACTTATAAGTTCGACGGAGACATATATTTAGTGAAAAGCGAAATTTGCCATTCGACGAAAACAACATGGTAGCAGGATGAAAATAAATGAGGGACATTTTATAACAAAATTGGCAATGATCATTTTTACGTCGAACGGGAGTTCTGTCGAACGAAGCGACGAATCGTCGAACCCTCAGAAGGTCAAGCAAAAGCCTCAATTCGACGGGTATGGGTGTCGACATTGGAGAAAATCTCCCAAGCGTCGAACCGATGAAACACTCGTCGAAATCTCTAATTTCGACAGTGCGAAGAAATTCATCTACTCGACAGGCATTGTCTCTCAAACTCGACGATTATTGACTTTGGGACAGTTTCTCCTAAGTGGCCAGGAACTCTATTCGACGGGTTTGGTCAGAAAATCAATCTCAACGGACATGATCAGAGGTTCATACTCGATGGATTTTGACATTGAATAAAATGATTGGGAAGTCAATTTCAACGGATTTGGCCAGGAGTTCATACTCGACGGATTTTAACATTTTACTAAGTGATCAAGATATCAAATTCGACAGGTTTAGCCAGAAGTTCATACTCGATGGATTTTAACATTTTACTGAGTGATCAAGATATCAAATTCGACAGGTTTGGCCAGAAGTTCATACTCGACGGATTTTAACATTTTACTGAGTGATCAAGATATCAAATTCGATAAGTTTGGCGAGAAGTTCATACTCGACGGATTTTAACATTTTCCTGAGTGATCAAGATATCAAATTCGACAGTTTAGCGTAAGTTCATACTCGACGGATTTTAACATTTTACTGAGTGATCAAGATATCAAATTCGACAGGTTTGGCCAGAAGTTCATACTCGACGGATTTTAACATTTTACTGAGTGATCAAGATATCAAATTCGATGGTTTGGCGAAGTTCATACTCGACGGATTTTAACATTTCTGAGTGATCAAGATATCAAATTCGACAGGTTTGGCCATGAGTCCTTACTCGACAGATTTTAACATTTCACCAAAAGACCAGGTTTTCACCTTCGACGGATTTTAACCAGATTTCACACTATTACCGTTTTCCTCATGAAGTTTCCAAATTTCTTGGCCTAACACCGTAACTATCCGAGAACCAATCGGGACTCATTCCCTTCCATATTCCACGTTCCAATACATCCGATATATATATATATATATATATATATATATATATATATATATATATATATATATATATATATATATATATTCAAAACTCAAACAATCAAATAGCACAGATGCAATACAAAACAACATACACAAGCGAGAAAGACTCTCAACACAATCACAGACGTTTCCTAAATGCTAAGAGAGGTTGAGGAGGAGTGTCTTCCTCTTACCTTGGAGAAGCACAAAGAAAGGCTGCTCCTTTTTGGTCAGAAATCACGTTTTCAGTTTCCAGGAGATCCTTAAAGTTCTAACCTTTAAACTTCAACAGTGGAGAAGATGAAGATGAAGAAAATGTAGGACCTTGGAGATGTTTTCCTCAGATATGGTGGTTCTCCAAACACGAAATGGTGCTAGGATTGTGACGGTTTTGGAAGATAAGAAAATGTAAATGTGGGTGGATGGTGTTGCTGCTGTGGGGTGAAAGAGAAGAGAGAAATGAAAATGAGTGAATAGTAAGTGGTCGCTTACGGAGAGTGACCAGCGTGAATGAGGAGAATGGGAGAGAAATGAATTAGACCCCTTAATTCAAACGTGCTGCACAAAATAGGAGGAGAGAGAAATAATAAAATAACAGTTGGAAGAAGCTTCCTTGAGAAGTTTCGCACGCTCCTCGATAAAGTACATAGTAAGCTTGTCTCCTCAATCAAATACATTCGACAGATGATTTAATTACGCTGTTTAGAATTATTTTCCCAGTGAATAAAAGTTATGATTGATGAAAATAATATTTTATTATTCATCAGATGATTTTATGATACAGCGATTTTATTTATCAGATAAAATCTCGTAAAATGTAAACCTCATAAACTGTGTCCAGCCTCGGGTTTAGTAAGATCCCCCATCGACGCTTCCACAGTCTAAAGTTTACCAGCCTCAGGGAAAATATTTCATTTTCCCGGCTCCGCTTACCACACATGCAAAACGAGGAATATATTAAAATATTCAACGTTTTTAGAAAATTCCACAAAGATCACCAAAAATCACAAATATTATGAAATGATTGTTTATAATGAAATAAGAAATTTTCGGGATGTTACAATCATCATGGAAACGCACACAAAGGGGTGAGAATCACACATTCTCAGTAAATAAAATCCACAAACCATGTCAACACATTCATTCCAGCTATTTCAGGGAAAAACACATTAGTAAACTCAAATATCATACATAGTAAGCTAGAAAGGTGGCAAAAGCCAAAATCAAGTCCTTTCTCTTCCCAAAATAGAATCACATTTTATAAATTTGTATAAAAACTCATTTATTACAAACAATCTTCTAGAAATTGCCACGCTCACAAAATATTGTCTCTTTCTCAGAGACACCAAAGCATCGTCTTCATTATAGAGACACAACAACAATATCTCCATCTCAGAGATATGTACCCAGATAATATACTCAATTATCATATAAACACTTCAATCACAGAAATAAACAGCATCTCCATCTTAGAGACACAACACAACATCTCCATCTCAAAGATACGTAACTGCCCATACAATTGCAATGTCATGGTTATGTCATGATAGTAACCGCCCATACAATTGCCATGCTATGTCAAGTTATGTCTAATGTTCATGCCTATGCAATAACCTAAAATGAATGTGGATAATGTCAAGATTCCTTCGACTTAGCGAAGAAACTCATCTTCAGTCACTCATGAAATGTATGGTATGCATGAGCCTTGAACAAAACAAAGGAACCCGGATCCATAAGCTCTGAATAAGCACTGGAAACCCAGCTCCAGCTATTCCACGGGGTGTGAGGGAAAGACCATCCTCAACTCATTACTATGATTTGGAAGATGTTACCTTTTCACTTACAATCATGTATGATCACCTTCTTCGGGTAGTGAAGTCTCATCAACTACATGGTCTTCAACCACAATCATATTTGATCAGAACAATGATCTCTGTGATGGAAAGGATTGGTTACCTACTCGTTCAAAATCACATTAGATCATTCACAACAATCATTGTGATAGGAAGGATTGATTACCTTCTCATTCAAAATCACATTATGATCATCAATAATGAGGGCTCAACCTCATCAACGTAGTTAAGGAACAACAATAATACTAATTACTACAATAACTAGCATGTCAATTGATTTACATTCCTAACTACCAACATGAAATACAATGATGTTAAATACCACAATAAATAACATACTCATTGATTTACTTTCATCACATATCTACTTCATTAGATACTCCTATTAGAGTCTCATCACCCTCTACTAGGCATAAACAAAGAATCCTAACAATTAGGAATCTCAAAACATCAAAATAGAAATTCTAATGAAATCCGCCCTAGGCACCAAAAAAGGTTGTTTTTCACAAATTCACCAAAAATCCATCCTAACTGATAAAATTCTAAAATTTTAGATAGCCTTATGTCTCATCTTTCAAATACCACTAGAATCAGGCCAATCCAATATCTACAGCTCAAGTTATACAACAAATACCACAGGATGTTCGGGTGTCTCCTCTGTTTTGCGTGCTGCTGGATTGTGAGCGCCCAAGCGCCTAAACTCTTGCGCTTAAGTGCCCGAACACCAGAAATACAATCTGCAAAAGTGGTTTCTGCATAATTGGTGCTCCAACCAATTTCGAACACCAAATTTATGGGTTCTAAGCATTATCAAATCCTAATCATGATCTACAAACATAATAGAATCATCAAATACTAACCTAATCCATCTAATTAGAATCATGAACATGGTTTAATCCTCCAAAATACTCATTTACTAACCTCAAACTCCAAGAATTTCATGGATGTTCCTAGGTGTAAAACTAACGCCCTTGAGTTGATTAAGCTCCATCCTAACCAAACTCAGCCATTAAAGGCATCAAACTAGCAAGAACATGACATAAACTATCCAAAACCCATATCTCATCCAACCACAAACTCTTAAGAAAAGATGAAGATGAAGATAAAAAGAGTTTGTTATGAAAGTTCGAGCACCCCCTACCTCAAGATCTAGATAATGGAGATGAAGCAAGACCTTCACTTGGATCCTCTCCTTGGATGGTTGATCCTTCTCTTTGTTCTTCTTCCTTTGGTTTCTCCTTCTTCTCTTCCTTCCTTTTCTCTTCTTTCTTTCTCTTCCTTCCTTCATGTTTTCTGTTCTATTTTCTTCATTCTTCTGATTCTAATATCTCAACCGTGAGATATTTAGCAAGAGAAGTTTATTTTGACTTCTTTTGGTTAGTACCAAAACCCCGATCTGCTAAGAACACTCAGATTCTACCAAATATGATTCTGTAACTTCCAACAAATTCAAAATAAATCCTAAGATTCATTAAAAATTCTGTTTCACCAAAAACTGATATTTTCATATCAGCCAGGGGTCAATCTGATATTAAAACACACAACCAGCATGTCCAAAAATGCCAAACTAACTCCGAAAATTCTCAAACTTTAACTGTAGTAAAGTTTCCACATTTGTGACTTGAAAAAAAAACTCTCCACACTTATTTCCACTAACTAAGCAGTTTAAGCCACTTTCAGAGCAAATAACAGCTATATTTCTCACATAGTGTTATAGCAAAGTGCCTAAACGTGCTCAAAAAGTCACAAAACTACACAGACATGTTAAGTAAGCTTTAGACTACCTCTGTAACCATATACAAGCCTAACATGATTTTCTAGGGTATTACATTCTCCCCACCTTCTCAGAATTTTGTCCCTAAAATTCACTCGCCATCAACACTTAGTCTCTCACAACTAAGGTTTTCAAGATCTCCAACAGACATCACACTCGAAGGAATCTCACTTTCCATGGTGATATCCAACTCATCATCACCAACCCAAGACATCCAATCTCATGCAGATCTCCAGCTCCCAAGCCAAACCTATGCTAGATATTCTTCACCTAAGAAAACTTGTTTTCCACCAAACTCTTGGATTCCTTAATCCAGAATCCTTGCAAGTCTTATATAACAACCCTTTATCCAACACTTGGGCTCTACTCACACTAGAGGTATAACTCCAAAGGGTGTAGATGTAAACAAATCCTAATGAGTTCAATTATACCAACTGGACCCTCACTAAAAGAACTCATATTCCCTTAGTTCGCTTAGGTGAAGTCATAGTTTTCTGTTCACATAGAACATTACATATTGAGCTGCAGTCTCAACATCATGTAACCGTGCAACAGTAGCTATCAACATCCAACCTAAAGCAACTCATGCAATCCTTTTCCCAACATCTCAAACAAGAGACAAAGAAATACACAACACATAGAGAAACTTCTACATGCTTAAGCATAGTTAGTCCATACCCCGGCTCAACAGGATGAACTATTCTGATACCAAAATGTAACATCCCAATATTTGTTATCCAGATATATAGTTATATAAAAAAATAACACAACATTGATCATGCAACTTCCAAAATTATTCAATTTCCAATATAACAAAAGCCATGTATATATAGAAAATATGAGCCTCGAATGTATAAACAATACACAACATCTGTATCTATCAAAAATACAATACATACATCATCTCGAAAGAAACTACTCAGCTACATTAAGCCAAGCACTCCAAGCTCCTGCTGATCTTTAGTTTCCATTAGACTTCCTTCCTGGAATCATCATGGAAACGCACACAAAAGGGTGAGAATCACACATTCTCAGTAGATAAAATCTACAAACCATGTCATCATAATCATTCCAACTATTTCGGGGAGAAACACATTAGTAAACTCAAATATCATACATAGCAAGCTAGAAAGGTGGCAAAAGTCAAAACCAAGTCCTTTCTCTTCCCGAAATAGAATCCCATTTTATAAGTTTGTATAAAAACTCATTTATTACAAACAATCTTCTAGAAATTACCACGCTCACAAAATATTGTCTCTTTCTCAGAGACACCAAAGCATCGTCTCCATCTCAGAGATATGTACCCAGATAATATACTCAATTATCATATAAACACTTCAGTCACAGAAGTAAACAGCATCTCCATCTTAGAGACACAACATAACATCTCCATCTCAGAGATACGCAACTGCCCATACAATTGCAATATCATGGTTATGTCATGATAGCAACCACCCATACAATTGTCATGCTATGTCAAGTTATGTCTAATGTTCATGCCTATGCAATAACCTAAAATGAATGTGGATAATGTCATGATTCCTTAGACTTAGTGAAGAAACTCATCTTCAGTCACTCAGGAAATGTATGGTATACATGAGCCTTGAACAAAACAAAGGAACCCAGTTCCATAAGCTCTAAATAAGCACTGGAAACCCAGCTCTAGCTATTCCATGGGGTGTGAGGGAAAGACCATCCTCAACTCATTACTATGATCTGAAAGGTATGTTACCTCTTCACTTACAATCATGTATGATCACCCTCTCCAGGTAGTGAAGTCTCATCAACTACATGGTCTTCAACCATAGTCATATTTGATCAGAACATTGTTCTCTGTGATGGGAAGGATTGGTTACCTACTCGTTCAAAATCACATTAGATCATTCACAACAATCATTGTGATAGGAAGGATTAATTACCTTCTCATTCAAAATCACATTATGATCATCAACAATGAGGGCTCAACCTCATCAACGTAGTTAAGGAACAACAATAATGCCAATTACTACAATAACTAGCATGTCAATTGATTTACATTCCTAACTACCAACATGAAATACAATGATGTTAAATACCACAATAAATAACATACCAATTGATTTACATTCATCACATATCTACTTCATTAGATACTCCTATTAGAGTCTCATCACCCTCTACTAGGCATAAACAAAGAATCCTAATAATTAGGAATCTCAAAACATTAAAATAGAAATTCTGATGAAATCCGCCCTAGGCACCTAAAAAGGTTGTTTTTCACAAATTCACCAAAAATCCATCCTAACTGATAAAATTTTGAAATTTTACAGGTAGATAGCCTTATGTCTCAGCTTTCAAATGCCACTAGAATCAGGTCAATCCAATATCTACAGCTCAAGTTATGCGACAAACACCACAGGTTGTTCTGGTGTCTCCTCTGTTTTGCGTGCTGCTGGACTGTTAGCGCCCAGGCTCCCAAATTCTGGCGCTTAAGTGCCCGAACACCAGAAATACGATCTGCAGAAGTGGTTTCTACATAATTAGTGCTCCAACCAATTTTGAACACCAAATTTATGGGTTCTAAGCATTATCAAATCCTAACCATGATCTAAAAACATAATAGAATCATCAAATACTAACCTAATCCATCTACTCAGAATCATGAACATGGTTTAATCCTCCAACATACTCATTTACTAACCTCAAACTCTAAGAATTTCATGGATGTTCCTAGGTGTAAAACTAACACCCTTGAGTTGATTAAGCTCCATCCTAACCAAACTCAGCCATTAAAGGCATCAAACTAGCAAGAACATGACATAAACTATCCAAAACCCATATCTCATCCAACCACAAACTCTTGAGAAAAGATGAAGATGAAGGTAGAGAGAGTTTGTTATGAAAGTTCAAGCACCCCATACCTCAAGATCAAGATAATGGAGATGAAGCAAGACCTTCACTTGGATCCTCTCCTTGGATGGTTGATCCTTCTCTTGGTTCTTCTTCCTTTGGTTTCTCCTTCTTCTCTTCCTTCCTTTTCTCTTCTTTCTTTCTCCTCCTTCCTTCATGATTTCTGTTCTACTTTCTCCATTCTTCTGATTCTAATATCTCAACCGTGAGATATTTAGTAAAAGAAGTTTATTTTGACTTCTCTTGGTTAGTACCAAAACCCCGATCTACTAAGAATACTCAGATTCTACCAAATCTGATTCTGTAACTTTCAACAAATTCAAAATAAATCTTGAGATTCATTAAAAATTCTATTTCACCAAAAACTGATATTTCTAGATCAGCTACGGGTCAATCCGACATTAAAACACACAACCAGTATGTCCAAAAATACCAAACTCACTCCAAAAATTCTCAAACTTTAACTGTAGTATAGTTTCCACATTTGTGACTTGGAAACAAACTCTCCACACTTATTTCCACTAACTAAGCATATTAAGTCACTTCCAGAGCAAATAACAGCTATACTTCTCACATAGTGTTACATAAAGTGCCTAAATGTGCTCAGAAAGTCACAAAACTACACAGACTTGTTAAGTAAGCATTAGACTACCTCTGTAACCATATACGAGCCTAACATGATTTTTTAGGGTATTATAAGTGGTGCAGTATTCGAGGTTCCTTCCACAAAAGGCATCTCAATGGTGACCCTAGGGTTTGTCGTCATGGAAGTGATACTTGGCGGGTGGGAATGTGTAACATCCCGAAAATTATTTATTTCATTATAAATAATCATTTTATAATATTTATGATTTTTAGGAATTTTTGTGGAATTTTTTGAAAATGATGAATATTTTAATATATTTCTCGTTTTGTGTGTGCACTAAGCGGAGCTGGGATAACGAAATGTTTTCCCTAAGGCTGGTAAACCTTGAACTGTCAACGTGTCGACAGGGGATCTTACTAAACCCGAGGCTGGACACAGTTTATGAGGTTTATGTTTTTTTGAGATTTTATCTGATAAATAAAATCACTGTATCATAAAATCATCTGATGAATGATAAAATATTATTTTCACTAACTGTAACTTTTATTCACTGAGAAAATAATTCTAACAGTGTAATTAATCATCTGTCAGATGTATTTAATCAAGGAGATAAGCTTATTATGCACTTTATCGAGAAGCGCGCAAAGCTTCTCAAGGAAGCTTTGAGGGAAGCTTCTAGGAAGCTTCCTTCCCAACCACTTTTCTCTCTCCTCCCTTTTTGGTGTTGCACGGTTGACTAAGAGGGATATTACCTTTTCATTCTCTCATTTCCTCTCCTCTCATACGCAACTCACTCACCTTTCTCTCTTCTTCACACAGCTACACACACCCATAAACACCATTGTTGATTTCAAGCTTCCTTTGCTCAACCCAATAGAGACCATTGTTTCCCCTCTCCATCCTCAAGCTTTCCTCTTTGTGAAACTCCTCCTTTCTCCTTTATTTTCATGGTTGGTAGACCAACACCAAAGCTTGGAGCTTTAAGGTAAAGCTCTCAACTTTCTTCTCCTTTTCCCCCCCATTTTCGTATTCCATGGTCACATTGGTAACTATGGATGCCATTTCCACTCTTTGATCTTGATTCTGTGGATTTGAACACCCTAGGTTTTGGTGGTGGTGAAGAACGAAATTTCTAAGCAAAAAGGAGCATCCTTTCTTTGTGCTTCTCTCATGTAAGAGGAAGACACTCCTCCTCAACCTCTATTAACATTTAGAAACGTTGTCTGTGATTGATAGTGAGGGAACCCTATTGAGGGTCATTCTTTGTTTGCATATTGTTTGTAATGTGTTTGTGCTATTAGATTATTTTTGTGTATATTAATGTATCTGAATGGATTGGAATGTATAACATGGAAGGAAATGACGTCGGATTGGTTCTCAGATGGCCACGGTTTTGAGCCCAAAATTTGGGGATTCTCTGTGAACAATTGTAACAATTTGAACTTCTGACCATTTAGTAGAATGTCAATGTCCGTCGAGTTTAGACTTCTGACCATTTAGTACAATGTCAATATCTGTCAAATTTGATCTTCTGACCATTTAGTACAATGCCAATATACGTCGAATTTGATCTTCAGACCATATCCGTCAAATTTGATCTTCTGACCATATCCGTCGAATTTGATCTTCTGACTGTTTAGTATAATGTCAATATCCGTCGAATTTGATCTTCTGACCATTTAGTACAATGTCAATATCCATCGAGTTAGAATGTCAATATCCATCGAGTAAGAATTTCTGACCATTCAGTAGAGAAACTTCTCCAATGTCAATATTCGTCGAATTAGAATTTCTGACCATATAGTACTTTCGTCGGTTCAACACTTGGGAGATTTCTCCAACGTCAACACTCATCCGTCGAATTAGAAATTTCTACTGATCTTCTAGTGGATTTAATAGCTCTATACATCATTCGACAGAACTAACCTTCTAGTATATTCGATAGTTTTTTATCTTCATTCAACAGAACCTTCATTTGACAAACATTGATTTTTAGCCATTCTTGTCAAAATTGTAACACAGCCATTTCCGTCACCAAATCACCTTACGACTGATATCTTTCCTCATTCGGTCATGTTATTTTCGTCGAAAGATAACCTCACAATTGCACACTAGAGACATTTTCTCCGTCGAATCCAGAATTATAATTTATCACCCAACACCTAGTGATTAAATTAAGGGTAATAGGATGCAAGAATTAGCAGATTGGAAATTAAATTATACTTTGAGATTCATAAATTTTAAAGAACCAAGAATGGAATTTTCATAAGACTTAGGATAATTTTAATTAGGGTAAGAACAAGAGAGTGTGAGACTTTAAGATCTTAGAATAACCTTCTAAGTGTATATGAATAAATTACCTAAGAGAATTTAATTGATTAAGAGAATTCCTTTAGAGACAAACTTGTAAGAAAAGCTAAACCTAAGCAAGAATTTCATAATACACCTTAAAAATGCATTAATTCATTTAATTCTAATATTATGATATTGTGGGTCCATGTGAGTGACCAATGATTGTGTTGATTCTTGCTTTGGCAAATTATGGCATATTGTGGAATAGTATGTAATAATGATCATACATGACTATGCATAGAGTCTGTATGCATTGTGAATGTCCGTTGGACTATGTTAAGGCCTTTAGCCTAGAAGTTGAATCACACCTATGTGCGGGTACGAATAGACAAGTGTGGTCCTGTAGTTGACCTTGGGGGCGTCGGGGTGCGGGTGTTTCACAGCGGGCAGTTGGTAGCTCCTCTGGATCGTGAGACAAACCGATACAAACGCACCAATGATCCTGACCGTGGCACAGTCCTATATCGAGATCTGTGTAGAATGTCTTGTAAAATGCCATGATGTGCACGTTGATAAAATGAGAATTATAGCACTTGAGGGCCTCGGCAGCCAAGAATACAAGCATACCTCCTGATCGTTCTCTCCGACTGTTTTGTGTCTAGCTCCATGGAGTAGGATTTTGACTATTGTATGCATGTGCATAGTGAGTCCATGCATTATCTGGCATTTATTCATTATTATAACTTGGAATTGTTGTCTTACTGTTATATATATATATATGACTGCCTGGAACTACTTATTTGTTCATTTCTGCTATTTAATGCTTATGATTATTATAAAAAATGCTATGTGGGCGCTTTGCGCTGTGTTGTTTCTTGTTGCTATAATTGGTAATGATGGTAGGATGTCTTACCTCTTTCCTGTCTTTCCATTACTGTTTGTTTGTATATTATGTCCCACCGAAGACGACTGCAAGGAAACAGAAGCTCCCAATTTCCTCGGCTTCTGGCCTGATCTCGATTAGCGATTACTGAAGAGCATGGAGGCACGCAGGTGCGGATTTCTAGGAGATGTGCGTCTGACCTTCCTAGGAGGGCCAGAGTGCTGGCACATCAACTTTAACTCTCAGAGCTGCGTCTACTTAGGAGACGTGTCGTTAGCTTTGGCCTGGAGGCGTCACGAGCCACCGATCTTCACCTGCTACATCAGCCTACGTCTGGAATTTCATTTTCCTATACGGGAGATATGGGGTGACCGCTACTACACCCCGAGGGAGGACTCTTTTGATTCCACAACTCGGGCCCCGTCCCATAGTTCTGTGGCTCCTATAGTGGTTTCCTTAGATGAGGAAGACCCCGAGGAGGTCCCTGAGGATGACCTCGCAGAGGATCCTGATACAATTCCTCCTCATTTGAGGGACTAATATTGCTGGTAGCTACTGATGGCTGCCAGTGTTTTTGTTTTAGGGGCCTGATGCCTTTTGCAGTGGGCTGTATATTTTCTGATACCGTGGGGATGTGTATGTATAATCCTTTAGGGGCAGGTATAGTTTTGCTTTTTGGTATACCAGACTTTGTAACTAAACAGTTTGATAAATATATATATGAAGATGCAATGTTAATTCCAATGTACGCTTTACCTCTATTTTTATTACTTATTTCCATTAATGTTCCGTCACTGTGTTTATTAACTATTGTTATTATTATTGTAACATAACAAAAAAAAATATATTCACTAATTTAATTACATAACTATTATCAAGTAAATATATATTATATTAAAAGAAACCGGGTCTTAACTTACGTAATTTTATTTTCGCATTGTAATTGACAATGTGACGTTCCCTCCCAAAAAGGGGCATTACAGAATATGCCCCAGTCACTTCTATACTTCTGGCTGCCCTAATCAAGGTGAGGGTCTCCCTCATGGCCGATAACATTTCCTTCATTCTTCTTTGAGACTCTGTCATTTCATTCATCCTCCCTTTCACCTTATCTATTTCCATACTCAAAGAAGAAGTACACTCCCTTCATGTCCTAATGAGATTGCCTTAAATTTTGGGATTTTTATCCTAAGGATCTATGGGTCATTCTGATTCATGAGAACTTTCATTGGATGACTCTTCTATTCTATGGGCCTCTAGAGCTAAGTCCCATTTCAGAGTGTTAACCATAAAATATGGGTAAACCACTAGGTGTGAGACATTCGTGAAAAAGAAACACTCTAGATGAGGTCTTTGTAATAACTAAATAGGATGTATATCCAAAATGGCTATCACTACGCAACCTCTACCTAACTTAGGCTTCATTCAGACCCAGGTATAGGGCCCGACTCTAATGTGTATGATAAACCTATAGGTGCGGTTGGTGTAAGGAGCACACAAACCTTTACAACCCTAAAGACTACCCATATCTTGCAAAACAAAGCAAACACAAAACAAACTCTAAAAGTTTTCTACCCTAAGGTTTATATAATTAAACAATTAACAAAAAAAAAGATCATCATAATAAAAAAGGGCAAAACAAACATATCAAGATCATAATATTTGCATAACTAACTTTTATAGGCTTGACTCTTAAGAATCCCTAGTGGAGTCGCCATCTATTGCGACCTGATTGCGGCGGAATAACAACTTAAATTAAAAAAAATTAGGAGTCACCACCAATTTTATTTTTTATTAGGAAAAAATTGAAAAACCCAAGAAAAATAGTCTTTGAAATCAGATTGGATTCAGGAGTCAGTTATGTATAGGAAATGGTAGAAACTTAATCCCACAGCACTCCTAACACACCTGTCCTAAGACGGTACCTTAAGTTAATTGTGCAAATTCTTAATAACTCTTCAAAATATTTGTTTTACCCTTTTTGTTAAAAGATAAATTAAATAGACAAATAAATTATGAAAATTTAATTGTTGGCTTGACGGAATAAGAGTTCCACTCCTACGTATCCCTGGGTGCAATGGGAAACTCAAAGTCACATAGTTCTTTACAAAATAATTGTGGGTTGTTGATTTTAATAAAAAAAATTGATTTTGAAATTTTGAATTAACAAGTCGTTGCAACTTAGTTAATCATGTTAAGGTTTGAATGAGTGAAACTCAACATCACGCCAGAGATGTTACCCATTAATTATTGCGTTTGTTGCAATTATTTAAAATTACCTAAAAAAATAAAATAAAAAACAAAATTTGAGTCTTTATTAAATGGTGATTTATTTTATTTCAAAAAATAAAAAATTGAAGACAAAACAAAAGAAAAATTAAATCATCAAGTTGTTACAACTTAGATGATTATAATTGTTATAGGATTAACGAGCTTTCACAACTCAGATAACCCTGTTTTATTCTTCTTAAAAAGGTTTAATTTTTTTAAATATTTTTATTTATTATTTATTTTAATTTTTTTAGCTCAATAAATCCATCAATGTAAGCCACTTCTAAAAAACAAAAAAAGAATTTAAAAAAACAAAAAAAAAAACAAAATAGTAGTTTACTAAAAAAAGGGGAAAATGGGGGGTTTGTTACTGTGGATAAGTTGCAGAGTTAGGAACAAAGAGCAGGGGCGGTAGTTGCATGCTGGTGGTGGTGCACCGGTGCGGGATTGGGTTCGACAGGCTACGACTGGGTCTCCACAGTGCTGGGTCATCGCAGTTGTGCGATGGTGAAGCTGCTACTGTTAGAGGACGACGGTGGCCTCGCAGCAGCTTGGTGCATTTACGGCGTGATGGGATCTGGTGATGCTTTACAGGTGAAGCTGTGATGCAGGGTGTGCGGATCTGGTCGAAATAGAGGACGATGGTTTGGGGGGAAACTTCACAGATCTAGGTTTCTGGTGGATGGCACGAGGTGGGGGTGGTGAGAGGCCACGGTGTTGGTCGACAACGGCTTGGAAGACGCAGCTAGGTCGACCTTGTTTGACGAAATATGAGTTGCGTGTGACTCATTCATAGTAGGTGGTTGAACTTGGGGATGGTGGGATGGATGGGTCACAACGGTGTTGGTGCGTGAAGGGTGATGAAGATGAAGTGGTTCAGGATTTGAGAGAAGAGTTTGGACATAGTGATGGAGGTTGGTCGGTGGTTCTATGGTTGGGTCATGGTTTGGACGTTGTGGTGGATGGGTGGTGGTCTCACATTGGCTTAGTGATGGTGGAGATAAAGTGTTGCTATTGAAAGAAGATGAAGGCTGCATAAGTAGGAAAATATGGTTGTAGGCAGAAGTATCTTTGGGGTATTAGGCTATTAGCTTTTAGGTTGAAGTGGGTGTGTGTCAAAAGTGTGTAGGTGATTGGTATTTATAGAAAAAACTAGAGTTTGGAGAGTGATGGTGATAAATTTGTTTAGGATGAGTTTGTCGAGGATAAGTTTGTTTAGGATGAGTTTGCTTAGGATGAGTTTGTTTTAGGATGAGCTTGTTTAGTATGAGTTTGTTTAGGATGAGTTTAATGATGACTATTAGGGTTTGTTTAGGATAAGTTTAATGAAATATGGGTTTAGGATGGATAATGGGTCATGTTATGGGTTTCTGCTAGAAAATTAGGTCATTTTATATTTTCTCTTTTTTTTTTTCTTTTTCTTTGTCTTTTTTTATTTTTTTCCTCTTTTTTAAATAAAAAAATACCCCGAACAAATTTGGGTGTTCACAATCCCTGATCATCTTAATCTGATCTGTGGTTTGTTGTACTAACTCAGGTCTTAGGATGGCCTTCTCTCCAACCTCATACCAAAATAAAGGAGACCTACACTTCCTACCATAAAGTGCTTTGTACGATGTCATTCCTATGTTGGTATGGTAGCTATTGTTATAAGCAAACTCCACTAAAGACAAGATCTTATCCCAACTACCTTGTTGTTCTAGAACACATGCTCTAAGCATGTCCTTAAGGGTTTGGATAATCCTTTCCGATTGACCATCTGTCTGTGAATGATATGCTGTACTCAAACTAAGCTTCATTCTAAAAGCTTTTTGCAAAGCTCCCCAAAATCTAAATGTAAATCTAAGATCTCTTTTTGAAACTATACTTAGGAGAATACCATGTGTAACAGCCTAATACTAGTACCCTAGTACATGTGAAATGTACCTGGATAAGCAGTATTATTCATGCTACTTCTAACTTATACTTCAACTAATCCATAACATTTAAACAAATAATTATGGAGAGCCACAACTAAAATTCATACATAAATACAACTTTTACATCATCAAAGCAAATATAAATAATTACATAAGCTATGAACTGAAAAAATTAAAACTACACTAATCTAGCTCTTCTATTTTCTTCATCTTCTTACCCTCTTGTAGGGTTTTGACTTGAATTTACATAAAAACAAAGCTGGGTGAGAAATAATAATTCTCAATATGAGTAACCAATGCTAGCATTTAAGCATATATACTGAATAAATGAACTTTGAAACATCATTGGTCTAGTTATTCATTAACCAGATATAAGTACTATACAAATATCAGTTCATAATGAATAACACTACTAGCATTGGATTAATAGTTGCAACAAGTAAAAGAGACTCTATTCACTATCACTAGAACATTCACATTCTGACTTTAAGTAAACATTCATCTAGCAACATTATAATCCAACAACAAATTCATACACTTAACTTAGAACATAAGCTCGTCTCTTCCGTGATATGACAATTCTAAAAAAAATTGTAACATATCATAACTAGTTCATTCATAATCTCATTATAAGTATTACACATATAACTCTCTTTTCTATGAACAAACTTACTAACTAAGGATTTAGGATTTGCACCAGGCAATAGAGTCTTTACTCTATGCCACTGGAATACTCACATTTCCTTATTTTATGTAAATATTCACTAAATCAATCCACAATCCTTAACTAACTCAGTCGAAGATAGGACAATTGTCCTTACAATTGTCAAATATCAACTTTTCTTGGTAAACTACGGAAACTATGGTTCAACTTTAATAAATAAAGGAATTAATTCTTGCTAGCTCTATGGTTCAACCTTATTACATAAGGAATCCATCTTTATGGCTCAACCTTATTACATAAGAGATCCATCTTTATGGTCAACCTTATTATATAAGGGATCCATTTCTCTATGGTTCAACCTTATTACATAAAGGATCCATTTCTCTATGGTTCAACCTTATCACATAAGGGATCCATCTTTATGGTTCAACCTTATTACAGAAGAGATCCATATCTATGGTTCAACCTTATTACATAAGAGATACATCTTTATGGTTTAACCTTATCACATAAGAGATCTATCTTTATGGTTCAACCTTATTACATAAGGGATACATCATTATCGTTCAACCTTATTACATTAGGGATCCATCTCTATGGTTCAACTTTTTTACATAAGGGATCCATTTCTCTATGGTTCAACCTTATCATATAAAGGATCCATCTTTATAGTTCCCCCTTATTACATAAGGGATCCGTCTTTATGGTTTAATCTTATTACATAAGTGATCCATTTCTCTAAGGTTCAACCATATCACATAAGAGATCCATCTTTATGGTCCAACCTTATTACATAAGAGATCCATTTCTCTATAGTTCAACCTTATTACATATGGGATCCATTTCTCTATGGTTCAACCTTATCACATAAGGGATCCATCTTTACAGTTCAACCTTATCACATAAAGGATCTATCTTTATAGTTCAACCTTATTACATAAGGGATCCATTTCTATATGGTTCAACTTTATTACATAAGGGATCCATTTCTCTATATTTCAACTTTATCACATAAGGAATCCGTCTTTATGGCTCAACCTTATTACATAAGGGATCTATTTTTGTGGTTCAACCTTAATACATAAGGGATCCATTCCTCTATGGATCAACCTTATTATATAAGGGATCCATCTTTATGGTTCAACCTTATTGCATAAGGGATCAATTTCTCTATGGTTCATCCTTATTACGTAAGGGTTTCATATCTATGGATCAACCTTATTACTTAAGGGTTCCATCTCTATGGATCAACCTTAATAAATAAGGGATCCAACCTTTGCTCATAACTCCACCCTTTGCAAGGTACTCCTTTGCAGGGTCAAGAGGTTTGTCTCACTCCCTTAGTTAGGAGTTGTGTGCTATTGTGGCTACAGTTCAACATTATTGAATAAGGGAACTAACTCTTTCTATGTGATAAATTCCCTCTTTGAATATCCATATTAGCATCTTAACACACTCCAAAAAGCATGTATAAGGGTCCTATCTAGTAAGGAATTCAATTGAATCAAGAAAGAAAGCTTGAGAAAATTAACATTGGGCGCCTAGGTGCTATCTCTCCAACGCCTGAGCGTTGTCCTGGCAGAGACCTGCCCTATTGTGTTCTGCTACTGGCGCTTAGGCGCTCAACAAGTAGTGCTTGGGAGCTGGTCGTGTAGAAACCAGAAGTTGAGCTACTAGGCAATGGGTGCCTAATCGCCCAACACTCAGCGCTTGGGCGTTGGTTGCCCTAACTTGATTCTGCAGAATTCTATAAAAGTCGAGATTTGTTCCTCACTTCCAATCAACCAAGATTAGATTCCTTGTTATTCTTTGCACCAAAAACAATCTTTAATCTTGTTGTAACTCTCTTACAACATATTAATTCACTTAAGCATGTCTTTAGGTTCAAAATCACACTAAATAAACTCATTTCCTAGGTCCTTCATCAAAGAACCCAAAATGGTTTATCTTAAGCCACAAATAGCTATCTTACTCTCAATAAGCTAAAACTATCTTAACTTAATCCTTGAAATTAAGAACCAAGAAAGGAAAATAGATTTGCTTCTCAAATCCATTTCTCTCTTCTCATACAATCTAGTTTCATTCAAAATGAAACAAAAGGAAAAGATGAGAAAGAAGTTCCCTTACCTCTTGTGGTGTGGTTGAAGATCTTCACGCTTTTCTCTTAATCTTCCCTTCTTCTTCTTCCTCTTCTCCTTTTTTATTTCTTTCTCTCCCTTTATCTCTTCTCCCGATTCTCTCTTTTCTTTCTCTATTTTCTGGTCTTCAGTATGAGAGAATGAGAGAAAAGAGAGAGAAAAGTCAAAAAGGATAGGAACAAGTTCAGTGCTGAAACTTATATCTGCTAAGGACACTTGAATTATACTAATTCAAGTTTCCTAACTTCCAACAACTTTAGAATAAATACTAAGATTCATCTAAATTACTGTTTTACCATTTTTCTAATTTTTCATATCTGTTGCTAGTCAATCCGGCATTAAAGCACACAACTAGTATGCCTAAAAATACCAATTTGACTCTAATTATCCTCAAATTTTGACTACATCTTACTTAGCTCATTTGTGACCTAAAAACATGTTATCTATACTTGTTTCCCTCAACTTAGCCCTTAAAGCCATTTTCTGAGTTATTTTAGGCTACTTTTCACTTTTTGTGTTGCAACAAAGTGCCTAAACTAACTCAGTTTGTCCCAAAATTGAACCAGTATGTCAAGCAAGTATTAGGCTACCTGTGTAACCATTTACAAGCCTAACATGTTATTGAGTGTGTTACATTTCTTCCTTCCTTTTTAAAATTTTTGTCCCCAAAATTGATTTTTTCATATCACAACTCTAGGTAATCTTATGTTATATGGGACTCCATCTCCCAAAAACTCTTTTAGTGCCATTATCACCCTGCACTATCTTCTGGTAAAAAGGCACCTGGACATATATTTTGCTATGTCCTTTTTCATTCTAGGCCACCAAAACATTATCCAAAGATCTTGCTACATTTTAGTAGCCTCTGGACGGATGGTATAGTCATTCTTGTGATTTTCCTCTAGAATCCTTTCTTTGATTCTTGACTCTCTCTTAGAACACAAAGTCTATCTCTAAACTTTATTATTCCATCCTTAGTCATAACAAAATCATTTTTAGGTTCCCTAGAGGATTTGCTCACTGTTATCCCTTAGGGCTTCATCCTGCTTGTAAGTTTCTAAAATTTGAGTCCTTAAGTCATTACTATGCCCACTCTGCTCACTATGAGATTATGTGGCGTCATAGTCACTGCTAGACTCAAATTTTTGAAACTCTTAAGAAGCTCACTCTCTTGGACCATCATCAAGGATACATGTAGGAGTTTCCTACCTAGTGTATCAGCCATTACATTGGTTTTACCCAAATGATACTATAACTCAAAGTTATGATCCTTTGACTATAACCAAGTATTGCTTAGCATTCCATCCATCATCTCTACCTCGTGTTCAGCTTCTTCTGATCAAACAAGTACTACAAACTCACATGATCATTGAGCACCTCAAGGTTCTTATTCTATAAGAAAACTTAATGAATCTCAAAACTATCTACTAACTTAACTTGTACAATACTTATAGAGAGTTTTGCTTTTCTCTTAGGAGGTACTCAGTTATCTTCCTAAGAAATACTTCTAGATGTCTTCTTATCACAGATATATTCCCTAAGACTTACTCAACTTCCACTTATAAGGAGAAAAGGAAATCATATCCTTAAATCCCCTCTACTTAGAAGTTGTTCACTTATTTAGCTCTCAAAACATAGACTCAAAGAAATAGGCACAGAAGAATCATAAGATGCAAACCTCGATGTCCAATCTGATTAATCCAAAACTATGTCTAATCTAATATCCACGTTAAGAAGAGATAAACTGATAAGATTCACAAAGGGAATCTTATCTTCTATCTTGACACAACAAACCAAACTTTCTAAGGAAGTTGTGATTAACTTTCCTGCTAGTGTAGACAAGGATAAAACATGGGGAAACTAAAACATAGATAAATCAAATCTCTTTACATACTCATATGAAATCAAGGAGTGAGATACTCCTGAATCATACACTATAACTTAGAGATCATCTTTAACTATGCTCTTACCTTGTATAAGATTGGGAGTCTGAGTCGCCTCCTTACTACTCAGAGTATAAACTTTTACTCTACATTGGGTTTTGAGGTTAAGCACTACTCTCTACTTCTGAATACACATACTTAAAAGTGATCTGGTTAGCCATAAGTATAACATACTATTTGGCCAACTTAATAAGGTCTGCCACCATGTTATCTCCTATATCTATCACACTTTGGTCCTTTCTCTTATGCTTAAACTTACTTGTCTTTATCTTGAGGATAATTAGGTTTAGAAACACGCTTTATATACCTATCATCCCCTTTCTTCCTCTTGTGAAAACCTTGTAATTTTTGTTCCACTTGAGGTGAACTGTAGGGACCCTCACTAATTTCTTTGAATGGTACTAATAACACCATTATTCCTCTTTCGATCAATGAAAATAAGCCTCTCTTTGCTTATTTCGACTAATCGAAACTATACTAATTGACTTACTCCCAAGTCAGTTCAATTCTGTAGCTTACTTTGTACTCATCTTTTACTTCTTCAAACTTAGCCACATACAAGCCAACCAACATGCCACTTTGTTCAGGTCTTTAGAACTCTATCTCCTTGGTATTCTGTTCACCAAAACTCTGCCTCCCTTTCTAATATATAGGAGACAACTAAAACTCTCAGATCATTTGAACAAACCTCAACTGTAGAGATTTTCCTCATTTTCTTAAGTCATCCCCTTATACCAAATGAGCCTTACTTACCCTTAAAGGATACAGGATTGGCCTTTCTAAACTTTGAGAGATTTGGGAAGTTTTGGTTCTCTTCTACCACTACTTCATACACTGGTTGTATTAGTGGTATTGGGAGCATGTTTGGTTTAGCTGAAATAGCTGAACCAATAGCTTTTTTAGATTATTCTAGTTGTTGCACAAATAAAGCAACTTGTTTGGGTGAGCATTCCCAAAAAAATCAATAGCTTATTTGGAAAGAAAAAAGCTGTTGGAGGATAAGCTTTTAGTTGAGCATTTTATAACAAAGTTGTTAGGATTATTCCCAATAATGATATGTAAATACCATTTTTTTCTCAATCAAATAACTTTTTAAATCAATTAAATAATTTTTTTAATTATTCTATACCTATTTTGATAATTTGATGCATAAAAGTGATTCTTTTTATACCATCCAAACGAAATAGATTAGTTTAAAATTGCTTTTCAGCTAACATATCCAAACATAAAACTTTTTTCTTATAATCAATTATAACAAAAAGCTTTAATACAATAATTTATTATTGAAATAATCTAGTTTTCACAGCTATCCCAAACACGCACTAGCTGTTGAGATGAAATTACTTCCATCCCTTCCAAAACTCTACTTGCGATACAATCTGCTTCCTCTTAACAGTTGCTATCTCTAAGAACACTTCAGCTATATTAGCTAAACCTTCACTAGAAGAATTTCTATTTCTCCTAGTTTGTCTTGGTGAAGTAATGGTTCCTTACAAACTACGTGTGACAGTGACCATTAACATTCAAATCTAAGGCCTATCATGAAATTCCTATCCACACATCTCACTTATAAAACAAGAAATGCACAACTCTTAGCGGAAAAACCTTAAACTTGCCTAAGCCTAGTACGTCCAAACCCCGGCTCACAGGATGAATTACCCTAATACCATAATGTAATAGCTTAATACTGGTACCCTAGTATCTTTGAAATGTACCTGGATAAGTAGTATTAGCCATGCTACTGCTAAATTATACTTTAACTAGTCCATAACATTTAAACAAATAATTACGAAGAGCCATAACTGAAAGTCATACATAAATACAACTTTTACATCCTCAAAGCAAATATAAGTAATTACATAAGCTTTGAACTGAAAATATTAAAACTACACTAATCTAGTTCTTTTGTTTTCTTCATCTTCTTACCCTCTTATAGGACACTAACCAATATTTACATGGAAACACAGCGGGGTGAGAAATAATAATTCTCAGTATGAGTAATCAATACCAGCATTTAAGCATACACACTAAATAAATGAACTCTGAAACATCTCTGGTCTACTTATTCATTAACCTGATATAAGTATTATACAAATATTAGTTCATAATGAATAATACTACTAGCATTAGATTAATAGTTGCAATAGGTAAAAGAGACTCTATTCAATACCACTAGAACATTCACATTCTGACTTTATGTAAACGTTCATCTAGAAACATTATAATCTAACCACAAATTCATACACATAACTTAGAACATAAGCTCGTCTATTCTATGATGTGATAATTCTAAAAAACATTGTAACATAGCATAACTAGTTCATTCATAATCTCGCTATAAGTATTACACATATAACTCTCTTTTCTATGAACAAACTTACTAAGGATTTAGGATTTGTAACAGGCAATAGAGTCTTTACTCTACACCATCGGAATACTCACATTTCCTTACTTTATCTAAATATTCACTAAGCCGATCCACAAACCTTAACTAACTCAGTCGAAGATAAGACAATTGTCCTTACAATTGTCAAATATCAACTTTTCTTAGTAAACTATAGAAACTATGGTTCAACTTTAATAAATAAAGGAACTAATTCTTGCTAGCTCTATGGTTCAACCTTATTACATAAGGAATCCATCTTTATGGCTCAACCTTATTACATAAGGGATCCATCTTTATGGTTCAACCTTATTACATAAGGGATCCATTTCTCTATGGTTCAACCTTATTACATAAAGGATCCATTTCCCTATAGTTCAACCTTATCACATAAGGGATCCATCTTTATGGTTCAACCTTATTACATAAGGGATCCATCTCTATGGTTCAACCTTATTACATACGGGATCCATTTCTCTATGGTTCAACCTTATCATATAAGGGATCCATATTTATTGTTCAACCTTATTACATAAGGGATACATCTTTATGGTTCAACCTTATTACATTAGGGATCCATCTCTATGGTTTAACCTTATTATATAAGGGATCCATTTCTTTATGGTTCAACCTTATTAACATAAGGGATACATCTTTATGGTTCGACCTTATTACATAAGGGATCCATCTCTATGTTTCAACTTTATTACAAAAGGGATACATTTCTCTATAGTTCTACCTTATCACATAAGAGATCCATCTTTATGGTTCAACCTTATTACATAAGGGATCTATCTTTATGGTTCTACCTTATTACATAAGGGATCCATCTCTATAGTTCAACCTTATTACATAAGGGATCTATTTCTCTATGGTTCAACCTTATCACATAAGGGATCCATCTTCATGGTTCCACCTTATTACATAAGGGATCCATTTCTCTATGGCTTGACCTTATCATATAAGAGATCCATTTTTATGGTTCAACCTTATTACATAAGGGATCCATTTCTCTATGGTTCAACCTTATTACATAAGGGATCCATTTCTCTATGTTTAAACTTTATCACATAAGGGATCCATCTTTATGGTTCAACCTTATTACATAAGGGATTCATTCCTCTATGGATCAACCTTATTACATAAAGGATCTATCTTTATGGTTCAACCTTATTACGTAAGGGATCCATTTCTCTATGGTTCAACCTTATTACATAAGGGTTCCATTTCTATGGATCAACCTCATTATATATGGGTTTCATCTCTATGGATCAACTGTAATGAATAAGGGATCTAACCCTTGCTCACAACTCCACCTTTTGCAAGGTACTCCTTTGCAGGGTCAAGGGGCTTGTCTCGCTCCCTTAGTTCGGAATGTGTACTATTCTTGCTATGGTTCAACATTCTTATATATGGGAACCAACTCTTGCTATGTGATAAATTCCCACTTGGAATATCCATATTAGCATCTTTACACACTCCAAAAAGTATATATAAAGGTCCTATATAGTAGGGAATTCTATTTAATCAAGATAGAAATATAAAGAAAATGAATACTGGGCGCCTAGGCGCTAACTCTCTAACGCCTGAGTGCTGTCCTGGCAAAGACCTGCCCAATTGTGTTTTGCGACTAACGCTCAGGCGCTTAACACGTAGTGCCTGGGCGCTAGTCGCATAGAAACCTGAAGTTGAGCTACTGGGCAATGGGTGCCTAAGCACCCAACACACAGTGCCTAGGCGCTGGTTACCCTACTAGATTCTGCAGAATCTGAGATTTGTTCCTTTAGGACAAATCTCACTTCCAATCAAGCAAGGTCAAATTTCTTGTGATTCTTAGCACCAAAAACAACCTTTAATCTTGTTGCAACTCTTTTACAACATACTAATTCACTTAAGCATGTCTTTAGGTCCAAAATCACACTAACTAAACTCATTTCCTAGGTCCTTCATCAAAGAACCCAATGTGGTTTATCTTAAGCCATCTATCTTACTCTCAATAAGCTAAAATTATCCTAACTTAATCCTTGGAATCAAGAACAAAACAAGGAAAACAAATTTGGTTCTCAAATCCATTTTCTTTTCTCAGACAACCTAGTTTCATTCAAAATGAAACAAAAGGAAAAGATGAGAAAGAAGCTCCCTTACCTCTTGTGGTGTGGTTGAAGATCTTTATGTTTTCCTCTTGATCTTCCCTTCTTTCGCTTCCTTTTTCTCTTTTCCTTCTTTCTTTCTTTATTTGCCTTTCTCTTTTCTCCCATTTCTCTTATTTCGTTATCTGTTTTCTGGTCTTTAGCGTGAGAGAATGAGAGAAAAGTAAAAAAGGATAGGAACAAATTCTGTGCTGAAACTTATATCTGCTAAGAACACTTGAATTATACTAATTCAAGTTTCCTAACTTTCAACAACTTTAGAATAAACACTAGGATTCATCTAAATTTGTTGTTTCACCCTTTTTCTAATTTTCCATATATATTGCTAGTCAATCTGGCATTAAAGCACCCAACTAGTATGCCTAAAAATACCAAACTGACTCTAATTATCCTCAAATTTTAACTACATCTAACGTAACTCATTTTGACCTAGAAACAAGCTATCCATACCTATTTCCCTCAACTTAGCCTTTAAAGCCATTTTCTGAGTTATTTTAGGCTACTTTTCACTTTTTGTGTTATAGCAAAATGCCTAAACTAACTTGGTTTGTCACAAAACTGAACCAACATGTCAAGCAAGTATTAGGCTACCTCTGTAACCATTTACAAGCCTAACATGTTATTAAGGGTATTACACCATGCAACATAGTTATCTCTTGTAGGTACTAGGCTAGTCTATCTAGGGAGTAGTTAGCTCTAATCGGCAAAAAGTTGGAAGACTTGGTTATTCTATCCACTATAACCCAAACTGCATCATGCCCTCGCTAAGTCCTAGGTAAATCCATCACAAAATTCATTGTGATATTATCCCACTTCCACTCAGGCATTCCTAAGGATTGAAGTGGTCTGGAGGATTTCTGATGTTCTATCTTTACCTTTTGATAAGTTAAGCATCTAGATACAAACTCTGCTACATTTTTCTTCATTCTAGTCCACGATAACATCGTTCTAAGATCCTGGTACATCTTAGTGGCCCCGGGATGAATGGTATACTGACTTTTGTGAGCCTCTTCAATGATCCTCTTCTTGATTTCGGATTCCTTTGGAATGCAAAGTCTTCCTCTAAACTTAACCATTCCATCATCTAACATATCAAAATCCTTTTGATTTTCTAAGAAGATTTTCTCACTTCTATCCTCTAGAGTTTCATCCTCCTTTTGATCTTTTAAGATATGAGTCGTTAAGTTTTTTACTATGTCCACTCTACTCACACAGAGACTATGTGGCATCACAGTCACCACAAGACTCAAGTCTCTAAAACTCTTAAGAAGCTCACTCTCTTGGATCATCATCCGAGACACATGTAAAGATTTCCTACTTAGTGCATCGGCCACTACATTGGCCATACCCAGATGATATTTTAGCTCAAAGTCATAGTCCTTTAAGAACTTCATCCATCTCCTCTGTCTCATATTCAGTTCTTTCTGATCAAACAATTATTTCAAACTTTTATGATCACTGAACACCTCAAGCTGGACTCCATATAAGTAATGTCTCCAAACTTTTAAGGCAAACACCGCCGCTTCTAACTCCAGATCATGAGTAGGGTAGTTCTCCTCATATGGCCTCAACTTCCTTGATGCATAGGCAGCTACTCGCCTATTCTGCATCAGAACACGCCTTAAACCCATCTTTGAAGCTTCATAGAACACCTTAAAGTCCTCTTGAGGATGTGGGATTACTAATACTGGGGTAGTGGTCAACCTCAACTTTAACTCCTGGAAACCATTCTCATACTCCTAAGTCCACTTGAAAGTACTATCTTTCCTAGTTAGTCTAGTCAAGGGTAGCGCTAATTGAGAAAATCCTTTTATGAACCTCCTATAGTACCCAGTCAAGCATAAGAAACTTTTGATCTCAGTCATAGTGATGGGTCTTTTCCACTGTAACACTGCTTCCACTTTGCTTGGGTCCATTAAAATTCCCCCGTGAGAAATTACATGGCCCAAAAAATGTACTTGCTTTTTCCAGAACTCACACTTAGACAGCCTAGCAAACAACTTTTTTTTCTTTAGGGTTTCTAAAACTACCCTAAGATGTTGTTCATGCTTTTCCATTATCTTGGAATAGATTAAGATATCATTTATAAACACTACCATAAACTTATCTAGGTAGGGTCTAAAAATCCTGTTCATGTAATCCATGAACACTGCTGGGGCATTCGTCAACCCAAAGGACATCACAAGGCACTTATAATGCCTATGCCTAGTTCTGAAAGTGGTTTTAGGGATATCCTTGTCCCTAACTCTTATCTAGTGATATCTTGATCTTAGGTCAATCTTTAAGAAAACTACTGCTTTTCTCAATTGATCCATTAGATCATCTATCCTAGACAATGGATACTTGTTCTTGATGGTTACCTTGTTTAGCTGCCTGTAGTCAACACAAAGTCTCATGGTACCATCCTTTTTCTTTACTAATAACATAAGTGCTCCCTATGTAGAAACACTTGGTCTTATGAATTATCTGTCCAATAAAACCTTTATCTACTTCTTGAGTTCTGTTAACTCTAAAGGTGCTATCCTATAGGGTGCTATAGATATAGATCTCCTCCCAGGTACTAAATCTATAGAAAACTCTATTTCAAGCTTGGGTAGAAACTCTTCTATTTCACTCAGAAATACCTCCAAGTACTCCCTCACTACCAATATATCACCTAAACTCTGTTCATCCTCAACACTCAATGAAAAAAGGAGAACATATCCTTGAGCCCCTTTTACCAAATAGTAGTTCACATGATTAGCATTGAGATATATTGACTCAGAAGGAATAACTCTGGAAGGTAAGTCAGACATGAAAACTAGAGTTTTATCTAAACAGTTTAAAACCACATGGTTGGAAGACAACCAATCCATACCAAGGATGACATCAATATCCAAAAGAGGTAAACAGATAAGATTTACAAAGAAAATTCTATTCTCTACTTTTAAACAACAGTCAAGACACACTTTTGAAGTTGTAATTGGCTTTCTTGTGGGGGTGGATACAGACAATTCATATGGAAGTTCTGACACCAGTAAATCTAATACTCTCATACAATCATAGGAAACAAAGAAGTAGGATGCTCCTGAATCATACATAATACTTAACAAATGATCATGTATTATGCATTTACCTTGGATCAGATCGGGAGACTGAGTCACCTCCTCTCCACTCAGAGTGTAAACCCTCCCATTGGCTCGTGGTCTTAGGTTGGGCATGACACTCTGCTTCTATGGGAAATCCTTAGCAAAGTGTCCTGGTTGTTCACATGTGAAGCACACAGATTTGCCCGCCAAACAAGGTCTATCACCATCTCATTTCCCACATCTAGCACATTTGGACCCCTTTGAGTCTGTCTGTACTTGCTTATCTTTTTCTTTCTTTTTGAACCCATTGTCTGTTTTCTTTTTCTTTGATGGTGGGGCTTGTTCCACCTGAGGCCTGCCATCATGATTTTTGATAATTCGACATTTGTTCACCATAGTTAGAAAATCCTGAATTTTCAAACGTCAAATAGCCTTCCTTATGTCTTCCCTCATCCCCTCTTCAAATTTAATGCACTTTTACTATTCATCTGGATTAAATCTGAAGTAGGAGGAGAATCTTGACAGTTCATCAAACTTGACCACGTACTGACCAACAGACATCTCACCTTGTTCCAACTTTAGGAACTTCATTTCCTTAGCATTCTGTAAACTCTTAGGAAAGTATTTGTCCATGAAAAAGGTTTTAAACACCTTCCAATTAACAAGAGTACTTGATGCCTCAAACAGTCTCTTGGTGCTTTTCCACCAGTTCTTTGCTTCTCTTTTTAGCATAAAAGAATCGAAGGAAACCTTTTGTTCACCTGAGCATATCATTACTCTAAAGATTTTCTCCATCTCGCTTATCCACTCCTCGACCTTCACTAGATTGTATTTTCCTCAGAAGGGTGGAGGGTTTGCCTTTCTAAACTCCAAAAGGTCTTGAAAGTTCTAGTTCCTCCCTATTTGTACTTCTTGAACCGGTTGTACAAGTGGTGGTGCTGGTTGCTGAGGTGGATTGGCTTCCATCCTCTCATGCATCCTTGTAGTTAAAGCTAATTGCTCCCTCGTAGCAATTGTAGTAATAGCAGACTGCTCTCTCATAGCTACTGTCGTTGCCATACATGCTTCAGTCATATCAGTTGAACCCTCACTAGAAGAAGTTCTGTTTCCTCTAGTTTGCCATGGTGATGCCATAGTTTCTTGTACACACATAATAATACATATTGAGTTGATCAGTCTCAATATCATGTAATAGTATAACAGTAGTTAAAAATAATCATACCAATAGCAAGTCATGCAATTCCATCATATACCTCACTTATGAGATAAGAAATGCACAACATATTACAAGAATTTCTAGAATATGCCAAAGCATAGTCAGTCCATACCCTGAATCAATAGGATGAATTGCTTTGATACCATAATGTAACACCATAACCCTATATACCCTAGTATATTCAAGATATACACAAGCAAACAGAGTTAAGCAAATTACTTCTAGTCCATTAAACATAAAACTTAACTTATAATACCATACATGTCATTATGGAGAGTCTCAAAGGAAAAATAAAGATACATGTTTATCCACAACTAGCCTCAAAAGGGCAAATGCAATACAAAGTATCTTTGTACATCTCAAAGACAAAGTAAACATAATACAAAGGTTTGACAAAAGAAAATGGCTATCTAATCCATTTGTTTCTTTTTTTCTCCCTTTCAAGGACCTTGACCTGGAATTACATGAAAACACAAAAGGGGTGAGAATTCATAATCCTCAGTATAAGTATTCTAAAACCATCATTTATAACAATAAGTATGCAATCATAACAATATGAAGTAGAACATGTTATAAAAGCTCATACATGACTCATCTTTAATAACTAAAGAAGTCAAGCTACATAAACATTCATGAATCATTAAAGACTCAAACTACTAAATTACCATGATCTATTAAAGAGTCAAGTTAAATGCATTACCATGGCCCATTGAAGGAAACCAAGCTAATTCATATCCATGACTCATTTAAGAATCAAGCTATAACTTAGCAAGGTCTAATTAAGGAGCCAAGTTGTTTTGGTTACCATAGCTCACCTAAGAACCAACCTGCTGTTTTCTTTCATAGTTTCTCAAAGGAAACTAAGCTCATACATTCCTTAACTTACCAAAAGAAACTTATAACATCTATAAGTATCTAACTTCATATTAAAAATATGCATAGAAGTCTCTATTGAATCGTGGATAATAATTTCCTAGCTTAAGCAAGCTTTACATGAAGCCCAAAGGATAAAAACTATGTTTCCATAAGTTCCTAGCCCTTATCCCTCTTGAAGAATTGGCTATGACAAGCCAAAATCTATCTTTTTTAACTTGCCTATTATCGGTTATGGGTCCTGCTAACCGGTTATGAAGCACCTAATGCACTTCATACATCTCTATTTTCAAATAATAACTGGTTATGCCATCTCTGCTAACCGATTATTGAAGCAGAAACCTCTCTGCTACACGATCATAATCGGTTACGCTATTTGCCATAATAGGTTATACTTCATTGCAGCCCTCTGCCAAGCACGCAGATAATCGGTTGATCTTATGCCTAACCAGTTATTTGCTACATTTTTCAACAGAAGAACAAGGCACCAATGGCCCTTCTCCCTTCAATAACCTATATAAACCTAAAGAAAATACTTTACAACAAAAGTGCTACTAGAAACTATGCTAGATGGGGTTCCATAACAACAACCAAGTCATAAAACTTGGATTTACGTTAACATGCTTCAAAGGAATACTCATTTCTCAACTCTTAACTTAAGCTTACAAATAGGAGTTTCTAAGTTCATAAACCATAACCTTATCTAGGTTAAGCTAAAAACAATCCAAGCTTAGCCATTAAAGGCACTAAGTAAGCTAGAAGACAACCTAAATCCCTCAAACCCATTATTCATCCCTCAACATATAACATGCATAAAGATGAAGATAGTTAAAGATGTTCACATAGGTTCAAGCACCCCTACCTTACTTCTAGTTTAGATGATCTTCAAACCTTGACTTTTCCTTTGGTTTTTCTCTTCCTTCCTTCTTTTTCCTCTTCTTCCTCTACATTGTTTCCTCTGTTTTTGTGGTATGTTGTTGCTATGGTTGTTCAACGTGAGAGAAAGAATGAATGACTGTGAAAAGGAATGAAAAACACCTAACAAAGTCAATAATCTCAACTGGAACTTACGAGAATAGTGAGTCATAAGTGACTTGCTATTGTACTAAAACATTTTATCTGTTAAGAATACTTAGATTCCATGAAATCAAGTTTCCTAAATTCCAAAAACTTTAGAATAAAATATTAAGATTCATCTAAATTATTGTTTTATCATTTTCATGATTTTTAATATCTGCTGCAAGTCAATCCAGTATTAAAACACATAACCAGTGTACTTAAAAATATCAAACTACCTTAATTTATCATGAAACTTTAACTACATCTTATTTTATGCTTTTGTGACTTAGAAATAAATTATTCATATTTATTTCCCTCATATGAGCAATTAATGCTATTATTTGAGTCATTTTAAGCTACTTTTTACCTTCTAGGTTACAGTAAAGTGCCTGAACTAAATTAGTTTGTAACAAAATTACACATACATGTCACACAAGTAATATGCTACCTTAGTAACCATATACAAGTCTAACATGTCTAAAAAGAGGATGTTACATGAAGTTGTTCTTCTTCATCAATCTTACTACCAAAGTCCACCTAATCATCCCCATTTAGAGATTCTATGGCTCAACATATCTATCCTGTAACTCAAATGGATTAGTGTTGACTTTCATTACTGACTTTCTTTTGTCAGCAAACTTCATCCTGCCTTCTCTGATCCCTTTCTGAATCATCTCCCTAAATTGAGAACAACTATTTTTTAGTGTGTAAGAATAATAGAAGAGACACTTTGTAATTTTTTTATTTCATCTTATTCAACAAACTTCAAAGTACATAGGATACTTATAGAAGTGAAAAAAACTTTACACATTCTATAGCTCTCTCTAATTAACAATAGTAATTTTCCTTTAAATTATGAGATAAACCATCCTATAACTACATGACTCCAATAAATAATTCTCCCTAATGACATATAACACACATAATTCTTCATTACTCATAAGATAACTTTCATAACTTTCATAACTCATAATAACTACCACATCAAAGGTCACATAAACACCAAAATTTTATTAACTTCAAATTATTATTTTTAATCAACATTCCCCCTTAATTTGAAGTCTTTTTCTTCATTCTAAGCCTTGCTCGTAACTTTTGAAATTCTTCAAACTTGAGAGGCTTAGTAAAAATATCAGCAATTTGATCTTGTGTCTTCACATATTTGGACTCAATCACCTTGTTGTCAACATACTCTCTAATAAAATGGAACCCGGTGTCTATGTGCTTGCTTCGATCATGGTACATTGGATTTTTAGCAAGAGATAGTGCAAACTTGTTATCAATACAAATCTTTATTGCTTCATTTTATGGAAAATAAATTTCTTTGAACAACCTTCTAAGCCATATAACATGAAAAGTACAAGAAGTTGTCATCACATACTCGGATTCACAAGTTGAATGTGTGACAATGGATTTTTTTTTACAACTCCATGAAATAGCACAATCTCGCATAAAGAAAACCTACAAATGATTGACACTATTTTTGGTCTCACTCTATGCTTCTTGTGGTTGTTTGATCCTTCACATTCTTTGTTGTAGAGCAGTTGAGCAAATAAACTGCACAAGAAACAACTTCGGCCCAAAATTCCTTAGACATATTTTTGGCTCTCAACATACATCTAGCCATATTAAGAACAATCCTATTTTTTTCTCTCCACTACACCATTTAGAGGGCGATGAATTCCATTTGTTTCAAAAAATTCATTAAATTCTTTAGATGTAAATTCACCTCCTTTATCGGATCTTAGAGATTTGATTACATAACCACTCTATTTTTCTACAAGAGCATTGAAATTTTTAAAGGCTACAAATACTTCATATTTTTGCTTTATATCCTACTACAATCATTAATAAAAAGCAAAAAATATTTATTTTTACCAAATGAGAAAGGATTGATTGGCCACATAAATCGGTGTGAACAAGTTGCAATAGCTTGGCAGCTCTTGTAATTGCCTCCTTTGGAAAGCTTTCCCTTGCTTGTTTGCCAAAGAGACATGCTTCACATAATTGATTGAGATGATTAATTGAGGGCAACCCATTCACTATCTTCTTTTCTCCCAAGGCCGTGTAACACCCTCCTTTGGGTGTCACATTTTCAATTGACTCCTTTAAATCCCTTTACACATGTTATAAAATATTTGATGTTATTGAGTATAAATCGCAAAAATGTAGGTTTCTTTTTCGCGGATAATATAAATGACATATTAAAGTACTGTTTCCAAAATCCTTTTTTTTTTACAGAAGCGTAGACTTTAAGGTGAAGTAATAGCACAAGATACAACTACTTAATATTACACACTAAAAAGATTATATACATATCCGTGGCATGGATTACAATCCACCCGAAATATACAAGTTAAATATACAAGTTTATAGCCAAAAGATATATAGTGCCCACTGACTCCAAAATATACACTGGCCCAAGTCTAGACCTCTAGGGAGCAGGATCGTCCCCTGGATCCTCCATAGGATCCTCCTCGGGGTCCTCTTCCTTCTCAGACCCTAAGTCAGCAAAGTTCCTCAACTGAGGCAACGACCAACGAACTGGTGTCCTAGCCGAGGACACCACAGGGTCCGGATCCTCCCTAGGGGTGTAATGTAAGTCACCCCACAGCTCCCTAATTGGCATGAAAAACTCTAAATATATAGCAATAGTAAGAGAAAAGAAAGGAACATCATTACAGGTCCTAAGGACGGTTAAAGTTACATCCTTTACATATCTAATGCGTTTGTTATCCCAATCAATGCGCCAGGCGCTCGCACCATCATGAAACTGAATTCGAACATAACCAAAAAGATCTCTTCTAGCAGCCATCCTAAAATATAACAGTAGACAGCAACCCTTCCTCTTAATCTTTATCCATAGGAATACATAAAATAGAATCAGGTAGAACAACAATACAAAGAGGTGAGACTTTCTACATCATTCTTAACATAGCAGCAAGAGATAGCAAACAACACTAATATCACAGAGTACAATCATAGCAATTTACAGCCAATTAAGCTTTCCAATAGAAATCCCAACAATACATGTCACAGGTAAATCTGTGGTATCATAACAAACAATTTCACCATATAGGTTCATCATAATAAAATGTTAAATGGTATGTGTATGCACAATGGACAGACACCTACTCCATGGAGCTAAAACCAACATCGGAGAGAATGATCAAGAGAACCACTATTTGTATATCGTTAGCCTCAACATGTGCTTTTCAGTATAATCAATATGTGCAAAATGGCTATAAAAGACATTCTCAATCGGATCGTGAATAGGATAGTGCCTGGTCGAGATCATTGGTGCGTTGCACAGTCACCATGGCCCAGTGGAGCTACCAACTGTCCAGTTGTGGGATACCCGCTCCCCGACGCCTCCAAGTTCAACAAGTGAACTACACTACACAATTCGCACCCGCACGAAGGTGTAATTCATCTCCTAGGCATTCCACTTGACAACAAGTCATTCTGACTTTTACAATGTATGATCATGTGACAATGAACATAGGCATTCCGCCTTAACAACAAGTCATTTTGACTTTTACAACGTATGATCATGTAATAATGAACATAGGCATCTGCCTAAACAACAAGTCATTAGTTCAACTGCATAATAATATTATGTCTAAATCATAAGGCATTTCAAATATCAGATTCTCAAGAATCATCCTTCATGAAGGTCCAAAGAAATTACAAGGTATTAATTTTACATTTCACTTCTCTTTTCTCATAAGTCCTAATGGCACTCTACTTGATTATGAACTCTCTTTCTCACCTATTTTTCTCTCTCAAAGCCGAACTCTTCTCTAACAAAGTGTCTAAATTTTATCTCACCACTCACTCACCATTAAAATTCCTTAATTTAGTTCCTTTCTCTTCTTAATACTTAGGTTCAATTCAACACAACATTTTTATCTTGGATACCCCATTTGGACCTCATGGCCATGAGCTTCCTAGAACACTAGGGCTTCAATTTCTTCACCTTTCACAAGTAATCTCAAGCAAATAAATCATATCAACCATCACAAATCTCACCAAGGTTACACATAACACAAAATCACATAAGGAAAGATTCACACAAAGCATCAAAGATCAATACAATAAAGTGAGAAATCCTCACATGGATCCATCACTTCCTACATAAAGATTTCGTCCCTCACCACCATAAATGAGTGATGAGAAAAATCTCCCTCTTACCTTTGGAAATATCCAACAAAGTGTAGAACTTTTGAAGCAACCTTCCTCCTTTAAAAAATCCCTTGAAACTGAAAATGACATAGCAAAAGTCATCATTTTTGGACTTGGAAAAGAGTAGCCAAGAACATACATCAAAGTTTTAGAAGGAAGAAGAGAAGAATGATGAAAAAGGAGAGAACTTTTACCTTAAAAAATCATAACCCTAACTTGAGAGACTCTTGGAAAAGTGATGAACAACCAAGATCTTCACTCTTGATGATCTTAGAAAGAGGTGCAGATTCAAGATTGTGGATGAGTGGAATCAAAGAAACAAGATGGTGGTTCTTTAGGGTGGTGGCCGTGTGGAGCAAGGAGAGAAAATGGAAGAAGATGAAGAGAAAAAAATGAGAGAAAATATTTTTGGGTGAGGAGAGAAAAGTTGATAGGAAAGTTTGATAGTGAAAAGTGATTGAAAACTTGTCCAATCATCTCCTCCTTCTTTCTTTGGTTGTGTGCCCTCCTAGGGAAAGGGGAAAAGAAGCTTCTCTTGGAAGCTTCTCCAAAGCTTGCTTGAGAAGCTTCTCACGCTTCTCAAAAAGGTCAATCAATGATGTGATGTGATGATATCACTTAGATGTTATCATAAAAATGACTAGATAAAAATAATCTACTAGATTTCTGCTACAAACTATTATCCAATGGACAAAAGTCACTGTCAATAAATCTGGTATCTATTATCCAATGGTTAATAGAGTGTACCCAAATTTTATCTGTCAGATAAAATTTTGAAAGACGAAAACTTCGTAAATTATATCCAGCTTCGGGTTTAGTAAGATCCCCCTGGCCCCGGCTTAATAGTCCAACGTTCTCCTGTCTCAGAGGAATATTTTATTTCTCTGGCCCAGCTTAATGTTTACATAAATCGAGAAATATAATAAAATAATCAAACAATTCAAATAATTTCAGAAAAATTCACTAAAATCACAAATATTATAAAATGAATAAATATCATAAAATAATTAATTTTTGGGATGTTACAACTCTCCTCCTCTAAAAAGAATTTCGTCACCGAAATTTATCGTACCTTAAAATAAATGCAGATATTGCTTCCTCATCTTGTCCTCTAACTCCCAAGTTGCATCTCTGGTCACGTCATTCTAGATTACTTTGACTAATAAAATTTCTTTGTCCCTGAGTTACGTCACCCTCCTATCCACAATCTTGATAAGAAATGTTTCATAGGTCAAGTTCTCCTTTAGTTGTACTGTATCTGGCTCTATAATATGGGCTAGATCTGGAATATACTTTCGTAATTGTAACACGTGAAAGACATAATGAAGATTAGAAAGAAAAGGTGGTAAAGCTATTTGGTAGGCTACTAGACCTATCCGACGAAGAATTTGGTAAGGTCCAACGAATTTTGGAGTGAGTTTTTCTAGATTTAAGAACCCTTCCAGCACCAGTCATAGGTATGACTCTCAAAAACACATGTTCTCCTTCTTTGAATTCAAGGGGTCATCGTCTCTTGTCAGCATAGCTTTTCTGTTGGCTTTGAGTTACTCTCATTCTTTCCTGAATCATCTTAACCTTTTCAGTTGTCTGTTTAGGGTGGTCCTACCTCAAAACTTTCACCATCTTGGTACCAACACTATGGTGTTCTACATCGTCTCCCATATAATGCCTTATAAGGTGCCATTCCAATGCTTGCATGGAAACTGTTATTATAGGTGAACTCTATTAAAGGCAAGAATTCATCCCAACTCCCAGTCTGCTCCAAAACGCAAGCCCTCAACAAATCCTCCATTGATTGGATTGTTCTCTCTGAATAACCGTCCGTCTGCAGATGGTAAGCAGAACTCAAATGAAGCTTCGTTCCTATGACTTTTTGCAGGCTCTGCCAAAATCTTGATGTGAACCTCGGATCTCTGTTAGAAATAATACTCGAAGGCACACTATGTAGTCTTACAATCTCACCAATGTATACTTGAGTCAATTTCTCCATGGAATACTTCATATTGATTGGCAAGAAGTGCACTAACTTCGTAAGCCGATCAACAATTACCCATATTGAGTTGTGCCCTTTTCTAGTCCTTGGAAGTCCACTCACGAAATCCATCGCAATGCTATCCTATTTCCATTCAGGAATATTCAAGGGTTGTAGCATTCCAGAAGGTCTTTGGTGTTCCACTTTTACTTTTTGGCAAACTAAGCATGATGAAACATACTCGGCAACATCCTTTTTCATCCCTTGCCACCAATACAATCATTTCAGGTCTTGGTACATTTTGGTAGTTCCGGTATGCATACTTAGTTTGCTCTTGTGGGCTTCCTCAAGAATCACCTTATTAAGTTCGAGATCATCTGGTACACAAACTCTGTTTCCAAATCTTAAGACTCCATCTGGTCCTTTCAAAAATTCAGATATAGCGCCTCGCTTCACTAGATCCTTCTCCTCTTGTAAATATAGGTCACTTCCTTGTTTCTCTCTAATCTCTTCCAATAATCCGCTGAAAATGGCGATCATACTCAAACACATCCTTCCCTGAGTCAGTTCCACGGACAACTGCATATCTTTAAATTATTCAATCAGTTCTCTCTCCTTGAGCATCATAGCAGAAACACTAAGTTTTTTTCTACTCAAAGCATCCTCTACGACGTTCGCCTTCCTAGGATGATACTGGAGTTGATAATCATAGTCTTTTAGGAACTCCAACCACCGTCTTTGTCTCATATTCATCTCTTTATGATCAAACAAGTATTTCAGGCTTTTATGATCATTGTAGATATTGAACATTGCTCCATACAGGAAATGCCTCCAGATTTTCAATGCGAACACAACGGCGACTAACTCTAAGTCATGTGTAGGATAGTTCTTCTCATGGATCCTCAATTGCCTTGAAGCATACGCCACTACTCTTCTATTCTGCATGAGAATGCATCTTAACCTTTAATACGAAGCATCACAGTATACCTCAAAAATTTCATTGGGATCTGGTAGGATCAGTACTGGTGAATTAGTTAATCGTCTTTTCAATTCTTGGAAGTTTTCTTCATATGCATCTGTCCATGCAAAAAGTTAATTCTTCCTTGTAAGCTAAGTGAGAGGTCTTGCTATCTTGGAGAACCCTTCAATAAACCTTTGATAGTAACTGGCCAATCTAAGAAAACTATGGATCTTCGTCACCATCTTCAGTCTCTGCCACTGAAGAACTACTTCAACTTTTGACGCATCTACTTCAATTCCTTCTTCAGAAATTACATGTCCCAAAAACTGAACTTCATTCAAACAGAACTCACACTTAGATAGCTTTGCATATAGCTTGTTTTCCTTCAAAATTTGAAGGACCACTCTAAGATGTTTAGCATGTTCCTCCTGACTTTGAGAGTAGATCAAAATGTCATATATATTGACAACAATGAATCTATCCAGGTAGGGGCAAAAAAATTTGTTCATGAAGTCCATGAATACAGCAAGAGCATTGGTCACTCCAAACGGTACATGTAACATCCCAAAAATTATTTATTTCATTATAAATAATCATTTTACAATATTTATGATTTTTAGGAATTTTGGTAGATTTTTTTGGAAAATGATGAATATTTTAATATATTCTTCATTTTGCGTGTGCACTAAGCGAAGCCGAGAAAATAGAATATTTTCCCTGAGGCTGGTAAACCTTGAGCTGTCAACGCGTCGACGGGGGATCTTACTAAACCCGAGGTCGGGCACAGTTTACGAAGTTTACATTTTTTGAGGTTTTATCTGCTAGATAAAATCGCGGTATCATAAAATTATCTGATGAATAATAAAATATTATTTTCATCAATTGTAACTTTATTCACTGAGAAAATAATTCTAACAGTATAATTAATCATCTGTTTAGTGTATTAAATTAAGGAGACAAGCTTACCATGCACTTTATCGAGAAGCACGCGAAGCTTCTCAAGGAAGCTTTGAGGGAAGCTTCTAGGAAGCTTCCTCCAACCAGTCCTCTCTCTCTCTCTTCCCTTTTTGGTGCTGCACGGTTGACTAAGGGGGGCATATTATATTTTATTTCTCTCATTTTCTCTCCCTCAGGTCTGCTATTTTCCTCCCTTCTTTCTTCTTCACACAGCAGCAACACCATTACCACCTACACCTCCATTTTATCTTCAAGCTGTCACACTCCTTGCACCATCTTTGTGTTTGGAGGACCACCATCATTGAGGAAGTCATCTTCAAGAGTTCACCATTCTCACCATTTCATTCTCTTCCACCTTTGAAGCTTAAAGGTTGGAGCTTTGAGGTAAAGCTCTCAACTTTCTCTTTCTCTCTTCTTATTTTCGTAACCCATGGTCATTTTGATGACCATGGGTATCCATTTCAATATTTGGTTTTGATTTGTAAGTTTGAATGTTCTAGGACTTCCAGGAAGCTAAGCACGAAATTTCTGACAAAAAAGGAGCAGCCTTTCTTTGTGCTTCTCTAAGGTAAAAGGAAGACACTCCTCCTCAACCTCTATTAGCATTTAAGAACGTTGTCTGTGATTGATAGTGAGGGAAACCTATTGAGGGCCACCCTCTGTTTGCATGTTGTTTGTAAGGTGGTTATGCAATTAAAATGTCTGACTGTGTATATTAATATATTGGATTGGATTAAAATGCCTGAACTAGAAGAAATGATGTCGAATTGGTTCTCAGATGGCCACGGTCTTGAGCCCAAAAGTTTAGGTATTTTTGGTGAACGTTTGTAATAACTTGAACTCCTGACCATTTAGTAGAATGCCAAAATCCGCCGAGTTTAGACTTCTGACCATATCCGTCGAATTTGATCTTCTGACCAAATCCGTCGAGTTGAGACTTCTGACCATATCCTTCGAATTTAACCTTATGACCATATTCGTCGAATTTGATCTCCTGACCGCTAAGTACAATGTCAATATCCATCGAGTTAGAATGCCAAATCCGTCGAGTAGAGTTTCTGACCACTTGGGGGAGAAACTTCTCCAATGCCAAATCCGTCGAGTTTGAATGTCAATATCTGTCGAGTTTGAATGTCAATATCCGTCAAGTGACATATCCATTGAGTAGAAGTTTTGACCATATAATACTTTCGCCAGTTCAACACTTGGAAGATTTCTCCAACGTTAACACCCATCCGTTGAAAATAGGATTTCTGCTAATTTTCTAGTATATTCGACAGTTTTTGATCCCCATTCGACAAAACCTTCATTCGACAGAAATTAATTTTTAACCATTCTTGTCAATATTGTAACGCAGCCCTTCCGTCAATAACTGACCTTATGACTCACATCTCTCATCAATCAGACATGTTAATTCCCGTCGAAAGGTAGCTTCAATTTTATACTAGATACATTGCCTCCGTCGAATTCAAGAGTGTAAGTTATCACCCAACACCTAGAAATTAAATTAGTGGTATTGTTGGTGATTCCAGCCGTGTATCTTCCTGGACTCAAGGCTTTTGGACTAATATAAGCATGTTAATTGTAAATAATTAGATGATTGGAAACTAATTAGGAATTCATAAAGAGGGAAAAACAAGGAACGTGAGCATGCCATTATAATTAGTGAGAATTCTGAATAGAGAAAGAATATGAGTATAGGTGAGGTTGTGAGGAACATAATGAACCTAATGGTAGACTTCTATCATGACTATGAATGGGATTGTGGTTATCCTTGAAATGTGCTATTGGCTTGATGTGGATCCGTGAATGGGATCAAACCTTGTTGTTAAATGATATGACATGCATTTGAAGCATGATTGACCTAGTTGTCATGAAGAGCATGATTGAGTCATGCATTGAACAAAAAGAAAGAGAACGTCTGTTGGACTTTGTTAAGGCCGAGTTGCCTAGGAGTTGAATCACACCTTAGTGCGGGTGCGAATAGACATGTGTGGTCCTGTAGTTGACCTTAAGGGCGTCGGGGCGCGGGCGTCTCACAGAGGGCAGTGGTAGCCCCTCTGGACCGTGAGATAAACCAATGCAAATGCACCGATGATCCTAACTAGACACAGTCCTATATCGAGATCTTATGGGAATGCCGCTGTATAAAGCCTTGTTGAGCAAAATGACTGATTATTTTCTGGAAAGCACTTGTTTTATGGCTGACGAGATACTGGCATGTCTCCCTGATCATTCTCTCTGACTGTTTTGTGTCTAGCTCCATGGAGTAGGATTTTGACTATTGAATGCATATGCATAGTGAGTCCATGAGTTATCTGGCATTTATTGTTATTATAATTAGAGCTGTTTGGCTGATTATAACTGCTACTAAATGTTTATTACCATTATTGCTGTCATAAATGTTATATGGGCGCTTTGCGCTGTTTGGTTTCTTGATGCTATAATTGGTAATGATGGTAAGATGTCTTACCTCTTTTCTGTCTCTCCATTACTGTTTTGTCTGTATACTGCGCTCCATAGAAGACGACTGCAAGGAAACGGAAGCTCCCGAGTTCCCTAGCTTTTGGCCTTACCTCGACTAAGCGATTGCTGAAGAATATGGAGACACGCACGCACAGATTTCTGGGAGATGTGCGTCTGACCTTATTAGGAGGGCTAGAGTGCAAGCTCATCAACTTTGGCTCTGAGCGCTGCGTTTACTTGGGGGATATATCGATATCTCTAGCCTGGAGGCGGCATGAGCTGCCTGTTTTCACCTACTGTATTAGCCTACGTCTGGAATTTCATCTTCCTATACGCGAGATATGGGGTGACCGTTATTACACCCCGCGGGAAGACTCTTTTCATTCCATGGCTCGGGCCCCGTCCCGTAACTCTGCTGTTCCTATGGTGGTTTCCTCTGACGAGGAAGATCCTGAGGAAGATCCCGAGGAGGTCCCTGAGGATGACCCCGAGGAGGATCCTGACACGATTCCTCCCCACTTGAGGGACTGACATTACTTGTAGCTACTGAGGGCTACCAGTATTTTATTTTGGGGGCCTGATGTTTTGTTGGTGGTGGGCTGTATATTCTAATACCGTGGGGATATGTATGTATAATCCTTTGGGGGCAGGTATAGTTTTGCTTTTTGATATACCAGACTTTGTAACTAAACGGGTTGATAAATATATATATATATATATATATATATATATATGCAATGTTAATTTTGATGTATGCTTTACTTTTGCCTTTATTTCTTTATTTCCATTTATGTTCCATCTCCATGGTTATCGACTATTGTTATTATTATTGTATTACAAAAAAAAAAAATACACTCGCCAATTTAATTACCCAACTATAACCAAGTAAATATACATACTATTACAAGGAACCGGGTCTTAACTTATATAACTTTGTTCCCGCATCGTAATTGACAATGTAACGTTCCCTTTCCAAAAAGGGACGTTACAGTACACAAGGTACTTGTAATGTCCATAGCGGGTCCGAAAGGCCGTCTTAGGGACATCCTCTACTTTCACACGGATCTAATGGTAGCCAAAACATAGATCAATCTTGGAGAAAACAGCAGCTCCCTTCAGCTGGTCCATCAGGTCACCTATCCTTAGAAGTGGATACTTGTTCTTGATTGTAACCTTGTTCAGCTGACGATAGTCCACACATAATCGAGAAGTCTCGTCCTTCTTCTTAACCAACAACACTGGAGCTCCCCACAGTGAAACACTAGGTCTCATAAACTTCTTCTCTAGCAGATCCTCCAACTATTTTTTAAGCTCGACTAATTCTGATGATGACATCCGATACGGTGCCATGGATATAGGACCCGATCCTGGTATAAGATCGATAGAGAATTTTATCTCTCTTTTTAGTGGCAATCCAGGTATGTAATCAGAAAAGACTTCAGGAAATTCATTTGCCACATGAATAGCATCCACACTGGTCTCACCCTTGATTTCTAAGGAAGACAGGAGCATGTATCCTTGAGCTCCTTCTCTCAAGAGAATCTCGACTTAGTTAGCAGTTACAAATCCAAAAATTTCAGAATTAGGAAATATTAAGGTTTTACTAGAATAGTCTAACAGGATATGGTTAAAAGATAACCAATCCATTCCTAGAATGACATCTATTTGGGAAAGGGGTAAACAGATCAAATTGACTGAAAAGACTCAACTTTCTACAGAAATAAGACAATTCAAAAAGACTTGAGTAGTAACAATGGGTTTAGCAGTAGGAGTAGAAATACTCAAATTAAAAGGTAAGGAAGACATAGGCAATCCTAATCGGTGTACACAATCATAGCCAATAAAAGAATAAGTTGCCTCAGAGTCATACAGCATAATTAAAAGATTACCTCCTATTTCACAATCTCCCTAAATTAGATCTTCAGATTGAGAAGCCTCCGCTCCACTCATGGTATAAACTTTACCTCCCGCCTAGGGTCTTGCAGCTCTGTCATTATTAATAGAGGGTTCCACCTTAGGTTGATTGCAATCTTTGGAAATATGTCTGGGCTTCCCATATCTGAAGCAAATGATCCCTTTAATTATGCAGTCCTTCATCCAGTGGTCCCTTCCACACTTTAGACATCTTGGTTTAGACGCCCCAGTTGTACCAAGCTTGTGGTCACTAGAACCTTCTCCATGGGATTATTGTTGGGTTTGATTTCCAGGTGGTCTCGAATATGGCTTTTGCTGGAAACGACTGCCACCGCTACTCCTCCCTCTTTGGAACTGAGAGGGTCCAAAGTTACGATTTCTTGTGTCCCGAGATGGTTCTAACTCGTCGAGTCGGCAACACATGTCCATCAGGGCTGAGAACTTATTCATTCTCATCGACAGCACTCCCTTCTTCAATTCAACTCTACGGCCCTCTTCGAACATACGGCATTTCCACGCTTCATCGGGCTAGAGTTGCAGATACTGCGAGAACTTCGACAAGCTCTCAAATTTAGCAGCATACTCATTTACTGACATATTTCCTTACTTCAGGCCTATGAATTCCATCTCTTTGGCGTATCTCACACTGGCTAGAAAGTACTTCTCTAGGAACTTGTCCTTGAAGGCTTCCTAAGTGATTATGGTTCCCACAGCTACCATGAGTTATCGAGCTCCCTTCCACCAATCTTCGGCATCTCCCATGAGCATAAAGGTAGCATAGGTTACCTTTTGAGCATAAGTGCATCTCATTCCTTCGAATATTTTCTACAATTCTTGAATCCAAAGACTCGCCTTCTCTGGGTCGAACTCTCCTTTGAATTAGTGTGGATTATTGCAATGAAATTCTAATAAATTTTAAGTCTTAGCAGCAGCTTCATGCTATTAGGCAACTCTTTGATTTTTTTGCATTATAACCTCCACCATTCTCTACATTGCCTTCGCCTCGCGCCATTACACTTCTCTAAAGTTACACTAAACCACACACAATGGAAGTCAAATGAGATCTCTTCACATAATTTTGTCTCCTTTAGGAAACCAAACAATATATCTCTGTGTTCACTCTCAGAGAAAATACACAGCACAAATAAAACAAACCTACCCACAAGCCCAAAAGACTCAAACTTGGGCTCTGATACCAACTAATGTAACACCCTCCTTTGGGTGTCACATTTTTGACTAACTCCTTTAAATCCATTTACCCAAGTTATAAAATATTTGATGTTATTGAGTACAAATCCCAAAAATGTAGGTTTCCTTTTCGCGAATAATATAAATGACATATTAAAGTACGGTTTCCAAATTCCTTTTTGTTTTACAGAAGCGTAGACTTTAAGGTGAAGTAATAGTACAAGATACAAGTACTTAATATTACACACCAAAAATATTATATACATATCCATGGCATGGATTACAATCCACCCGAAATATACAAGTTAAATATATAAGTTTATAGCCAAAAGATATATAGTGCCCACTGCTTCCAAAATATACACTGGCCCAAGTCTAGACCTCTAGGGAGCAGGATCTTCCCCTGGATCCTCCATAGGATCCTCCTTGGGGTCTTCCTCGGGGTCCTCTTCCTCCTCAGACCCTAAGTTAGCAAAGTTCCTCAATCGAGGCAACGGCCCACGAACTGGTGTCCTAGCCGAGGACACTATAGGGTCCAAATCTTCCCTAAGTGTGTAATGTAAGTCACCCCACAGCTCCCTAATCGGCATAAAAAAATCTAAATATACAGCAATAGTAAGAGAAAAGAAAGGAACATCATTATGGGTCCTACGGACAGTTAAAGTTATATCCCCTATATATGTAATGCGTTTGTTATCCCAATCAATGCGTCAGGCGCTCGCACCATCATGAAACTGAATTCGAACATAACCAAAAAGATCTCTTCTAGCAGCCATCCTAAAATATAACAACAGACAACAACCCTTCCTCTTAATCTTTATCCACAGGAATACATAAAACAGAATCAAGTAGAACAACAATACAAAGAGGTGAGACTTTCTACATCATTCCCAATATAGCAGCAAGAGACATCAAACAATAGTAATATCACAGAGTACAATCATAGCAATTTACAACTAATTAAGCTTTCCAATAGATATCCCAACAATACATGTCACAAGTAAATTCATAGTATCATAACAAACAATTTCACCATGTAGGTTTATCATAATGAAATGCTAAATGGTATGCGTATGCACAATGGATAGACACCTACTCCATAGAGCTAAAACCAACATTAGAGAGAATGATCGGGAGAACCACAATCTGTATATCGTTTGCCTCAACATGTGCATTTCAATATAATCAATATGCGCAAAATGGCTATACAAGACACTCTCAACCGGATCATGAATAGGATAGTGTCTAGTCAAGATTGTCAATGCGTTGCATAGTCACCATGGCCCAGTGGAGCTACCAACTGTCCACTTGAGGGATACTTGCGCCCCGATGCCTCCAAGTTCAACAAGTGAACTACACTACACAATTCACACCCGCAAGAAGGTGTAATTCATCTCCTAGGCATTTCGCCTAATAACAAGTCATTCCAACTTTTATAATGTATGATCTTGTGACAATGAACATAGGCATTCCGCCTTAACAGCAAGTTATTCTAACTTTTATAATGTATGATCATGTAACAATGAACATAGGCATTCCGCCTTAACAACAAGTCATTAGTTCAACCGCGTAATAATATTTTGTCAAATCGTAAGGACTTTCAAATATAAGATTCTCAAGAATCATCCTTCATGAAGGTCCAAAGAAATTATAAGGTATTAATTTTACATTTTACTTCTCTTTTCTCATAAGTCTGTTAGGGTCAAAACGTGTTTGCCCATTTGCTAATCGCAAGTGCACGGGTCGCACAAGTAATACAGTTACGGGGTAAGAGATCGTTCCTACGAGGATAAGTTTATTTCCACTGCTAAGTATTAACCGATAGCTTACCTAACTCTATTCAAGAACATAAAAATGGATAAAAGTAAAGAAAGTAAAGACATAAAGCAATAAGGATAAATGGTTAGAGTTTAGGAAAATCCTCCTTCACCTATTACTTCAACCAACAACACGCAATCCTCTTTATAAATATGAATGCAATGATTAGGTTAGCTTGAGAATCTATATTAGCTAAACGCCTATGTCTAGGTCATCTAACCATGGTTTCAATTGTCCAACTCTCTAAGTGTCCTTGAGAGCTAACACAAAATCCACTCTTTAAGGTCTATTCTCAAATACATGCTATGCATGGCTAAGAGGTATATGTCTATCCCATTAGCGAATCAACTCATCCCGCCATTGGAATAGAATCGAACACGCATCAACCATACATACGATCTCAAACCCAAATCCCTATGTCTAGGTTCATTAGATTTTATCAAATCACTCAAATGTTGGCCAAACACTCAAGAGCATTAAGCACAATATGATTGAACAAAATCAAAGATCCACACAAACTCAGAGAAGAACAAATCATTAATATTAATAAAAGGATTCAAAGTCATCCCTAAATAAAGCTCAGCTATACAATGAACATGAGAACAAATTACAAAATACATGTTCAAGAAATGAGGAAGAGAAAAGAGAAAAGAGAGAAGGCGAAAGCTTACAGATTTTGCCATTGAAGCTCGGATCCTCTTCTAATGGAAAGAGGGCTCCATCCTTAGCTCCCTAAGCTCCATCTCCACCTCCAATGGAGCTCTAGCCGCAGCCTCTAACCCAGAAAACTAAAAACCTAAAACCTAAAACCTAAAAGAGAGAAACTGAGAGAGCGAGAGGGTGCGTGAAAAATAGAATAAATAGGCTCAGCTCACCGACGCGCGCCGCGGCATGGACATTCCCACGCCTCGGCGTGGAGCTGTCTGTCCTGTCAGTATGTGGCTGGCTGAGACCCTCACGCCACGGCGTGAACATTTCCACGCCTCGGCGTGGAACTCTGGAATGCTTCCTTGGCTTCTTTCCTCCAATGCTGGGCCTTGGCTTGCATCAATTTGTCTCTTTTGAGCCTTTCCTGCATTAGATAAGGCACCAAGTTAAATATAATTGTAAATTAACTTAATCAATTAACAAATATGTACAAATTGCTCAAAAACATAAAGGAAGATCTCAAAATGGAATTCCACAAATATAAGCATAAAACCTTCCAAATATGCTTAAGATCAAGGACTAAGCATGCCATGAAGCACAAATATGGGGCATAAATAACTACATTTCATGGAGTTATCAAAGTCCTAATGGCACTCTACTTGATTATGAACTCTCTTTCTCACCTATTTTTCTTTCTCAAAGCCGAACTCTTCTCCAACAAAGTGTCTAAATTTTATCTTACCACTCACTCACCATTAAAATTCCTCAATTTAGTTCCTTTTTCTTCTTAATACTTAGGTTCAATTCAACATAACATTTTTATCTTGGATACCCCATTTAGACCTCATGGCTATGAGCTTCCTAGAACACTAGGACTTCAATTTTTTTAACTTTCATAAGTAATCTCAAGCAAATAAATCATATCAACCATCACAAATCTCACCAAGGTCATACATAACACAAAATCACATAAGGAAAGATTCACACAAAGCATCAAAGATCAATACAATAAAGTGATAAATCTTCACATGGATCCCTCACTTCCCACACAAAGATTTTGTCCCTCACCACCATGAATGGGTGATAAGAAAAATCTCCCTCTTACCATTGGAGATATCCAACAAAGTGTAGAACTTTTGAAGCAACCCTCCTCCTTCAAGAACCCCCTTGAAACCGAAAATGACATAGCACAAGTCATCATTTTTGGAATTGAAAAAGAGTAGCCAAGAACATACATCAAAGTTTTAGAAGGAAGAAGAGAAGAATGATAAAAAATGAGAGAACTTTTACCTTAGAAAATCACAACCCTAACTTGAGAGACTCTTGGAAAAGTGATGAACAACCAAGATCTTCACTCTTGATGATATTAGAAAGAGATATAGATTCAAGATTGTGGATGAGTGGAATCAAAGAAACAAAATGGTGGTTCTTTAGGGTGGTGGCCGTGTGGAGCAAGGAGAGAAAATGGAAGAAGATGAAGAGAAAAAAATGAGTGAAAACGTTTTTGGGTGAGCATAGAGAAGTTGATAAGAAAGTTTGATAGTGAAAAGTGATTGAAAACTTGTCCAATCATCTCCTCCTTCTCTTTTTGGCTGTGTGCCCTCCTAAGGAAAGGGGGAAAAAAGCTTCTCTTGGAAGCTTCTCCAAAGCTTGCTTGAGAAGCTTCTCATACTTCCCAAAAAGGTTAATCGATGATGTGATGTGATGATATCACTTAGATGGTGTCATAAAAATGACTAAATAAAAATAATCTACTAGATTTCTACTACAAACTATTATCCAATGGACAAAAGTCACTATCAATAAATTCAGTATCTATTATCCAATGGTTAATAGAGTGTACCCAAATTTTATCTATCAGATAAAATCTCAAAAAATAAAAATTTCATAAATTGTGTCCGACTTCGGGTTTAGTAAGATCCCCCGGCCCTGGCTTAATAGTCCAAAGTTCTCTAGCCTCGGAGGAATATTTTATTTCTCCGACCCCGCTTAATACGCACGTAAATCAAGTAAAATAATAAAATAATCAAACAATTCAAATAATTTTAAAAAAATTCACAAAATTCATAAATATTATAAAATGAATAAATATCATGAAATAATAAATTTTTGGGGTGTTACAAATCGCATATGCCAACACCATGCTTCATCTCTTCAAACACTTTGCTTTAATTGTATTAAGATTCAACATGAACATTCTATTTTTTGTCAGACACCTTAGCAACCAAGTTAGCATTGTGATCTCTAAGCCAAAGATTATGATCTTTCATATGGATTTTATATCCCTTCTCAACAAGTTATCCCAAAGTCAAAATATTATTATTTTTTAATTTGAGTACATAGTAAACATCGGTAACTAACTTGTGACCACCATCTTTAAGAGAAATTAAAATGGTACCTTTGCCTTGAATTTAGACTTTTGAGGTGTCTCCAAATAAAACATTGCCCTACACCTTCTCATCAAGCTCCATAAATTTTTCTTTGTAGCCATACATATGATTATTTGCATCATTATCAACATACCATGAGCTCTTGTCATTCTTTTCATCATCTTTGAGTGCTAACAATAAGGTTGGCTCTTCAACCTCTTCTTTGTCAATAAGGTTGACTTTTTCTTCAACACCATTAATACCATAATGACATTTCGATGTATAATGCCCAAATTTATGACAATTGAAACATTCAATATTAAACTTGTCATACCTCCTCTCATTTATTCTAAGATAGTTGCCTCTTCCTCTAGTCACTCCTCTTCTACGACCCCTAGTTGAATAATGACTTGTCTCTTGATAGTTGGAATTATCATAGTTGCATCTTCCTCTTCCACCTTAGCCACGACCATGCCATCTTCCTCGTCCACGTCCACGTCCTCTTTGACTCTTGTCTCCTCCATCATCGTGCAATGAAACATTAGCTTTGAGAGCTTGTGTTAACTCTTTTGCTTACCGCAAGTGCACGGATCGCACTTATAATATAGCTAAGAGTCAGATATCATTTCCATGAGGACTAACACTAAAATCAATGCTAAATATAAATGAAGAGTTTAAGAGTTTCTATTCAAGAGTATATAAATTGAGAGATAAGTGTCTAAACTAATTAAAAGAACTTAAAAGCTTTAAGTTTGAATTAAAGTTGAGAATTAGAGAATAGGGAATCCTTTTTCACTTCCTACTTTAATTGATAACAAGTAATCCTTATGAGAAATATAAAAGAAATGATTAAGTTAGCTTGAGAATCTAAATTAGTTAAAATCCTATGTCTAAATCAATCAACCATGCTTCAGTTACCTAATTCACTATGTTTCCATGAGAACTAGAGTAAATCCACTCATTAAGATCTATTCCCAATAGTTACTATGCAAGGCCAATAGGTATATTTCTATCCTATTAATGAATCATCTCACCTAAACTAATTGAATGAAATAAAACATGCATCAATCATACATATGATATCAAATTCAAATTTCTATGTCTAGGTTTATTAGATTTTAACAAATCAATCAAAAGTTGGTCAAATATTCAAAAGCATTAAGCACTATATGATTAAACAAAACCATATCATGTATATAAACTCAAAGGATTACAATATTATTCAATATTCATAGGAGGATCTAAAGAAAACCCTACTACACACCTTAACCAGCCATGAACCACAAAAATATAACAAAATACATCATGTTCATGAGAAGGAAAATGAGAAAGTAGAAGTTAGAAAAGAGAAAGCTCAAGGGTGATGATCGTTCAAGCTCCAATCCTCCTCCAAAGTGAAAAAAGCCCCCAAACTTGATCACTTCTGCTCCTTTTTGTCTAAAATATAAAACCCTAGCAGCTGCTCTCTAAAAAATACAAAAACTATTGTACAAAATGGATACAACAGTATTTATAGGCTGAATAAAATAGAGTCACGCCGCTGCGTCAAATACATCATGTCGCGGCACATGTGTAATTAGGTCACAAATGCCTGAGGCGTTGAGTCTCAACGTCGTGGCACCCTAACCTCGAGTTTCATGTACTGAAATAGGGGATGCTCAACGTCGCGACATTAACATGTCCACGTCGCGACGTTGAATGCTGATCTTCAATTTTGGCTTTCTCTTGGGCTTTTTGGTCCAAAGCTACTCCAAGTTCTTCATTTTCATGCTTTATTTGAGCTCTTCCTGTAATAGAGAAAGTATCACTTTAATAGGTCATGCAAATGTACCCAATTCATCAAGGTTTAAGAAGTATTTGCTCAAAATCATAATGGAAGCCATCAAAATGAAATCAGATTAATATGATGCTAAAATTTTTCATTCATGCATACAAACAAGGACTAAGCAGCTAATATAGCAAAGATATAGGGCACAAATAACTACACTTTATGGAATTATTAGTTTTCTCACCTTCTCAAACATCAAATTATCCAAACCTTGATAGATGAGGGACAAGGCTTGTTGGTCCTTTTTCTTTAACTTTGCTAATGCTTCCTTCTCATTTTGAGACAAAGTGGCCTCGTTTTGTGGCTTAGTGTAGCCACTCTTTACAATCTCTCAAGCATCTTGTGATCTAAGCAATGCCTTCATACGATGAGACCAAGCTTCATAGTTATCTTTTGTAAGACAAGGGAATTGAAATGGAACCATTCCATTATTTGTCATCACTCAAATCTCACTAGCTTTAATACCACTTTGTTAGTGTGAAAGAATAATAGAAGAGACAATTTATGATTTTTTTTTAATTTCTTCTTATTCAACAAACTTCAAAGTACATAGGATACTTATAAAAGTGAAAAAGACCTTACACATTCTATAGCTCTCCCTAATTAAAAATAGTTATTTTCTTTTAACTCATGAAATAAACCATCCTATAACTACATAACTCCAATGAAATAATTCTCCCTAATGACATATAACATACCATAATTCTTCATTAATAATAGAATAACTCTCATAACTTTTGTAATACCCTTAATAACATGTTAGACTTGTTTATGTGCACAAAAAGTAGCGTATGACTTGCTTAACATGCTAGTGAAGTTTTGTGATAAACTGAGTTTATTTAGGCACTTAGTTGTAACCCTGAAGTTGAAAAGTAGATTAAAATGACTTAGTAAAAGACATAAATTGCTTAGATGAAAGAAATAAATATAGATAAGTTATTTCTAGGTCACAAATACATGAAATAAGGTGTGGTTAAAAGTTTCAAGGTGATTTGAGTTAATTTGGTATTTTTAGGAATATTGGTTGTGCTTTTAGTGCTAGATTAACCCCCAGTCGATATGGAAAAATAAGATAAATATGAAACAAATTTTTTGTTGAATCTTAGGATTTATTTCAAATTTGTTGGAAGTTAGGTAACTGGATTCAGAGGAAGCTAAGTGTTCTTAGCAGATAAGGAAGTTCTAGCAAAATATCTAAGGGATATGATGGTTATTCTCTCATTTCTTTTTCACGGTTAAAAGGTAGCAAAAACTGCTAGAGAAGAAAAGAAAAGGAAAAATAGAAAGATGAAAGAAGAAGGGAACTGAAGGAGAGAAAGGAAAGGGTGAAAAGAAGGGAGACCAAGGGAAGATCAAAGGTCAAAGCTCAAGCTTGAAGGTGGATCATCTATACAAGAGGTAAGGGGTTTCTACTCATCTTCTTCCTCTTTGTTCATCATTGAATGGAACTAGGTTTTCATGAATAGAAAAAGGGTTTGGATAGCCAAATTTGTGTTCTTGGCTTGATTTTTTATTCCAAGGATTAAGTTAGTATAGTTCTAGCTTAGTGAGAGCTAGATTGTCATTTGTGGCTTAAGATAAACCATTTTTGGTTCATAGATGAGGAACTTCGTAATGGTTGGAGTTAATGTAGTTTAGGACCTAAATCTATGCGTAGATGAATCAAGAGGTTGTATGAGAGTTACAACAAGTTTAGGGGCCTAGATTGATATTTGAAATCATAAGGAAACTGATATTGAATGATTGGAAGTGAGTAAAGTTCCAATGGAATAGTACTAAGATTCTGCAGAATTCTACAAAATCTAGTTTCTGCTATGCGCACCACAGCGTAGGGAAGTTCATGCCGAGGCGTGAGGTGTGTTAGTATAGAATTCGAGGGCAGGGTGCCGCGGCATACCAAACGCTGTGTCGCAACGTGAGACCCTAAGCCTCTAAAAATGTCATTTTTGATGTTTTGAAGTTCTTTACTAGTTGGAATCATTTGTATATGTTTCCTAAGGTGTTTGAGGACACAAATAGGGATATTTCAAGAGGGAAATTATCACCTAATAAGTATAAGAAAGGTTCTTTGAATAAGGATTCAGCCCTAACATCTCGATAGCGCCAAGGCCAAGGGAGATAATTGGAAAGTTTGTAAAGGTTCCTTTGAGCCTGGATTCATACCTTAACTTCTCAATAGTGCCATGATATGAGTAATGTGAGGATGAGCTATCCCTTTATTTACCACAGGATAATATAGTAAACCAGTTCCCAATAAACATCTTGGTTCTTAGTTGAGCTAAGGATGTATGTATGATGTTTGCTTGCTTTTCTAATGTATGGTAACCTATGATGTGCACAATCATTTGGCCAAAAGGAAAAGAATCAGAAGTTCCTAAAGGGACAAGTTATTCATGACTAAGAGCCAATGGTTACAGGTAGAGTGAGGATGAGTTTTCCATCCCTACCATAGCATATTACATGGAACATTTATGTTCCCAGAATGAGCAGGTATTCTTAGTTTTCAAAATAAAACTCTGCATGTATTTCAAAACAAAACATTGCACAATCTTATCTTTAGGACCTCTCTTAGGCATAATCATATTGCATTTGAAGACAGTAGTATAAGAAATTATCTATTACTATTGATATTTACAATTGTATGGGTGGTTGTATATCTAACAGTATGTAGGCTATCGGTTCATATCACAATACATGTAGTGTACTGTTATGAGAAAAAGTGGAGAAAACTCCTATGTTGATGTTATATATTTGTTTATAAAATATTATGACTAACTGATATTGAAATTGTTTTTACTAAGAATTATCATTCTCACCCCGTTTGTTCTTTCATGAAAATCCAAGATCAGATCCTGCTAAGGGAAAGAAGGTGAAGCATTAAGACTAGTATAATTTTATATGCTTTAGTAGACAAAGCTTATGTATAAGTTTATATTTGCTTTATATATTTTAAGAGTTATGTATTACAATATGCCTTTTTATGGCTGAGGTTGTATATATATATATATATATGTATGTATGTATGAGTTTATGTTTTTTGCATTCTCTCAAGGCTCTCTATAATTGCTTGATTATGATTATGGATATATGATATTAGTTAGTTATGTAGTAAGTGACACAACTAGTACTGTTTATCTAGGTATAATCCGGATATATTCAGATATCTGTAATAGGGTGTTACAACTTTTATAACTCATAATAGCTACCAAATCAAAGGTCACATAACCACCAAAATTCTATTAACTTCAAATTATTATTTTTAATCAACACTATTAGTTGAGTGCTTATAAGAATGATAATACTTGCAGTAAACTTTATTTTTTCTATCTCACTAGGAGATGGAAGAACATGACCTTCAATTAATTTTATCTATTTATCTTTCAAAACATGTCAAATACCTAATATACCTTAGTGATGTCGAACGAGTAAGAGTGACATTTAGGGGCTTCCATTATTTATTTTCCTTTATTGGGTTTTAGTACAGGACAAGTATATGGTCACCTTTTTTTGTAATTTAGCGACCAAAATTTCTTCAAATTTGGTCTCACTATCACTATCATATTTTATCATATACAGTCTCTCCCGTTTTACCTATCCTTTCAATCAAGTTTTTTTCTTGCTAGAGTTGCTTAATTTGACATACTCTGGCAGCCAGTTGAGACATATCAGAAAATTGTTAACTCACTAGCATTTTGTGGATAGCAAAGTCTAATCCTTCAGTGGCTATTTTAACCACTTTTGGCTCAAGGATTGGGGTGAAGCATCTACCCTGCATCTGTCTAAAACAGCTAAAATAATCATCTATGCTTTCATTAAGCCTCCTTTTAATATTAAATAGTTCAGTTAAGCCTACTTTCATTTCGAGCCTAAAGAATTGTTCATAGAACAATCTCTCGAGTTGTTCCCAAAAGTGTACAGAATGGGGAGCCAATGTCAAGTACCAAATAAAAGCATTCTATGTTAAAGAGTTACGGAACAACTTCATTTTTATGTACTCATCAATGGCTAAATCGCCATACTTTGACGTGAATCTAGCTATGTGTTTAATAGAAGACTCACCTCTTTCTCCTGAGAACTTAGAAAACTTTGGAATTTTTTGTCCTCTAGGGAACTCAAGCTGGTTTATCTACTTCGAAAAAGCAAACACAAGTTAAGGATGAAATATCAGTGCAACATTAAAACCAAACCTAGCAAGGGCCTATTTGACTACCCTATTCACTTATGGCTCATGGGGTTGACCCATAAAGGCTGCCTTGGACTAGCATTGTATATTAGCTAATATTGGTAACCAAGATTATTATAGACATGATCACCAACTCCTGTGCCAGGTTGTGTTTGAGTTTGAATTTGATTATGCTACACAGATACCTGATGCCCTACATTTTATGTATTATGATGAGGATGCAACACTTACTATAGATGATATGACTGAGCGAGCTGTAATGCATTGCTTACGGCCTTTGGAATTGCTTGGCCAGTGGAGGCTGGAATTTTTTTCCAAATAAGACTCACCTTTCAGAAGGCTACTAAGTCTCCCTACTTTTTGGGTCAATGCTTTACATGTATTACTAGTCAATTCAATCAAGGGAGTGAGGACTATGTTCATTTGCTGAGTTACCATGTGAACCATCTCATGGTTACTGACATCCATTTGTTGTCGAACAACGACAAATGCATTTACTGTATTACTTTGAGCCCCTTGAGACATGGCCCTTGTCATATTAGGGAAGATTGGAGGAACATGGGTTCCTTGTGATCTTGCCATGTCTTGCACTTAAACTGCACTAGGACCCATGAAATCCAAGAATAGAGGTATGTTCATTGAAGTGTTGAGATCTATCATGGCAAAAGGATATTGTCTTGGGGGTCTTAAAGGAATTAAAGGATTCATTAATGCATATACTGGCATAGTGATTCCTACAGAATCAGCAGTGGTTAGCGGTATGCAGTATATCGACATCCTTGATCCTTCAATGTAGAAGTCGCTACCACAACATAGGCAGTTGAAGTAGGCACATTACCTCTAACCTCTACATTTGTAGTGGGGTTTTCAGTACTTGAGTTTTCACCTGACATTGTTTAGCGAATCACCCTTCCACTATGCAAGTCTATATACAAACACATGATTAAATATGAGATTGGCATAGGTCCCACTAGGCATGCCAATTTGTTTCTTCAGAAACTATTCTCAGTTTAATATGGCCTATGCAATCAAATTATGGCCTAAACTTTGAATGTTGACCATTTTACGTTCGAGAGGAAAGAGTAATCAAACTTTCATTTTATTTGGCATTCAAATCAATTTTCAAATGATGCATTTGTGAGGTTGAGAATATATATTCAAATCAAATAATATGTGATCATGTTGAGCATAAATTGAATATCAAAGAAAAATGTTGGTTGTGCCATTCAATAACAAGTATTGAAAAAAGATAACTGAATTGAACTTGAAAACACTTACCGCATCATTCCAAGTACAAGTTGTTGATTAAGTTAAGAGCTACTTCTACTCCTAAAAAGTAAAGAAAAACTTCCTATCTAGGAAAGAAAAATGGAAGGAGTGGTCATTAGTAACTTGTCTTCCTACTGCGGGTGAGAGTGTGCAAGACCCTTTGGAATGTTACCCAACCTCCCCATTTATAAGCAAAATGTGGTAATTGCTCTTAGCATTTTAGAAATCTAATGCTTCTTTAGATCGCACCATGTGTCCCTATCGATCACTCCTTCTTCTCCATCAGTGCATCACTCTAAATAATGTGTACATGTGACACTTCATGCATCTCAATGGATGGATTAGCTTCTCCATCATGGGCAGTTAATGCCATGTAACTAAAGATCTTCTAAAAAGTCACATGCACCTCACATGCTTCATTAAACTAAGCCTTGCCGTGAACCTTATCGACAACATCAATATTATCGTTATGCAACATTACAAATCATGTTCCAAGGACTTAGTTAATTCAAGAGTTATTTACAACAACATCAGTATTACTATTATGCAACCTTTAGCACCAAACCCTAATAACTTATGGCCGACCAAGATGAGATGGTGTCAACCTCATAGTAACATCAATATTACCATATCTTGTTCTTTTAATAGCATCAATACTATTTCAATAAGTAGTTTCAGTACTATTAGAAATTGTCTTTCCTCATGATTGATCATGACAACACTTAAGTAATTTCTCTTTAATGCTTAGGAAACATCAGTATTGCCTTCGCTTGACAGCCTCAACATTGTCAACTAGTAAACTAAATGTCCACCTAGCACCTTCTTAGCAACCTTAGTATTGCCATGTGTCAAATTCTAATGTGTGCAAATTTATAGAACATGTGACATAATAAATTTTTTATTATGCTCACAACAGGAAGTTAATCCTATTGTTCAAGTCTCTTGGATCATTTAGTAGTCATGCAACATAATTTTGATCATATGGTTAAGGAGGGAAGTAAGTTATTTAATGCCATTTTGTTATATCGTATGATAAATAAATCCCAGAAAGATTAAATCTTAATAGCTTTGTTGATGCTATGATTATTGTCTGCAGATATATCTTGAATATAAGTTCATTTTATCATATAAGCAAAGTATTAATGTCAATGTGCTTAATCTTCACATATGCTTTTTGTCAGTCATTGTGGGTCTTGGTGTATTTCAAACATAGAATCCTTTGTGTGTATACTTAAGATTCAAGTCCTACATTGTCTAGAATTGGCTCTTGAATAGTCTTTATATAAGGATGTGTCCTTGATATAGATACCTCATGGTATTGGACTTAGTTATAAAGATGTGAACACAACACAATACCTTATCTTTGTGAATCGTCTCTTAGTTCTTATCCATTAAGGAGGTTTATTACTCAAACGATTGGGTTCATCATGTGAATGAGCTCCTAGTCAGACTCACATCTAATCCTCAAGGTATTAGGCTAAGTTATGAATTTGGGCTTAGCCATAATCATACACGTTTGACACACTTCCTTTATTTTTGTCAGCCCATTTTGAGAATATCAGCTAAAAATATCTTTGTGAACCATTTGTTGCTTCTCTTGCGCATTTGCTCTTTGTGTTGCTTAATTTCTAAGCTAAGCTAGTTTATTTATGGATTCTCCATTGAGTGCTTCTTACTCAATATGTAGCTTAATTTCTAAGCTAAGGCTAATTTATTTATTAGTTCACACTAGAACCCATACACACATTCATATCCTGAGCTTCTCTTACACACTGCCTTTGCTACCATTTCTTCTTCTTCATATTAGTTTTGCTCTGTGTATATCAGAGGAGCCCACACCTTTGCTGTGTCTCATCCATTGGAATGAGGAGTTCTGTTGCTCAAAAGACTAGGTTCATCATGTAAACAAGCTCCTAGTCAGACTCGTATCTAATCTTGGAGGGTTACCTATCAAGGCTACTTTTGCTAAGCATAACCCCAGGTAAGGGAATAATAAACCCTTAAGAACAATTCTATGCATGATTTATGGTATTCTCATTTCAATCCTTGTTCTTGCTGATTTCTAGAGTTTAGTTTTTGTTGCACTCATATTTCAGTCTTATAGTACCTAAGTTTCTAGTATCCACAACAATATTCCCAACACTTGTGATTTCTTCATTTCAAGTTCCAAATTAAAAATTAAATCCCTATTTATCCCCTCCCTAATCAAGAAGTTCTTATTTTCTTTCTATTTATATTACTTGAAAGTCAAAGTGCACATGGGTCCATGTAGACCCGATTACCTGACCAACCCGTCCTAACCTAAGTTAATATTTTCAAGTTTGTTTGGGTCATTAAGTCAGTATAGGCAAAACCTAATGGAACCGACCAGAAATTGGTTCATATGATGGGTTTAGAAATGCAATCCGTGAACCCGGCCCTGTGGAAATAAGTTTGCCCTAATGATTTAATATGTTAAGTTTTGATGATGACAAACACAAGACAAAAAGAATGATGGTCATGGTGCATAGATGTACTTAATAGATTATATTGGATCATGCATGATCATGTACTCCATCTTGTTATATTTCATATAAGAATCATTTATATTCTTTATAGCATCTTTTATAGGATATGTCCAATAATATGTTATATGAGGGATATTAAATTAATATTGGATTTGGCTCTATTTAAAATAAAAATGCACAAAATTTTTTTTTTTTTGCATCCTATATAGAGAATATCCATTAGTAATTGATAAATATCTTATTTGGATATGTCTACGAAAGTCTTATATGCATGTTAAACTAACTAGAGTTATACATTTAAGAATCATGCATATGAAGATATTGAATTATGAATTTGGACTAACTATATTTGTTTAAATGAGGAATAGTTAGTAGATAGTCCAAGTACCAAGAGTGAGTATTGCAACAAGAAGGCAAAAGATCACATTTATGCTTAACTCAAGAAGAATAAGAATGATAAGATGTTTCAAGCATTTGCAAAATTTGAAGAGAAAATTATTTTGGAAGCTTGGATTACATCAAGAAGCCTAAAGAAAAGAATTGATGATGGCAAGATCATGTCCAAGTTCTTCAAGTTTAGTTTATATGACCTAGATCTTGTGTAAAGGTAAATAGGAATCACTCTTAGCTCAAATATGATTTTAAAATCTTTACAAATGATTCTTATATGTTAAAATATCCAACAAACATGTTTTGAAAAAGCTAGTCTTGTAGTTGTTCAAATCTTTGAAAATAGCCAAGTTTGTGTTTTGTAAAACTAACATTTGGTTACTCTTTTGACCAAATCTTTCAAAATATTCCGAGTCTTGATTTGAAACTTATTTCATATGAAAGTATACTCAACGATCTATCCAATGAGTAGTCATTTGTTTTAAATGGATAAGTAACAAAGAAGTTATGGTCTTTTAGAGGTCTTTTTGTCAAACACAGGGTGTAATAACCGATTATGAAACATCCACAACCAGTTATTCACCAAGTTAGAAGCAAAGGCTTTTGTTTTTTAAAAGACCATAACCGATTATGATATTTCCATAACTAGTTATTCACAAAGTTAAAAGCGTAGGCTTCTGTTTTTAAAAGACCATAACCGGTTATGAGATTTCATAACCGGTTATTGACTAGTTTTTAAAAACTCTTCGTTAGGCAATAACCGGTTATGGAACAGTAATAACTAGTTATTTGAGCAATCAGAAAATATGAATAATGGCTAGTTTTTGACATTTAATGCCCCCAACAACCACTAACGGCTCTAAAATGCATTGGGCTATAAATACAAGTATTTGGGCATTAAAGACAAGTTGGGAAACAATCTGAAAATCAATCTTGAGCTTTGAAAACGAGTTTTAACTCTCTTTTCTCATAAACCTCTGTTTTGAGCTTTAAGTGTGTGAATCCTTTATACTCATAGAACTTCAATTTGTATTATCCACTCTTGAGAGAGTTTCTTTTCATCTACACTTTGATTAATCTATAAAAGTGGGTAAGGTATCCTCTAGAGAAAAGGGTGAAGTATCCCTCAAAGTTGTAAGGGTGAGGTATCCCTTGTTGTTGAGGCTTAAGCACAAAGGGTGAGGCATCCTAAGGTGGGTTGAGTACTCTTGGTTGTAAAGGTTTCCAAGAACCTGTTCAAGCTTGATGGTTTAGTGGAAAATCTCGGGTGGTTCACTTGAGGACTGGACGTAGGTCATAAGGGATAGCTAAACCAGGATAAATTATTGTGTTTACTTTTCTCAACTCTATCTATTTACATTTGTGATTTAATTATATATGCTTGAGTTGAACTTGATATCTAGCTTATTTGCTTTATTTATCCTATGTCTCAAATTGTATTTGAGTAATCCATAATAGTTGTACCTTTGTTAGACTTATTCCGCTGCATGTATTGATTAAAAATATCAAAATGCATAATTTCTCAAAATTGCTTTAAAAAGTTGTAATCACTCAATTCACCCCCTCTTGGATGATGGTTGCCATGGATAACAAGTGGTATAAGAGATTCGTGCTCTGTTGAAAGCTTAATCGCTTAGTGTTAAAGATCCTTGTTTGTTGGCAACTATTGAAAGTTTTTCAAAATAGAATGTTTTTAAATTGATAAACCACCATTCTTTGATGGTGTGCATTTTATTTTTTGAAAAGCTAGAATGAAATTTTATATGCAATTTATTGATTTTGATTTGTGGGATATTATGCATGATAGATTTACTTACAAATCAAAACAAACTTGGAATGCTTATGACAAGAAATGTTTTTATTTGAACATTAGAACTATGAAAATTTTGAGAAGTGGTTTGAATGATGAAGCTGATGTTAAAATTAAGAATTGCTCTAGTGCTAAAGAAATTTTGGACACCTTAATGCTCTTTATATTGCTAACAATGATTTTGTGTATAAAGTTGTATATAGAAAGCAAGAAGAACAAAAGCCATTGAAGGAAACTTGTCATGAAAAACATCATAAAAAAGATGTTCAAACTATTGAAGGGAGCCAAATGCCTTCTAGTGATGATGGAACTCAATTTGAAAAAGAGATAAAGCAAAACAAAATTGATGAGGAAGAAGGTGATTCCCTTAAAGAGCCATGTATGCTAGAAATTAAGACTACTTTCTATATGGGTAAAAAGAACTTTGAGGTAAATAATGTTAAACTAGATTATAATCCTTCTTATTATAAGTTACAATGTGCATATGATGAATTGTATAATGGCTTGTTATTTTTAGAAAAGAAAAAATTATCTTGTTTGGAAAATATTTTCTTCATTGAAAATGAAATTAAGACTTTAAAAAATGAATAAGCTTTTCTTGATGAGGAAATGCCTTTGAAATGTGAAACCTCAACTTCTTGTGAAAAGTGCATTAATTTAGAAAATCAAGTTGAAGACTTATATTTCGAATTTGTCAAAGCTAATGATTCTAATTGTTTACATTTCATGCTTGTTAATGAGAATAAAACTAATGTTATTTCACTTAAAAATTCAAGCAAGGCTTATAGCAAAAATAGTATAGAATGTAATAACAACAAAAAGCTTAAGTTTTCCAAACATGACCTTCAAAGGACCAGGTCATCATTAAATTCAATTGTTTTTAATTTTTATGGTCATCTAGGATATATATCTTATTTGTGCAATTATAGAATAAATCCTTATATGAGAAATAACATGGTTTGGGTTCCTTAAAATCTTAAAGGTTCTAGTACTAATATTCAAGGACTCAAGATGAAGTAGGTACCAAAATGTCCTCCTGGTGTTTCAATTATGCAGAAAATTTCTCAAAAGGATGGACTAATTGATTAAAGGAAAGATGAATCATCAAAGAGAATGCTTCCAAAGCCCAATAGTAGAAGTTTTGGTCAAAGAAGGAAGATGACTTTAACCAAAACTTCTCAAGTACAAAATGTAGAACTTATAAAGTTCAAGACTCTAAAAAAGAAGTAATGGGTAAGGAAAAGTATTTCCTTGATTAATAAGGCCAAGGTATCAAAAGCTTTTACCTCTTATGCACATTCACTTATAAAGTCAATGAATTTGAGGTATATTCCTTATAAGCCTTAAGTGATTGATAGAATTATGTGTACTTAGTAAAATTTGAATATTATGTTTAACACATGATTATGTTCATTTTTATTGTACCATAGCTCATTAATTTATTATATATCTTGGTACATAAGGTTATACAATGCCTAGGTATGCTTGCTATGTTTTGAATTATCTCTATATCATGAAAGTAAGCATGCTATTGACTATGTGCTTAATGGTAATTGATTATTTAATTTGTTGTACTCAATTTGTATACTATAAAAAATTGATCTTTATAAGAGCATAATAGATTAATAATCAATGACTAACCTCTATGGATCCAAAATTGGTGGATACCAAAAAAAGAAAGTACTTTGAATTGCGTTGTACGGTGACTATTAGCTCAAGTACACATTGAAGTGAAATACAACTAGGCTACTTGAGGTTAGAAAATTTTGAAATGGTCCATGTTATCCAAGAGTAATGAAAAATACTATAGAGAACCACAACATTCTCAAGGAGCCTTGAGGCATGAAAGTTCAAGTTACCTACAAAAACTCAAAGAGTATACTTTTGGTGATATCAATCTCTTATCCTTACTTATGGTATAAGTTGAATATCATGTGATATTTGGACAAGTAGAGAGTCATTTTTATGCCTTAACATGCCTTAAGTTGTGCTTTTCTAGCATTGTATCTTGAAAATTTAGAAATCATTGAATATGTGCTATAAATGTAGTACTATCTTCTTTTGCTTTGAAAAGTTTTATTAAATCTTGAGAGAATGTTTAAGAAAGTTTCTAAATAATTTTTTTTGAAATGTTCTATAGATCCCATCTTAATACTTCAAATGATAATCCTTATTCTTCAAAGTGTTTTATTTTCTCAAGGCTCTTATTCAACGAGAAAGAAAGGAGATGTACCTTCAAATGTTCTTTTGACTTGAGTTTGATCACTCTCAAGGAATATGTAGTTTTAAAATAAAATCTCTCTACCCTTCTAAAATGCTTTTGAAAATATAATGTGTTTTTATAAAATTCTTTTTGAAAGAGAGAGAAGTCTTAAAATGGTTTTTAATTAATGGATTAAGAATAAGTATCTTTTGCATTGCTTTACTTTATGGTAATGTGTTTACATGATTTTGGCATACATATTTCACTTTATTCATCTTGTGCTTCAATGAAGGGGAGTCTAGCTCTTAAGTTGTTTATATCTCTTGGCTTACACTTGTGTTTTATATAAAGTGTTTTATTGCTATCATATGATAAATGTTGATGTACCAAAATATGACAAGTATTGCATGAATAATCTTTTATATCTTGAAAGGATGCTTGTTTTATCTCTCTATACTTGAACCATATGTAGAATCAAATAGGAAGAGATAGTTATGTTTTGAATAACTTGAAGAAGTTTTTGATTTTGATGATCCTACTCTTTTTGGAAACATGAGCTTTATCTATAGGGGCAGAGAAAATATTCTTTTTCCTTCCTAAGACTTTTTGTTGATGTCAAATAGGGGGAGTGAGAATTGGAAAGAAAAATATGTTCTTGTGCTTCTTGTTTGATATGCTTACATTAATATTTATTCTTCTATATTACCCAACATATTTTTTTTTGTGATTTGTCATAATCAAAATGGGGGAGATTGTGAAAATAAATTTGTCCCAATGATTGAATATATTAAGTTTTGATGATGACAAACACAAGACAAAAAGAATGATGCTTATGCTACATAGATGTACTTAATAGATTATATTAGATCATGCATGATCATGTACTTCATCTTGTTATATTTCATATAAGAATCATGCATATTCTGTATAGCATCTTTTGTAGGATCTGTCCAATAATATGTTATATGAGGGATATTAAATTAATATTGAATTTGGCTTTATTTAAAATAAAAATATGCAAAGTATTCTTTGTTGCATCCTATATAGAGAATATCTATTAGTAATTGATAAATATCTTATTTGGATATGTCTATGAAAGTCTTATATGCATGTTAAACTAACTAGAGTTATACATTTAAGAATCATGCATATGAATATATTGAATTATGAATTTGGACTAACTGTATTTTTTTAAGTGAGGAATACTTTGTAGGATAGTCCAAGTACCAAGAGTGAGCATTGCAACAAGAAAGCAAAAAATCACATTTATGCTTAACACAAGAAGAATGAGAATGATAAGATGTTCTAAGTGTGAATGGCAATGGTTTTGATGATTAAAAACAAGAAAGGATTGGTTGCACGAAGATCAAGTTCCAAGTTTTGTCAAGCTTAGCTTATAGGACTTAGGTCATACATGTAAAGGTAAACAGGAATCACATGAAACTCAAACAAGTTTTAAAATCTTTAAATATGTTTCTTAATTAATGAAATGCCCAAACAAACTATTTTTGAATAATTAGTCTTGGTGGTAGTTCATTTGGATGAAAATTTGTCAAATTTATGTTTTGCAAAACTAACCCTCAATCTCTCATTTGCCTATTTCTTTAAAATATGTTTGACTCTTGATTTGAAACTCATTTCATATAATAGTAGACTCAATGATATTTCCAATGATTAGCCATTTGTTTTAAACGAATAAGTAACAAAAGAGTTATGGTCTTTCAAATGTCTTTTAATCAAAAACAGGGGTGGAATAACCGATTATAGAATATCCATAACCGATTATTCACCAAGTCAGAAGCATAAGCTTATATTTATAAAAGACCTTATCCAGTTATGACATTTTCATAACCAGTTATTCACAAAGTCAGAAGCATAGGCTTCTATTTTTTAAAAGACCATAACCGGTTATGGGATTTCTATAACTAGTTATTGGCTGGTTTTAAAATCTCTCTGGTTAAGCAATAACCAGTTATGGAACAGTGATAACCGATTATCTAGGCAACTAGAAACATATTTTCTATGACTATAATTGGCATTTAATGCCCTCAACCACCACCAACGGCCCTTAAAGGCTTTGGGCTATAAATAAAAGTGTTTGTGCATTTATTATAAGTTGGAAAAACATTCTAAAAATCTTTCTTGATTATTAAATACGAGTTTCATCGTATTTTCAATCAATACCCTATTTTGAGCTTCTAAAGTGTGAATCCTTGATACCTATAGAACTTTATTCATTGAGTGGAAAATTATTGAGATTCTTTTTCTTTAAAATCATTCAGTACTGAACTTATTGAATTCATCATTTTATCACCATGTGGTCTTATGAAAGTTGTAGAACTAGATCTTAGCTTTCAAATGCTATTAGTTTGAGCCCAAAAGCATTCGTACAACTCGAGATATGGTCTGATTATTGTACACTGCTCAGGCCCAGCTACAGTTCCTCTATTTCTGACTTGGAAGCCCAATATGACCTCTAAGAAATATGAAATGAGTCTTGTGTTCTTCATAAAAGTTATAGATATGGGTCTTAACTTGTAGATGCCAAAATTTCAGCCCAATTAAGTTCTTACAACCCGAGTTATGCTCTGATTACTGTACACTATTCAGTTTCCAATCACAAAACCCATGTTTTGACTTCCAAGACTAATTTTTTCCACTAGATGTCTGATTTTGACCTAGAGCTCTTCATGAAAGTTGTAGAGCTCTCTCTTATCTTTTCTAAAATATATATAATTATTAGACATCTAGAATCAAGATATGGCCAAAATACAGAAACAATGTAAGACATAAATTTTGCTGAAAAAAATTAATTAAGTCCAATTTGAGTTCAAACTTACAAAACATAACTAAGCTCAATCAATTAAGTGCATGGAGAGTGTAAATGATTAAAAATGAGGGTTTATTAATATATCAAATATATTATTATCAAATTCTCCCACACTTAGCTTTTTGCATTCCAGGGCAAAACACGCAAAACCAAAACTATGAAAAAAAACGACATAAACTCAAAAGTTAAACACTCTAAAAGATTCAATTTCTAATAATATTTAAGAATGAAAAGCAACCAAAGATTCAAGGGATCAAAACATTTATGAGGTAACGTTTCTTCACATCTCAAACCAACAAGCAAAGAAACTTCAATTGAAAAGCATGAGTCAAGAACGATAGATCTTCACAAGATTCACTCTAACCCTCGAGTGTTTAAAAAGGTAAGTATTTCACTCAATTCAACCTATGAAAATTGCATTACCATAAGCTTGCTTATCTTCTACTTCTCCATTACTCAGAACACATGCACACACAAATCTTGAGGATTTTATTCAAGGTTGTAATGGGGTCAAGGTAAAGGAGGAGGTAATATGGATATGACAAGTTAAATACCAAAGAGAATAAAAGAGGGTGAGAACTGAGTTCAATTAACAAGCATGAAAGTTCATCCCAACTTCACCTAATACAAATTCCCTTTACATATTTTTTTCCTTTCCTTTATTGCCTTGTTGGCCCTTCTTTACACATTTTATTATTATCTTTTTTTGTTTTTTTTAATTTTTTTTACAAGAAGAACATAATATATACATTTAAATAATTTATTTTTTTCAACCATTCTACACACACACACACACCCACACTTGTTTAAGAACTCATCCAATGACAAAACTAATGTTCTCTTATTCCCTAAAGCCTGGTAAGAACATGATTTTTCATTAAAGGCATACAATGAGTTCGAAACAAAGAATGATGAAATAAGCTCAAAGGGGTTAATCTATGGGAAATAGGCTATTTCCAATGCCTTACATTAGCAGGAGTCAGAGAATTTCCAAGAAGCCACAAGAGTGCTTGATATCATATTAGAAATCAGAAATTTTTCAAGAAGTCATAAGAGTGCTTAATATCATATTGAGACAATATGTTACTGAGTAAGGCTGCCTATTTGTGCGCCAGTCATTCTTGGCTATTTGGTTAAAGTAGCTATTTCAAGCAAAATGCCTCAATCATGTTTATGTATACATGTGAAAATATAGTCTAAAAAAGAATCAAAGCAAGTTTTAGAGTAACAATTCCATAAGTGAAATTCACACAAGAAAGAAGAGAATGGTACAAATGTTCAATCCATTCATCAATAGGCTCAAAATCTCACAAAGCATAATTCTATCATTCTCAGTTCACCAATTTCAACATTCATAACCAAGCATGTGATTTTTAAGAAAGAAGACAATTTACTCAATCATGCAAATTTTTCTGAATTTGACTTGCTACTTCCACACAACATAGTTATCTAATTAATTACTTCTTACTCTGCTACCAATTTTGATGCATCTCAAGAGTAAATAATTTACTCCTTACTCTGTCATCCTTAATTAGTTTTGCTATTAGTAAGTTGCTGACAAACATATTAATAAACACACTTCCTAATTTTTTTTTATTTTTTTAATTTTTTGGTTTCTTTTTTTGGTTTTTTTTTCACTTCAACTATCATTCCCCCTAACCAGATCACAATATTATCCTCAATGTCAAAACATAGATAGATATTACCTATTGTTGCTATTACTAAAAAGAGAAACTTTACACAAATTTAAACAGAAACAAAGTACAATGAATAAAGCCAAAGAAAAAGGAAAATTATAGATGAAGTTTCAGATCACACTCTTGTTCCTTGCTGCCTCCCTTGCTGCTGCCTTCTGACTAATCTATCTGAGCTATTACTAGTTCAGGTTCATAAACAAAAGTTTATAATTTATCAATTAATTCATCAACAGTGGAAGCAAATATAAGGAGTCGTCTTGCCGAATGTGTGATAAAGCTCTGTTCCACAGCATGGTCAACAAAAGATAACAAATTATCAAAGAAATGATTAACATTCAACAAACCTATAGGTTTATGGTGGATGTTCAGTTGAGCCTAAGAGATAATTTGAAAAACTTCTTCCAAAGTACCAAAATCATCTGGTAAAGCAATGAATGCATTAGAGTTTTCAAGCATTATCCTCATTCGTCCATGCATAGATGATACTTGAAGTTCCAGCCCAATTGTCTTTCCAACGATGTTCCTTCGAGTTAAAGGTTCAGGAATGATACCTAAAACTTGACCACCTCCTATATGTGCAGAAAGTGATATAGCCCTCATTAACCCAATGCTACCTCCCTCATATACTACACAAATGTTCCTCGCAACAAGTGTTCTATCAACATTGATTGCTGCATTTACAAACTCTAAACCCTTCCCATAACTTGTCCCACAAAATACACAGATACTAGTAAATCTACGAATCGAAGAAAAATCTCCCTCCATTTCTACACTCACACTCTCTTTGAATGATTATGAGTTGCAAGAAAATGAAGAAAATGGAGTGTTTAAATAAGAAAGAGAATAGAAAAAGTAATAATAGCTCCTGTATGGGTAGGTTGGCTGTTGTCAGAAAAGTTTGAATTTAAAAAACTTTTTATTTTATTTATTTTTTATTTTTTATTTTTTATTTTTTTTAGACTTCAAGAAAACATTAGGGTAAAGAAGTCTAGAAACCCCTGAGGGATCCTGCCCAAAGGATCATTTGTCCAAAATCAAAATACAATAAAATCATACAAAGATAAAATTATAATAACAAATGATGACATACCTTTATGTACAAGTTTCATGGCGTATCTTTATACTGCACGTCATAAGTGTAGTAGCCTTCACAATCTTACTGCCCTTTGAAAGAGACATTGAATTGCCTTAACGAATTTTAGACTTAAGGTACTCCTCCCGCTTGTGGGATATCCCAGCTTATGCATCGTCCCTCTAGTTAAAGAGAGAAAATCTGAATACGACGACCAATGACCACAGCTAGAATGCAAACACGGGATGTTTCTATCTGTCCATCGGCAAGCAGAGCCTACGGTTAAAACCTGAGAATGCTTGCGCGGCTCTCTATAGAATATGGCACACGAATCTTATTTATGGATCGACGTGCGAAGGCCCACCCGAGTCAATGATGGGTCTACCACTACCAGGGCTCCTAATCTAATTAAAGACCAAGTACAACCGAAGTTTCACCCTTTTTTTTTTTAGATGTACAAGATAATATATACATGTTGTTATGATTGTGGCTTACATCTTCCTCTGGTTTTACGTCCAATAATGGCTTAAACGTCTTCTATGAGTCAAGGATAAGCTTCCCATCCAATTTTCTTATAAATTGGCAAACAGGGTCTTTTTGAGTCATATTCCCAAGACTGTAACATTCTTGCTCATCCCTGAAGAGATTCCACAAGTTAAGAAGTTCACGATGCACAACTCCACTAGAATGCATCTCAAGAGTCAATAAGATATCATCTAATGACTCCTTACTCAGTCCATTCTTAATGAAGAATATTTTATCTTCTCTGTTTCTAGAAACCATCCCTAAAGAATGATATCGATTGTTATAATTTCATCGCGCACATTTATTACAAACTTGCATTCTTTTTGCTTTTCTCCTTTTTGAATAAGAACTTTTACTGAGACCCGGCATGTATGGGACAAATGAATCTGAAGATTCACTAGCTAAACGAACCTTTGCTTTGATTATCCAGCGTATATCTTCTGGGATGCCCATGTGCATTAACAGTCTCAGTCTTTCACACCTAGCTTTGTAGATTTTTGTTAGAGCATTTTGAGGAAAAGAAGGGAAATACTTTCTTAGATTTAAGAGAATGACATCTATTTTAAAGGAGAATGAATTAGTTATTATGGGAAACTGAAAAACAAACTAACTTGAGGGTCACAAAGTACCATTATTTGTAACGCCCCTTTTTGGGGGGGACGTCACATCATTATATACGATGCAGAAAACTAAAGAATAAACTAAGACCCGGTTCATTATAATATAAATAAACTTATTTGGTTACAATTGTATATATAAAATGGTGAATATTTTTTTTTAAAAAGTAAGATCATAATACGTGGTTACAACAGAAATTAACATGTGAAGTAAAACATACATCCATACATCATACTATATATATATATTGACATCATGTCTGTTTAGTTACATCACCAGATATACAAAAGAAAGCAAAAAACTTTACCTGCCCCAAAATAGTTGCACATATATATAGCCCACCAAAAAGATAAGACTTCAAGCCCCAAAAAGAAAACAGATAGCCATCAGTAGCTATCAACAGTATCAGCCCCTAAGAAAAAAGAGAAAGAACCGTAGTTGGATCCTCCTTAGGGTCTTCCTCGTCGGAGGAAACCTTCATTGGAGCCACCAAATTACGGGCGGGGGCTCGAGCAATAGAGATGAATGAATCCTCCTGTGGGGAGTAATAACATTCACCCCATATATCCCTAATGGGCAAATAAAAGTCTAAATGCAAACGAACACTACAGGTAAAGATAGGCGGATCATATTGCCCCCAAGCTAGCGACATCGTCACATCTCCAAGATAAACACAGCGATCCGTAGCTAGGTTGATATGCCAGTAATCCGGACCTCCAAGAAAAGTCAGCCTCACGTAACCCAAAAGGCCTTGCGGACGGGACGTCATGATCAAGTAGGTACTAATCAAAGTCAGGCCAAAATCTGGGGAACTCATGTACTTCCCCTTCTTCACCATCGTCTTCAGAGAAACATATATATATATATATACACAGAAATAGTAGAAATACAGAAAAGAGGTGAGACATCCTACATTCAGTACCAATTATGGCAGTAAAGAAATAGAACGGCGTAAGACACTCACATAGCATTATAAGAATGATAAACAGTATCGAAAATAGAGAATAAACAACTTAACAATTCCATGCAGTTATACATCAATAAGATAATAGATTCCAATCATCATATGAATTAAATGCCAGATAATATATTGACTCACTATGCACATGCATACGATATCAAAATCCTACTCCATGGAGCTAGACACAAGCATTTAGAGAGAAAGATCAGGAGACATGTCTATAACTCGGCTGCCGCGGTTAAAGTGCTATAATTCATCAATTTATCCATGTTCATATCAAGGCATTGTACAAGACATTCTTCACTAGATCGCGATATAGGACAGTGTCTCAGTCTGGATCATCGGTGCATTTGCATCAGTCTGCCCCACAGACAGAAGAGCTACTAACTATCCATTGCGAGGCACCCGCACCCCAACGCCCTCAAGGTCAACATTATGACCTACACTAGTCTACTCGCACCCGCACTAAGGTGTGTTCAATCTCCTAGGTAACATGGCCTTAACAACAGTTCATCAGACTTTCACGATGCATGATAACTCAATGCATATACCATGTATATTCAACAATAATATACTTTTCATATCATGCCACAATTCGGCTAAGATACACATCAACACATTCTTGATCTCACTCATGAACTCATAATAAATATTATTAAGTTCTTAAATAATACATTACACTTTTAGGGTACATTATGGAATTATGCCTGAATTTCTACATTCTTCTTAATAAGTTTCTCTTTTAGAGAAATTCTCCCACATTATTCATTTAATCATTATTATTTTAATTAAATAAGTCCATCACTAAATTTTAAGCCTAATTCCCTTAGAATGATTTAAATTGAGTTATTCAACATTTTTACTTACACTCATGGTCTTACTTTAACTAAAATTATTCTAAGTTTTTGGATAAAACTTCATTCTTGGTTTTTTCCATTTTATGAATGTAACACCCCTCGATTTAATAACCACGGCACATTCGTCATTATGTCACGGTCACTAAATTTCGGTGTGCTATCATTGTCAAATAACAAACTTTACCAAAATATTAATCATTTCGTATATGAGGAAAATAGGAGCCACGAATGAATAGTTACATATACAACCAGTTAAAATATGAATTATAAGATGTACCCAAATTACAACATTGCAGATTGGAAAATCACCTTAAAACATACATATACCAAAAAATAGACTTTTTACAGGTAATGCAAAAGAAAGTATAAACTACCCACAAAATATCCACAACTAAGGAGTTGGGCACTCCATCGAATCCCGAATGCATAAGGCAACTCCGGGCTCACCGGTATAGTGAGACATATAGAATAAGGTCTTCAATCGCAGTCCTCTTCATGGTTAAGGTCAGATCCCCAACATATCGCATACGCTTGTCGGTCCAATCGACTCGCCAAGTCTTGGCACCACCAGTGAACACAATTCGAACGAACTCAATAGAACTCCCTTCGAGACAACATCACCGGATACAGTGGGTCAAACCAAGAAAGTCCAAAAGAATCCAACCTTGTTCCCACTTACAGTCTTTAACCAAAAATTGACATAGAGCAAGAAAAGTACAAGAAAGAGGTAAGACATCCTACCATCATTACCAATTATAGCAACAAGAAACAAAATGGTGCAAAGCGCCCACAGAGCATTTCCAAATAATAATCATAAGCATTAAATAGTATAATAAACAAATAAGCAGTTCCAGGCAGTCATATATATATAACAATAAGACAACAATTCCAAGTTATAATAACGAATGAATGCCAGATAATGCATGGACCCACTATGCTAATGTATACAAAGTCAAAATCCTACTCCATAGAGCTAGACACAAAACAGTCGGAGAGAACGATCAGGAGGTATGCCTGTATTCTTGGCTGCCGAGGCCCTCAAGTGCTATAATTCTCAATTTATCAACGTGCACATCATGGCATTTTATAAGACATTCTACATAGATCTCGATGAAGGACTATGTCCAGTCGAGATCGTCAGTGAGTGTGTATCGGTCTGCCCCACGGACAGAAGAGCTACCAACTGCCCATTGCGAGGTCCCCGCGCCCTGACGCCCCCTGGTCAACAACATGACCTTCACTTGTCTACTCGCACCCGCACATAGATGTAATTCAACTCCTAGGCTAAAGGCCTTAATAAAGTCCAACGGACAATACAATGCATACAGACTCTATGCATAAAAATATATGATCATTATTACATTCAATTCCATAATATGCTTGCATAAACATGTATGATCATTATTACATACAATTCCACAGTATGCCACAATTTACCAAAGCAAGAATCAACACAATCATTGGTCACTCACATGGACCCACAATATCATAATATTAGAATTAAATGAATTAATGCATTTTTAAGGTGTATTATGAATTCTTGCTTAGGTTTAGCTTTTCTTACAAAGTTTGTCTCTAAAGGAATTCTCTTAATTAATTAAATTCTCTTAGGTAATCTATTCATATACACTTAGAAGGTTGTTCTAAGATCTCAAAGTCTCATACTCTCTTGTTCTTACCCTAATTAAAACTATCCCAAGTCTTATGAACATTCCATTCTTGGTTCTTTAAAATTTATGAATCTCAAAGTATAATTTACTTTTCCAATTTGCTAATTCTTGCATCCTATTACCATTAATAAAATCACTAGGTGTTAACACTACAACAACTTTGTCCTTTGGCAAGGGCTGAAAAGCGTTGCCATTGGCCAAAAACCGTTGCCTAAAGTCTATGGCAACGCTTTTTAGCCCTTGCCAAGTCGTTGCCTCTTCCTCCGTTGCCTATTACAATAGGCAACGTTTTTTTAAACTTTTGGCAACACTTTAAAAAAAATGTTGCCTATTCTTATCTTTTGGCAACGCTTTTGAGACATTGTGTATGAATAGTTCTGGCAACGCTTTTAATTGGTTGGGTATATGTACTGCTTTAGGCAACGCTTTCCTGTCGTTGCTTTTAAGTATGTCATAAGACAACGCTTACAAATCGTTGCCTATAGGTTAAGGTTTTGGCAACGTTTTCCACACGTTGCCTATAGGTTAAGGTTTTGGCAACGTTTTAGTGCCGTTGCTTTTAAGTTTGGCGTATGGCAACTTTTGAAAAACGTTGCCTATAGGTTGCAATTTTGGCAACGTTTTCTGCAAATTGCTTTTAAGTTTTCCATAAGGCAACTTTTAAAAAGCGTTGCCTATAGGTTAGGAATTTGGAAACATTTTTTATAGGCCATTTTTTTGAAATGTTACCTGTGCATAAACACTTTTTACTTGTGTATTAAAAAATCACGTATTAAAAACTAATAATGCATTAAAAAATCAATTATTCCCAAATAAAATATACTAAATTATATAAGTGTATTTACTGTATATATACACTAAAACTAAGAAAAAAATCATTTATTATTGTTGTACAAAAGTAGTGCGATTCTTCTTAATCACATAACACAAATGAAAGAACAAAAAACCTAAAGTTGTCTTGGTAAATCTCCATAATTGTATCCACATACAAGATGCTTTTGTTTCGCTTTATTTGATATATTCTCACTGCAAAAGAAAAAATAATAAATATATGTAAATAAATATTTTGAAACGCATAAGTATTCCTCCTCAATACATATTGAAATCAACAACAAAATAAAATATTAAAGTGGTTAGTTACACATATTGTAACTACTAAATAACTAAGAAATTCAACTTATGAATCAATAATGCTTAAAGTGGTTAGTTACACACACTATAACTACTAATTTGATGTATTTATAATTGGAGGACCAATGTGATATTGCGTATTTCTTTGGAGTACCAAAATGGACATTTGCTCTTAAAATATACTTTACCTTCTGATCTGTTTTATCCTTTGATCACATCCTTTGAGTCGAAGCCATAGCAACAAGGGATTGACTTCTATCAAACTGCACATATAGAATGTATAAATGTCAGATTGTTAAGAATCATTGAAGATTATTTTTTTGATAAATCACACAGTTGAATCCTTGATGATAAGTTCAATCTAAACAGGTTCAGGAATTTGCAAACAGGGGATATGGATTTGAGATTTACCAATTGAATAGAAAGGAAGAAAATAGCATGAAAGGTAAAAGGAAACATCACCCGCTGATTCTTATCATCAGTGTCAACATCTGTAGAAATATCAGTTCTAGGACTGGCATCAGCCATGGCAGACTCTTCCTGGTTTTCTATATTACCACTTGATATTGCCACCAGATTTATTGATTGAAACCTTTTCTAATCGCAAGTTTTGTCGCGCTGTTTGTTTTGTCAATGGGCTTTTATCAAGTAAAGTTGGCAACTAAATTGAAAAGAGAAAAGAAAGAAAAGTTGCAAAATAAGAGGACGTATTGTAACCAGATACTAATCACCTTATTTACTAAGCTGAAAGTTCATTAGATAAAAAGAAATAGAAAAACTCACCTTATCCAGAGTACCAATCTGAACAGGACCAGGAGAAATTGTTTGGCTACTTACTTTTAGTGAGTTAAATATTAAGTCTAAATCATATATCAGAAATAATCATTAGAGAACGAAAGGGTGGAGAAAAGTCTATACTTGTTAGAAAGAATAAAGAAAACAAATTAATCAGATTATAAACCTAGATATCTATCTCTTTACCCAAGAGTAACAGTATGTGTGTACGTTTGTGCACGTGTATATGTGAGTGCAAATATTCCTTTTTCTTATCCTTTGTGACGGTTTGCCATAACATTTATTAATTCTATCTTTTCCAGGTAACTGATGAGATTATGAGATGTTATGCACTAACAGATTGTAAGATCAATCATTGCATAGTTCTACTCAAAATTTATAAATAAAAATGATTATAAAATATCATTTAAACAAACAAAAAAACAACAGTTCTATAAAGATGTTATGCACTAATAGATTGTAAGATCAATCATTGCATAGTTCCACTCAAAGTTTATGAATAAAAATGATTATAAAATATCATGTAAACAAACAAAAAAGCAACAGTCCTATAAAGATGATTTGATGCAGAAGAATTGACATGAGATAATATAAGACATCCCATATATCCTAGTTATATGTAAACTTCTCTAGGTTGGATGATAAGAATACTTACTTCCGTTCAAGTCAGCATCATCCTCTAAGCAATATCCAACTGATTGATCAAAGTCAGACACACGAAAAGAATCAATTGTGCTTCCCTCTGTATAGCTGAAAACCATACATCAGATTTAGGCTTACACGAGTCAGTCCATGACTCCATGTGTTTCTTTTCAGACAAAAGGCACATACAAACAAAAGTCTTCTAAAACTCGATGAATGCAAAAACTAGAACAAAGAAACAGGCTTCTAATCCAAACTTATGATTTTTCTTCTCACAGTGCATATTCTATTCTCGCTAAAACAACCAATCCAAATTTCCATTAAAGGAGTAACTCCAGATAGGGCGGAACCAAAAAATGTTAGGTAGGGGAGCTATACAGAATTTTATAAGATGGGTTAGATTTAACATTTATGGAGGTTCTTACCTAAAGAATTATGTATACTACACAGGGAAATTTTTGGCTATGGAGGTGCTACCACCCCTCACCCCTACACCTAGGTCCACCCATGATACAATAAAGCCCTATATTATGAATGATATTAAGACAAACTTTCTCAAGATATCATATACAAATTGTGCTTGGTTAAGGTTAACCTAGTAAACTTCAAGTGTACAAGACTCACTGCATCCACCCAAGGGAAAATGTTGATTTGACACTACCCAGTGGCGATAATACTAGGGAGAATCAAGGATACACCATTCTCTAGAAGTGCAAAACAGATATTGTTAGGATGCTTGACAGATTAGTTAAAAAGAAAATTATCATCTCATAAGTTCTTTTAGCTACTAAATTGTATGACAAAAACAAAAATACAAAAAAATCCTCTCCAGAATTTCAGTATTTTTCTATTTAAACTCCTCTGCCTCTTACAAAGCCAGTCTAGTTTTAGAAGCTATCTAATACTAACTTTAGGAAAGGTGTCATCTTGGACCTTCTTATAAACAACAAAATATAGATAAATACAAGTCTCTTGTCTAATCAAAACATAATATACTTGTTTTAATTAAGGAACATATCGAGCGACCCATAAATTTTAAAAAATAGAAAAACAAAAAATAGTAATTAACACCATTCAGCCTGCCCAACTGAAGTGGAAGTCTCTTATGTTAAATCTAGGGAAACCATGCTACATCTATATAAGTGTAGGTGCTAGGTGGTTTGCTGAAAATATCCCTAGGCATAGAGCCCCTAGAACCTTCAATCAAAACCCACATTCACATAAAATAGGAGTTTCTAGGAAAAGAGAAGAACTTATCTCCAATTATAAGCATTTAAGTCCAGTTCAAGCACTAATAATTTAGACAATTTTATTCAATACAGAAAGTATAATGGAACCCTCTAGTATCTCTTCCTTATTCCAAACTAAAAGAGACCCAAGCAACAATGAAAATCACAATGTGCTAGACTTTCCTTGTCTCATCCACAATGTAACATATAAGGGAGTAAACAATATCTCAATCTAAAATGACAAGAAACTCTTGCACATGGTAAGCAGCATTAGTTACATAAACTATAATTCTAAAGCTAAAAAGATATTCACCAAAAATATTCAAGAAAATAAATAAGGATGGAAACAAGAAAGAAGGTTTCTCCCTACATATATTCAAATCTGACATTGAGAATGTAACTGCAAAAAGGAAGTATACCGTGCATTGGAATTGGGTAATTGAGAATCAAAGCTAGGCATCCCTCTTGCTGTTCCCTTCTCATCTTCTACACGAACCCTGGCTCTACTACACATACATCATCATCACCATCATATCCTCAATTCCCTTGCTGCCCAACAAAATATGAAACCGAAAAACCCTGACACAAAACAATTCATAGAATCAAAAACACAATCTTCACTTCAGTAGAGGCAGAACCAACAATTACTAAAACTTAAAACTAACTAGCTAGACTACTCTCTAACAAAACATAAATTGCAAAAGAAAGAGACATGTCTTCTGAAGCTTATTCTCATGAGGATAATCAGCAAACTCAACTTTGACCATAAAAAAAATTCAGACAATTCAAATCTTAAGAATTCCAAGAGTCCCAGTGATACTAACAGAAAACAAATCAGATCATTGTTGCAGAAAAACCTTTAATTGCAGTAGCTCAAGTAAGGAAAAAAAATAGGAGAATAATGTGGGATACAAAGTAAGACTTAAATAGGAGAATTTAAAACCGAGCTCATTGTTTCTGATATGGGTTTTTTTGTTAGATTGTTATTCTACCCTATTTGTTTTGTTACATATGAATATTTGCTAAATTTCTTTCAATATTAGGTGGGTAAGGTTTTTCATTTGGATTATGTATGTTGCTCTCAACTGACATATATGGCTCTGCACAAGGAGCTAAGCTCTATTCTTTTTGTTCACTCTTTAATGGTAGCCTTAAAAACCAGCAACAATAACTCAGTTTTTCTATTCTTTGCTTCACACTACCTAAGAAATACTTTATATTCACTTGGTCTTTTCAGTTTTACTTTATAACTCAAATTATGCATTCAGGTGCTACTTAGCTAGCTATTCCATCAAAGTTTTACTCACTCAGGATGGCTACAATGGTAAAACAAGTAATAGAGACAGAGTCTGAAATATATTAAAATATATATGGCAAAGAAAATGAGCAAGTGCAGTCAAAGGTAAGAGGATTAAGAAACCAAATTGATTAAGTAGGGTAGGTGGAAGGTGAACCTTTCCTCTTATGAGGTTCCTCGCCTACCAAATCACAAAAATGATAACAAACCAAATCATCAAAATGCCACAGTACAGATTGGTCAATGAAAGACATATTGATCTAATTCTCCTACTATATATACAAACACCTTTATGCAAGTGAGAGAGAGAGAGAGATAAAGTAGAGAACAATCGAAAGACAAGAAAAGAGAGAGGAGTCTAAATCTATCTAATGACATTGTTGACCATTTAGTCCACTCAACCAGACTCACACGGGAAGTGCAGGTAGAAAGCATTTGTCTAAGCCAGAATTTTGGTTCTCATTCTTTTGAATGCATTTAAGCTTTTGGTTTAGTGGAAGATGCAATAGAAAGTACCATTCTTACTCATTAATTTCAACCATATTATTATGTATGTCCTTTACATAATAATATTTGACCTTGTGGATTAAGACCAAATGGCAAAGCTTTTGAGTGATTAAGACCAAACTCATCTCTTTGCATTTCCCCCCTGAATGAGTAAATTTCCACCATATGTAGGAATCGAAACTCTCAAAATAAAATTTAATTATATATATATATATATATATTAGGGTCTCCTCTCGCTTTCAATTTGGATTGCCCACGTTTCGACCACAATGCCTAAATAAAAACACAGGTGAAAATTTTCTTTTGTGATCTAAAAAATCCCCACTTTCAATTTGATCTACTGGAGAAAACAAAACAATTCTCTACCTTTCATCCTAACTAGCATGAATGCCCATTAATATAGGAGGGGCATGACAATATCAACCGAATCAATTGACACCAAACTCCAATTAAGCACACCAACTTTTTAGCATATTGAGATAACAAATATATGAATGAAAATTTCTGATTTTGCATTAGTTTTCATTTTGCTCTATGGTCTAACAATTGAAAAACAAAAAAGCAATAAAGAAAGGAGGTAAACTGACTCTGCTAGCGTCTGGATCAAGACAGGTTTGGGAGTTCTGAGAATCAGAAACGGCCGTAGGAGTAACAATCAGGGGGTTACGGGTGCATCTTACTCTTCCTGCAGCCACTGAAACTACGGGAATCTTGTCACTAGAGAGGTGTGATGCGGTGAATAAAAGGGTGCTGCATGGGAATGGATGGCTTTCCTTCTCAGATTCGATGAAGATGGCACTCAAACTTGCTCGCTTGAAAGAAACAAATGAGAGAGTGTGAGTGTGAGGGTGTGGTTCTGAATCAGAGTCTGCCTCACTTATTATTATATGATCGAGATGGAATATGGTAGAGAATAGAGATATTATTATTTCATGGAAAATAAGGTGTTCAAAATCAGAGTCTGCCTCATTCTCTTCACATTTTCTTTCCTCTTTTTATTTTTGTTTTGTTTTCACTCAATCAACCCAGCAATCAATCCTAATAGAAGAATCAAACAATCAACGCCGTATGAATCAAAAATATAAAAAAAGAAAAAAAACCCAAAATCAAGGGTTCAAGTTGAAGAAGGGAATAGATGAAGATGCAGAACAAGGGTTCTTGTATAAGGTGTTCTCACCAAACAAATGAAGACGCGGAAGCAAGAGACCATGCACAAGGGTGAAGAAGCGATCCTCGGTTGGGGAGGAGCGATCTCACAATGGATGCAGAGTGTTGCTTTCATGGCCTCTTGCTCGAAGTGATTGAAGTGGTATGGCTGAGAAAAGGGTAGGAACGTGTGATTGGGGTTTGAAGGGTTAAGTGAAGTGCCAAAAATTTTCACACTCCCGCTGTATATGCGCGCCTTTCTGAGTAAGAATTTAAGAATAAAGACCAATAAGCAACGTTTTTAATTAGTTATGTAATGGGAACAATTATAAACTGTTGCTTATTCCCTTTAAAACAACGTTTATTAAACGTTGTATTAAAAGTGTTGCCTAAATATGTTCAAATTTTGAGAACGGTCACAAAGTGTTGCCTATACTAGTTATCACAACGTTTATTAAACGTTGCCTAAAACATGTGGCCTAAAGTTATAATTAAAAGCAACTTACAGAAAACGTTGCCTATACAAGTTTAGGCAACGCTTTTAAAACCTTGCCAAAAACTTCGTTGCCAGAAGCCAAAATTGTTGTAGTGTAAGTGATAAATTATACTTTTGGATCCGACGGAGACAACGTATCTAGTGTAAAACTGAGGCTACCTCTCGACGAAAAATAACATGACAGAATGATGAAAGATATCAATCATAAGGTGATTTGGTGACGGAAAAGGCTGAGTTACAATTTTGACAAGAATGGTCAAAAATTAATTTCTGTTGAATGAAAATAAAAAACTGTCGAATATACTAGGTCAGCAGAAATCCTAATTCGATGGATGGGTGTTGATGTTGAAGAAATCTTAAAGTGTTGAACCGACGTAAGCACTAAATGGTCAGAAACTCTAACTCGACGGATATTAGTATTCTAACTTGATGGATATTAACATTGGAGAAGTTTCTCTACTAAATGGTCAAAGTTCTAACTCGACGGATATTGACATTCCAACTCGACGGATATTAACATTGGAGAAGTTTCTCTACTAAATGGTCAGAAGTTCTAACTCGACGAATATTGACATTCCAACTCGACGGGTATTAACATTGGAGAAGTTTCTCTACTAAATAGTCAGAAATTCTAATTCGACAGATATTGACATTCTAACTTGACGGATATTAACATTGAGAAGTTTCTCTACTAAATGGTCAAAAATTCTACTCGACAGATATTGACATTTCAGAAGTTTCTCTCTTGTTTAACCGATGAAAGTGCTAAATGGACAGGAATCCTAACTCGACGGATATTGACATTGTACTAAATGGTCAGAAGTTCAATTTGTTACAATTGTTCACAAAGAATCCCCAAATTTTGGGCCTAAAAACTGTGGCCATCCGAGAACCAATCCGACATTATTTTCTTCCATGTTATACATTCCAATCCATTCAGATACATTAATATACCCAAACAAACAATCTAATAGCACAACACATTATAAACAACATACAAACAAAGGATAACCCTCAATAGGATTTCCTCACAATCAATCACAGACAAGGTTTCTAAATGCTAATAGAGGTTGAGGAGGAGTGTCTTCCTCTTACCTTAGTGAAGAACAAAGAAAGCAAGCTCCTTTTGTCCTTGAAATCTGGTTCTTCACCACCACCAAAAACCTTGGTGTTCAAATCTGAAAAATCAAAATCAAAGAGTGGAAACGGAATCCATAGTCACCAATATGACCATGGAATACGAAAATGGGAAGAAAGGAGAAGAAAGTTGAGAGCTTTACCTTAAAGCTCCAAGCTTTGATGTTGGGCTGCCAACCACGAAAATGGAGGAGCCAAGGTGAGTTCCACAAAGAAGAAAACTTGAAGATGGTGAAGTGAAACAATGGTTTAAGTTTGGCTTGAGCAAGGGAAGCTTGAAAGCTTAACAATGGAGTGTGTGGGTGGAAGAAGAGAGGAAGAGAAATGAGAGCTGCGTGAGGGAGAGAGTGACCAGCGTGAATGAGAGAAAATGGGAGAATGAAAATGTAATATCCCTCTTAGCCAACCGTGCAGCACCAAAAAGGGAGGAGAGAGAAAAGTGGTTAGAGGAAGCTTCCTAGAAGTTTCCTTGAAGCTTCCTTGAGAAGCTTTGCACAATTCTCAATAAAGTGCATAGTAAGCTTGTCTCCTTAATCAAATACATCTGACAGATGATTAGTTTCACTGTTAGAATTATTTTCTCAGTGAATAAAAGTTACAGTTGATGAAAATAGTATTTTATTATTCATCAGACGATTTTATGATACAGTGATTTTATTTATCAGATAAAATCTCAAAAAATGCAAACCTCGCAAACTGTGCCCGGCCTCGGGTTTAGTAAGATCCCCCGTCAACACGTTGACAGATCAAGGTTTACCAGCCTCATGGAAAACATTTCGTTATCCCGGTTGTGCTCAGTGCGCACGTAAAATGAGAAATATATTAAAATATTCATCATTTCCAGAAAATCCACAAAAATTCTTAAAAATCATAAATATTATCAAATGATTATTTATAAAGAAATAAATAATTTTCGGGATGTTACAATGAATCCCTAATTAATTCCTAATTACCTAATTAATTGAGTTTCACTTCAATTTAATATTTCTTATGAAATTCTTCTCTAGAGGAGTTCTCTTGATTGTTAAGTTCCTTACTTTAAGCTTATTCAAACTCACTTAGAGAATTATTCTAAGGTTTTCCAAGTCTCACACTCTTGTTCTTTAGTTAGGTCAAAAGATTCACTTTTAGGTTATCAATTAAATTTCTCTCCATCGCCTCATTAAGTACTTATTACTTGATTATTGAATTCCCAAAGTTACCTAAAAATTACATCTTTTGGACCCAAAATGCCCTAGAGGCCGTGGCCTCACAAGGGTAGTAACCCTAAACTTTTTCTTAACTCTATTACATTTTATTCACTTGATTAATTATGTTTCCATCTTGGTTACAAAATTTCAACCATGATCACTCCACTTGAGGGTCATGGTCGTGAGCCTCCATGAGGAAAGCAAGGGACTTTTATTTCCATTTCATATTTTTAATCCATCAAAATCAATCCAAGATCATCAATATACATATACAATCAACCAAATAGATTAAACAAGGTAAAATCAACACTTAGTCACAAAAATCATACATCAAAGAGAGTAATCCTAACAAGGGTTCCTCACAAACAACACAAAATCAAGTCTCTCACTACCGAGAGAGGTTGAAGTGGACCATCTTCCTCTTACTTAAGGGGAAAACAAGAAAAGAACTCCCTTAAATCTCCTTGATGAATTTCAGCCAAGCTCACCAAAACCCTAGGAATCACAACTCAACAAATCAACACCAAGGCTTGAAAAATAATGGATCAATGGTCATGGTGATGGCCACGAAAATGAAAATGAAGAAGAAAAGAAGAGAGGTCAAGAATCTTACCCAAGAGCTTAAAACTTGAAGCTTGAAGAAGATGACGAAGATGGTAGCTTTTCAAGTAGATTCAAACTAGAAAAGTGTTTAGAATGTGATGGAGACTAAGAAAATATGGTTGCTTTGAATTTTTGCAATAGTGGAAGGCATGGAAAGAGGTTGGCCGTGTGGTGTGGTGGTAGAGAGAAGGAGGAGAAAATTTGAGAGAAGAAAATGTAGAGAGAGAAGTTGATAGTAAAGAAATGGTAACTTTTTAGATTTGAAATTAGAAATGTAAATGATAAAAATGAAAACAAATGTTTGGCTCCCAAATGGCCTTCATGGCCGTGTGGTGAGAGGGAGGAGAGAGGGAGTGTGTAGTTTCCTTGAGAAGCATAGTAGGAAGCTTCCTTGAGAAGCTTCGCACGCTTCTCGATAAAGTCAAAAGTAAAGTTGTCTCCTAAAGTGAACACTCTAGAAAAGATTATTAATACTCTACTAGAGCTATTATCCAGTGAATAAAAGTTACAATTAATAGAAACAGTATTTATTATTCATCGGATAATTTTATAGTACAACAATTTTATTTATCAGATAAAATCTCAAAAAATGTAAACCTCGTAAATTATGCCCGATCTCAGGTTTAGTAAGATCCCCTGTCGACGATTCCACAGTTCAAAGTTTACCAGCTGTGGGAAAAATATTTTATTTTCTCAACTTCGCTCGATGCGCACGTAAAATGAAGAATATATTAAAATATTCAACATTTCTGAAAAAATTCATAAAAATTCTCAAAAATCAAAATATTAGAAAATGACTATTTATCATAAAGCAAACAATTTCTGAGGTGTTACACTGACTCTGCTCAGTGTGCACGCAAAATGAAAAATATATTAAAATATTCAACATTTCTAAAAAAATTCAAAAAAATTCTCAAAAATTATAAATATTATAAAATGATTATTCATGATGAAACAAATAATTTTTGGGGTGTTATATTAACCGCCACTTAACCAGGGGCACAAAGAACTCAAGAACTTGGTTTTTCCAGAAATAGTTTGAGTCTTTGTCCATTGACCTTAAATACACTATCATTCCTAGGGTTCTCAATGTCTATGGCCTCATAAGGATACATATGTTTGACAATAAAAGGGCCACACCACCTAAATCTCAATTTTCCAGTGAATATGTGAAGAAAAGAATTATTAAGTAGAACTTTTCGATCAATTTCAAAAGTATTTCTCAAAATTGATTTGTCATGAAAAGTTTTTGCTCTAACTTTATAAATTTTTGTGTTTTTATATGCATCAGTTCTCAATTCCTTAATAATCAAAAATTTCAATGACAATGATAGGGCTTAGAGGCATTCTATTTCACTTAGAAATGGAACCCTATTTTTGACAGTTTTCATAACTTTTTTAAAATGTATGGTTGTCTTTAAATAAAGTGGGCTAATAAAATCTACACTGCAAGATTTTCATAGTTGTTTTAAATGAAGAAAAGTAACTTCCACATGCTTCTGAGAGAAAAAATTTAATGACATTACTTACCTCACTGTTAGGCACACATCTCTGAATGATTTGATTAGGATAATCATGGCAGGATCTTTCATGTTGCAAGAAAATTGATTATGTTAGCAAACCCAGGCTTGGAATTGATAGAAAATAAAAATTCATCAGGAAAAAAATCATTGATAGGTGTGATATCAAAAGGTGAGCCTGTTGTAAGTATGGACAAATGATTTGCAATAACATTTTCAACTCCTTTCTTGTCTTTTATTGTGATGTTAAATTCTTGAAGCAACAAAATCCACCATATCAACCTAGGTTTGCAAAATGTTGTTGTGAAAATCGACAAGTGCACCGAATAGTCAAAGAAATAAAGTAGTTGATTAAGATGAAAAAAAAACACTAAAACGCACAAAATTAAGAGGGAAAAGAGATAACAAAGCATATGAATGCAAAACACATTAAGGATGTAAACACATGAAATTAAAACACTAAGAATCTGACTTCACTTAATTCAACAATTTATCATAGACAATAGAGTAGTTTTGGGACCTTCATTCTAATTAATTTCTAATCATTCAATTGATGGGAAGAATCCCTTAATTAATTAAAACTCAATTCCTTGGTCTAAACCCTAACTCTTTAAGGCATGACCTTTGCTCTATGGATTCTCATGGAAAATACCATAATTTTCCCACACAACCTATAACCTCTATTCCTAAATGATTATAAATCATGACACTTATTATTTATGGTCTAGGTCATATGCAAACCTTCTGATTCTACATTCACCTTACTAGATCAATTTATGAGTGGCCAATTCATAAAAGCATTAAGAATCATAATAAGCACTCAAATTGAATAAAAAAAATTAATTAAAATTTCAATCTTAATACATGTCGATTGAATCAAGTTACATCTTCACCCTTGAAACACACAAATTTAACTACACATGATAAAAGAGAAGAAGAAATAGGAAGAATAAAATAAAAATATATACAAAGCTCAACCTTCCATAAAAAAAATATTAACAAGTAGGCGGTAAACCTACCATGGTAAAATAATAATAATATTAATAAGTAGGCGGTAAACCTACCATTAAATATTAACAAGGATGTGGTATAAACCAGTCACCAAATAAGTTAGTAAGCAGATAAGTTAAAAAGTTAGTAAGCAGATAAATTAAAAAGTTAGTAAGCATGTAAATTAAAATGTTAGAAGATTAGAAAGTTAGAAAGTTAGTAAGTTAGAAAGTTAGATTTAAAGTGTAGAAAGTAAAATACAGAAAGTAAAGTACGAGAAAATAAAATACGAGAAAATAAAGTACAAAAAGTAAAGTGCAGAAAGTAAATTACATAAACTAAATTTAAAATACGAAAATCAGAGAGAGGCAGAGCCTCACCAGAGCCGGCAAAGGAGGAAGAAGAGAAGAGTCAAGATTGAGATATTATTAGAATATAAAGCAAAAATCAGAGAATCAGTAAGAATCAATTTTTTTTTGTTTTCTCAGTGAGAGAGACGAGAAGAAGAAACATTATTTAATTAATAATTAAAGATTACAGAGGGAGAAGGGGGAGTTTCTCTCACTAAATTAGTACGTTAGTATGTAAAAAGAAAAAAAATTAAAAGAGTAGAAAATATATATATATATATATACAAGATCCACAAGAAAAAAATATATAAATATATATATACAAAATATTTACTGAGAATAAATTTGTTCTTCAAATGAAATCCTCGGCAACGGCGTCAAAAACTTGATGCAAATTAAAAGTTACAAACCCAAGTGCAAGTTGTTTCAAGTAATAAATTCTCGAGAGTCCGAGGTCGATCTATAGGGAATTGATGAAGAAAAATTCTTTGACGTAAGATAAATATTTTGTCACAACGATAAAAGTGATAAAACTTGGTCAAGAATAAAAAATATTTACTTGGGTTAGGAGATCCACTCTTAGTAAGTAAAATAAGGACAAAATTAATTCTTTTTATAACTCAATTAGAATCCACATATAATGAAGGTTCTAATCGAAAAATACAACATTCAAAGTTCATTTAAGATTATATACGTAATTATATTATGATTTCTTTAATCATCTATTAACACCACCACTTATAAATGGGCTCAAGCATTCATTGTGCCAATATCTTGTCTACAACAAATCAGGATCTCCACTTTACAAGGAGGGTTTCTAAATTGATTAGAAACAAAATACAACACATATAATGCCTACTTGATAATATATCATTTAAGCACAAGAAAGAGATTAATCTAACATTATTTCATTACCAAGAGGTTCAACCTTTCACCTAAGTAAAATGAAAATTAATTACTCATAGACAAGAAGAAGAAGAAGAAGAAGAAGAAGAATAATAATAATAATAATAATAATAATAATAATAATAATAATTTTAATTTAGAACAAAAGAAAACTACAACAAAATAAATAAATAACACAATAGCATGATCTTGATCTAATTCCTAAATGATCAGCCAAGGCTCCCTTTTATAGAGGATTAGGGATACAAAATAATAAGGGGGCTGATTCATGAGTGAGTGCATGAGTGGAAAATGAGTGAAAAATTATTGAGATTCTTTGTCTCAGAAATCATTTAGTGCTGAACTCATTACATTCATCATTTTATCACCAAGTGGTCTCCATGAAAGTTGTAGAGCTGCATCTTAACTTTCAAATACCGTTAGTTTGAGCCCAAAAGCATTTCTACAACTCAAGATATGGTCTGATTACTGTACACTGCTTAGGCCCAGCTACAGTTCCTCTATTCTGACTTGGAAGCCCAATATGACCTCTAAACAAAATGAAATGAGTCTTATGTCCTTCATGAAAGTTGTAGATATGGGCCTTAACTTGTAGATGCCAAAATTTTAGCCTAATTAAGTTCTTACAGCCTGAGTTATGCTCTGATTACTATACACTATTCAGGTTCCAATCACAAAACCTGTGTTTTGACTTTCAAGACTAATTAGCTCTACTAGATGTCTGATTTTGTCCTAGAGCTCTCATGAAAATTGTAGAACTCTCTTTTATCTTTCCTACAAGGTAAAATACATAATTATTAGACATCTAGAACTCAAGATGTGACCAAAATATAGAAACAGTGTAAGACGTAAATCTTGCTGAAAAAAAATCAATTAAGTCCAATTTGAGTTCAAACTTACAAAACATAACCAAGTTCAATCAATTAAATACATGAAGAGTGTAAATGACTAAAAATGAAGGTTTATTAATGTATCAAATATGTGATTATCAGTGGACAATGAAACAGAGATTGCACATCAATTGGCCCTTCTACATTATGCACTACATGATGAAAACCAAGGACAAGATGATGATGGATCTTCCATACGCCTTGGTCATTGCTAAAATCATAGACCAATACATTCTCAGCCTAAATGATGATGGTGTAATTGACCTTACTAGTCACAACAAATTTGGCAAAGCCACCTTCAACTGTATGCAAATCAAGAAGGTACATGAAGAATGAATTTATGGTAGAGGACGTGAGGTTGCAGCAGCAGCAGCTGGAGGTGCTGATGTACCTATGGAGGATGCCCTTGCTTCAAATCAAGACCAGATATTGGATGCCTTATCTAGTTTGCAAGCCCAACTCATAGATCTTCGGGTTTATCAAGAGCACAACAATGAGATTATCTATGATCGCCTCAGCTCCTTGGATGCTCACTTGGAAAGAATTGAGCGTCACTTTCAACCACCGGAGGATGACAAGCTTAGGCATGGATCCAGATTTGTTTAGCTAACTTTTTTTGATATATATTTCTGTTTTGGATCTAACAGTTAATGATTTATATTGTGAACATGTTTATAATTAATTTAAGCTCTATGATGCTTTTGATATGGCTATCATGTGGAAATGAATTTCTTATTTTGATTATACTGTCGCTTAATCTTACTAATGAATATTTGTTATCTAGCAATGGTTTTGGTTAAATTTATCTGTAATATGACTTCTCTCTTCGTCAAACTAAATTGTATATCTTTTTTATCATGATAAAATAGAGAGAAGTTTTTGGTTCATAAGACTTTGAGAAAAGGTAAATGAAATGTATAATGATTTTGGGATTACAATATTAAGGGGGAGCTGTGCAACTTTGAACTAATCACCTCTTGAAAAATAGAGGGGGAGTAAGTCTCAAATACCTTTTGTGAATTCTAATTTAATTGAACTAATGCTTTTCTCAAATGATTGTTTGTCATCATCAAAAAGGGGGAAAATGTGAATGGCAGTGGTTTTGATGATTAACAAACAAGAAATGATTGATTGCATGAAGATCAAGTTCCAAGTTTTGTCAACCTTAGCTTATAGGACTTAGGTCTTACGTGTAAAGGTAAATAGGAATCACACGAAGTTCAAACAAGTTTTAAAATCGTTAAATATGTTTCTTGATTAATGAAATGCCCAAATAAACTATTTTTGAATAACTAGTCTTGGTGGTAGTTCATTTGGATGAAAATTTGTTAAGTTTATATTTTGCAAAAATGACCCTTAGTCATTCATTTGTCCATTTCTTTAAAATATTTTTCAGTCTTGATCTGAAACTCATTTCATATAATAGTAAACTCAATGATCTTTCTAATGAGTGGTCATTTGTTTTAAACAGATAAGTAACAAAGGAGTTATGGTCTTTCAAATGTTTTCTGGTCAAAAACAGGGGTGGAATAACCGATTATGGAATATCCATAACCGGTTATTCACCAAGTCAGAAGCATAAACTTCTATTTATAAAAGACCATAACCGGTTATGACATTTTCATAACCAATTGTTCACAAAGTCAGAAGCGTAGGCTTCTGTTTTTTAAAAGACCATAACCGGTTATGGGATTTCTATAACCGATTATTGGCTGGTTTTAAAAACTCCCCGGTTAAGCAATAACCGATTATGGAATAGTGATAACCGGTTATCTGGGCAACCAGAAATAGATTTCTAGCTACTATAATTGACATTTAATGCCCTCCAACAATGATTCTTAAAGGCTTTGGGCTATAAATAAAAGTGTTTGTGCATTTATCATAAGTTGAAAAAACATTCTGAAAATCTTGGTTGATCATTAAATAGGAGTTTCATCATTTTTTCAATCAATATTCTATTTTGAGCTTCTAAAGTGTGAATCCTTGATACCCATAGAACTTCAATTTGTATTATTCTTGAAAGAGTTTCTTTTCATCTACACTTTTATTAATCTGTAAAAGATGGTGAGGCATCCCTTTAGAGAAAAAGGTGAGGTATCCTTTATTAGTAAAGAGGGTGAGATATCCCTCAAGGTTGTAAAGGGTGAGCTATCCCTTGAAGTTGAGGCTCAAGCACAAAGGGTGAGGTATCCCAAGGTGTGGTGAGTGCTCTATTGTGTAAAGGTTACAAGCACTTGTTGAAGCTTGAAGATATAGTGGAAAATCTTGGGTGATTACTTGAGGACTGGATGTAACCCACAAGTGGATTAGTGACTGAACTAGGATAAATCTTATGTTTAATCTTCTAAACTCATCTTTTTACATTTGTGCATTAATCTTATATGCTTGCTTGAATACTTTCTATCTTGACTTATTTATTTGTGAGTGAAGTGATCAATCTCATCTATCTATTCACTTCAATCAATCAATAGCTTCAATGAAAATTAATAATCAAGTGTTTTAAGAAAGATTTGCGAAAAAAATTTATATACTCAATTCACCACCCTCTTGAGTATTAAGGCCACTTGGTTTACCAAGCATTTGCAAGATTTGAAGAGAAGAAATTTTTTAAAGTTTGGATTACATCAAGAAGCCTAAGGACTAGAATTGATGACGGCAAAATCATGTCCAAGTTCTTCAAGTTTAGCTTATAAGACCTAGATTTTGTGTAAAGGTAAATATGAATCACACTGAGCTCGAATATGTTTTTAAAATCTTTACAAATGACTCTTACATGCTAAAATATCCAACAAACATGTTTTGAAAAACTAGTCTTAGTAGTAGTTCAAATTTTTTTAAAAAAAATAGCTAAGTTTGTGTTTTGTAAAACTGACCTTTGGTTACTATTTTGATCAAATCTTTCAAAATATTTTGAGTCTTGATCTAAAGCTTATTTCATATGAAAGTAAACTTAATGATCTTTCCAATGAGTGGTTATTTGTTTTAAATGGATAAGTAACAAAAAAGTTATGATCTTACAAAGGTCTCTTTGTCAAAAAGAGGGTGCAATAATCGATTATGAAATATCCATAATCGGTTATTCACCAAGTTAGAAGCATAGGCTTCTATTTTTTAAAAGACCATAATCAGTTATGATATTTTCATAACCAGTTATTGGCTAGTTTTTAAAAACTCTTGGTTAGGCAATAACTGTAACACCCTCCTCAGGGTATCACATGTCTGACTCCCGACTCATAATTTGAAAAGAAGTTCGCACAAAGTTTGAGTTATAAAAGATGGGTTTTAAAATTCCTTCTTTACTGAAACATAAACTTATGAAAATTTATAAGTAATACGAAAAAATATATTAAAACAGATTCATATACACTATTGACCCAATTGTACCATTTAACAATTTAAAGAGAAATATAACATTTACCGACTTTTTTTTTAAACTTTTTAACACAAATAGTAGTAACCCCATGATAGGTTCTACTTAATAGCACGGTATAACACTAACATTAAATCTTAACATACTCGTTCCTTCTTTTGTATCAACTTGATGCATCAGAACTTTACTCCTTGTCTACCCGGCACATCTTCGAACTTGAGATAGTCACTTTTCAATGTTTCCATCAATCTCTGAGTATCTACCACCCGTTATGTCTAAGACAACTCATTCCTTCTACTGTATAATTTTAACAATACAGACAAAGCAAAACAATATAACAAAGAGGTGAGATCACCTACACCAATACCAACATGGCAGCACAGAGATAACACAAACAGTAATATCATACAGATAAATCATACCACAATTATGATCATGCCATCAACATTAATCAACTATCATCATCCAATCATTTATCAATTCAATTATCATAAACAATAATTATGATAATGCCCTCAGCATTATCATCATCATCATCTTCCAAGTATTCAAAACAATTGTCATAACCAATATTTCTCAATTAATATATCACACAGATATAAATGTTCAGATTATGCATGTACACAAGACTCGATTTCCTACTCCATGGAGCTAAAACTCAAGTCGGAGAAATGATCGAAAAGATCTGTCGGTACCACATGCCTCAGACCACGTGCTATAATCCTCATTTTGATTTTTGCATATCTACCATATACACGACAGTCTTTATCAGATCTTGATTAAGAATAGTGTCTCGGTCAGGATCATCGGTGTGTCGCGTCAGTCTAACCCACGGTTACAGTAGAGTGACTCACTGCCCACTGTAGGCAACCCGCACCCCGATGCCCCCAAGGTCAACGAGTGACCTACACTACGCATATCGCACCCACTCAAGAGGTGTACGTTTCTCCTAGGCAATTAGCCTTATCCAGTCCATCGGACCATTCCAATGCATGTATAATGCACCAAAAACCAAATCATAGATAGAATATCAATCACAGGTTTAACTCATAATTTTTCAAAATATATGTTATACAATACACTAATATCTTAGTACAAGTCCAACCACAAGGGTCATACTTTTCAATTTCATTTGTTCAATTTATATCATAAGTTTCAACGCATATTTTTCCAATACGTAAAGTGCCCTAAATACCAAATACAGGCATCTCTTTCCAATGCATACAAAATACATCAAAAGCCAATCGTAGGCAAACTCGTCATTTTCTCACACATTGTTCATACACTGTTTTGGCAGTAATCATTATGTTATCATGTTTTTATAGTCATAAAACACTTCTGTCATATTTTTACAATCGCATAGTAATTCTGTTACGTTTTTACAATTCAAAAACATTTCTATTATTGATGTGTGTGAAACAACATCATGTTTTGTTCTTGTTTTACATGCATTCTTGAGCATTTTAGGCATTTTAGTTTCCCTTTTTAGTTAGTTTTTTCCTTAGTTCGGATAACTGCGGTGTTTTTGGTGTTCTTGTGTAGGATTAGTGCTAAATTGGCCTTGGAATGGATGGAAAGCTTGTGTGTTTGAAGCTGGAGCTTAATGGATAGTAATAAAGGTGCAAAAAGGCCATTCCAGAGGGATCCACAGCCTGCCCGTGGATCAAACCACGGCCATGGATCGAGGGACAACTTAAAAAAGGAAAAGAGAATTCCAGAGAGTTCCAAGGCCTGGCCGTGGAACCATCCACGGCCGTGGAACTCAAATGATCAGAAACTTGGCCTGTGGCAGAGACATCCACAGCCTAGCCGTTGAATGATCCACGGCCGTGGATCGCAGTGCGTAGCAGAATTTTAGTTTTTATTTTTATTTCTTTTGGGGGCTTTTTAGCCAATTAAAACCCTAAGCTATAAATAGATGTTCTGAATACATTGAGGGGGTTCTAATTGGTTTTCAAGGAGGCACATTGGAGGCTTTGGCTCTTGATCTTCATCTTTCTCCCTTCTTCTTCCATTGTTACGGGTTTGGGATATTTTTAAGTTTGATTTTTGATTTCTTCTTCTCTATGTCTGAGTAGTTTCTTTTGTTTCTAGGATTGGGCAATGCTCTTTGATACAATGATAATGATTAATTGATGTTTTTTCCCCTTTTATTGATCTTGATTGTTCATTGATTCAATTCTTATTCCTCTTATTCATGTGAATTTGCTGGCCACTTATTTGCATCTCATAGGCATTTAGGGATGTACTGAGAGGTGAACCTAGGTGTTGGAACCATAAGAATTGAACTTAAGGTCTAAATCATGAGAGTAGTTTTAGCCTTTCGAGGATTCAATGAATTACCACAAAGCGTAATGGGTTCAATTTAAATTCAATTACCACGAGAGTAGGAATTGGTTTAATTGGGCACGGATCTTGTATCTTGAGAAAGAACATTAACTAATTTAGGGTAATTCACCTTCAATTGAATTTCAGATTTAATAAAAGGGTTGTCAATTAGGATTTATCTTGTATCATTGTGGTATCCCAATCTTGGAAGCTTTCTTGAATCAGAATATCTTTCTTGATAAATTGTTGTTTTTGTTCTTAATTTTGCACTTTAATAATTATTTACTTAATTGCTTGGTTACTACATTCTTATCAATCAACGATTTTATCCCCTTTGTTTAATTTAATTGAATTAATTAATTAATTGGTATTCATAGACACAGTCCCTGTGGATTCGATCTTTTTATTACTTGATGACGAAATCGTACACTTGCGGATTTCACGCATCAAGTTTTTGGCGCCGTTGCCGAGGACTGTGTTTTTCTTGAATATTAATTTAATTTTTAATTTAATTATTTTAAACCTTTTTCTTTTATTTGGTTCTTACGTTCTTGATTTCTCTTTGACTCTCTGCAGGTAATTTCTCTTGTTTATGCAAAGTACTAGACATTCTGGGATTCTCATTGAAGCAGATCTTGAAATTGAAAGGACTTTACGTAGAAGGAGAAGACAACAAAGGTAAAGAGTAAGAGAAAAATCTGAACCAACACTTGTCATGGAAGCAGCTGAAGATAATAAACCGTTAAAAGAGTATGCAGCCCCTAATGCTCGGGGTTTGCGATCTGGGATTGCTCGGCCAGACATTGAAGCTAGGCACTTCACCATACCTCCTGCCCTACTTTCTATGATAAGGCAGAACCAGTTTGGAGGATTGCCGTCAGAGGATCCTAATGATCATGTGGATATGTTCTTGGAGTTTTGTGAGACCCTCAAGATCGAAGGCGCCTCTGTTGATGCAATTCGTCTCCGCTTGTTTCCTCTATCATTGAGAGATAGAGCTAGAGCTTGGCTGAAGTCTGTTCCTGCTGAGACGATAACTACTTGGGACCAATTGGAGCAAGCCTTTTTGGATAAATTCTTTCCACCTTCCAAGACTGCTCACCTAAGGACCCAAATCACAAGCTTTGTTCAGAAAGATGGCGAGTCATTGTCAGAAGCTTGGGATAGATATAAGGCTTTGTTGGAAGCCTGCCCACACCACGGGTTAAAAAATTGGTTGATCGTCCACACCTTCTACAATGGTTTAGAATATTCTTCGAAGGTGTCTCTTGACTCCGCAGTTGGTGGAGCTCTGATGAATAGAAGGCTCACAGAGGCTTATGAGATAATTGAGAGTGTAGCTTCAAATCATCACCAATGGGCCAATGAAAGAGGGCATAACCCGAGAAAGCTCTCGGGAGGTAAGTTTGAGGTAGATGGTGTTGATTTAATTATGTCAAAGTTTGATTCTTTGAATAAATGTTTTGACATGCTTGAGAAAGCTCATGTTAATGCCATAGGTGCCTCTAACAATTTTTGTGAGATTTGTGGAGCACAGGGACATATTGGTGCTGAATGTCAAGTTGGAATGGGATCCTCACATGGTACACCGGTGGAGCAAGTGGAATCATGCCACAATTTCCATGACTTCAACCAAAAGGGGAGGAATGATCTGTATTCTCAAACTTACAACCCTGGTTAGAGGTCACATCCTAACTTCTCTTACTGGAATAGTCAGTACCAAGCTGGGTAAGGTAATGCTAAACCCTTTTCTGGAGTCCCACAGGTACAGAAATCTAGACTTGAGTCTCTTCTTGAGAATTTTGTTGAGAGCCAGTCTAAGCAGAATGAGGAGTTTCGGCACCATGGGCAAGTTGTGACTGAGGCAATTAAAGAGTTGTCAGCTAAGGTTGACAATTTAGCCATTCATAATAAGATGTTGGAAACCCAGATTGCCCAACAAGCAAGCACTTCTCTTAGGCAGCAAGGTAAGTTTCCTGGTCAACCTGAAGTCAACCCAGGCAATGAACATTGTAAGGCTGTGAGTTTGAGGAGTGGAAAAAGGTTAGAGGATCCTAGGGGTAATGGGGAGAGTAACAAAGATGTGGGGCATGAGGAAAAAGAGACTAAGGCACAACCCTTAGAAGAGGAGGAAATCACTGAGAAGGTGTCTAAGTATGTACCCCCTGAACCTTACCAACCCCCAGTTCCCTTCCCTCAAAGATTGGCTAAGGCGAAGTTAGATAAGCAGTTTGGGAAGTTCTTAGAGGTTCTTAAGAAATTGTACATAAATGTACCCTTCACTGAGGCGTTAAAACAAATGCCTACCTATGCTAAGTTTCTTAAGGACATCCTGTCTAATAAGAGGAAGCTAGAAGACTATGAGACAGTAGCTTTAACTGAGGAGTGTAGTGCCTTAATTCAAAATAAATTGTCTCCTAAGTTAAAGGATCCAGGTAAATTCTCTATTCCCTGTTTGATTGGCAACACTAACTTTGATAAAGCTCTGTGTGATTTGGGGGCTAGTGTTAGTCTTATGCCCTTTTTTGTGTGTAAGAAGTTGGAGGTGGGTGAGCTAAAACCCACAACTATCTCACTGCAATTGGCGAATCGGTCCGTCAAATATCCTGTAAGCATCTTGGAGGATGTTCTTATCCGTGTTGGTAAGTTTTTCATACCTGCTGATTTTGTTGTGCTTGAAATGGAGGAGGATTCCCAAATCCCCATTATTCTTGGTAGGCCTTTCTTAGCTACTGCTGGTGCTATAATTGATGTTAAGAATGGCAAATTGTCTTTAACTGTTGGTGATAATAAAGTTGAGTTTGATATTTCTAAATCTATTAAACAACCTTCTTTTGAGGACTCTTGTTATAGGGTTGATTTATTGCACCAGGTGGTGGAGGAAGAGTCCACCATAATTCATTTGGAAGATCCATTGGAAATATGCTTGGTTGGTGGCGGTTCTCTTGATTCTGGAGGAGAGGTAGTTGAGTATGCCCGCTTGTTGGAGGCAACCTCAAAAATTCCTCCTAGCAAAGCCAAGGTGGAAAGGCTTGAACCAAAGCCTAAGTCTGAAGATTGGGAAGAGGAAAAGGCTCCTAAGGTAGAACTTAAAACTCTTCCTTCCATTCTCAGGTATGAGTTTCTTGGTCCCAACTCTTCTTATCCTGTCATTGTTAGTGCTAGCTTGAATGAGTTAGAGACTAAGAAATTGCTAAGGGCTCTTAGGATGCATAGAAAGGTCATAGGTTATACTCTTGATGATATTACAGGCATAAATCCTTCCTTTTGCATGCATAGAATTTTGATGGAACTTGAGCATAAACCCTCTGTAGAGCATCAACGTAGGTTGAATCCTAATATGAAAGAGGTTGTTAAAAAAGAGGTACTTTAGTTGCTTGATGCTGGGGTAATTTACCCAATTTCTGATAGTGAATGGGTTAGTCCTGTGCATGTGGTTCCTAAGAAATGAGGGATGACTGTAATTGAAAATGAGAAAAATCAATTGATTCCCACTAGGACAGTCACAGGTTGGAGGATGTGCATTGATTATAGAAAGTTGAATAGTGCAACTAGGAAAGATCACTTCCCTCTTCCCTTCATTGATCAGATGCTTGAGAGGCTAGCTAGGCATACACACTTTTGTTACTTAGATGGTTATTCAGGATTCCACCAAATCCCTATTCATCCTAGTGACCAGGAGAAAACCACATTTACTTGCCCTTATGGCACTTTTGCCTATAGGAGAATGCCATTTGGTTTATGTAATGCCCCTGCTACTTTCCAGAGATGCATGACTGCAATATTTTCTGAATTTATTGAAAACATCATGGAAGTTTTTATGGATGATTTTTCAGTATATGGTACTAACTTTGATGATTGTTTGTTTAATTTGTCTAAGATTTTGCAGAGATGCGAGGAGGTTAATCTTGTCTTGAATTGGGAGAAGTGTCATTTTATGGTACAAGAGGGGATAGTGCTTGGACTTCTGGTCTCTGGGAAAGGAATTGAGGTGGATAAGGCAAAAATTGAAGTGATTGAGAAGTTGCCTCCACCGGTGAATGTGAAGGGAGTGCGAAGTTTCTTAGGACATGCCGGTTTTTACCGGAGATTCATTAGAGATTTTTCTAAAATTGCTAAACCTTTGTCTAATCTCTTAGTGAAGGATGTTCCATTTAATTTTGATAGTGATTTTTTGAATGCCTTTTGCAGGTTGAAAGAGGCCTTGATCACTGCTCCCGTTTTGCAAACACCGGATTGGAATTTACCTTTCGAGGTCATGTGTGATGCCAGTGACTATGCCGTAGGAGCTGTGGTGGGGCAAAGAAAGTTCAAGAAAGTGCATGCAATTTACTATGCTAGCAAGACACTTGATGGAGCTCAAGCAAACTATGCCACTATAGAGAAAGAGTTGCTAGCGGTAGTTTTCGCTTTTGAGAAGTTCAAGTCCTATCTAGTGGGTTCAAAGGTGACTCTATACACTGATCATTCGGCACTTAGGTATCTCATGAGCAAGAAGGAAGCAAAGCCTCGACTAATCCGTTGGATTCTACTTCTCCAAGAATTTGGTTTGGAGATTTTGGATAGAAAAGGGACAAAAAATCAAGTGGCAGATCATTTATCAAGGCTTGAGCAACCGGTGATTGGGGACAGCGAATTGCCTATTGATGATTCTTTCCTGGATGAGCAATTGTTTGCAGTTTTTGTGGAGAGTGCTCCTTGGTATGCTGACTATGTGAATTATTTAGTTAGCAAGGTTTTACCTCCTGAGCTTAACTATCAGCAGAGGAAGAAGTTCTTCTCCGATCTGAAAAATTTTGTGTGGGATGACCCATACATATACCGGAGGTGTGCTGATGGTATTTATAGGAGATGTGTCTCCGAGGAAGAGGCTCTGAGTATATTGAGTTGTTGTCACTCTACATCCTATGGAGGACATGCTAGTGCTTCCAAGACAGCAGCCAAAGTTCTTCAGTCTGGTTTCTTTTGGCCTCATGTTTTCATAGATGCTCAGAATTACGTGTTATCATGTGATCCATATCAGAGAGCTGGAAGTATCTCCAAGAGGCATGAGATGCCAATGAATACTATTCTTGAGGTGGAAATATTTGATGTTTGGGGAGTTGACTACATGGGCCCTTTTCCATCCTCCTGCAATAATAAGTTCATTCTGGTAGCTGTTGATTACGTATCTAAGTGGGTGGAGGCCATTTCGTCTCCAACAAGTGATGCAAAGACCGTGATCAAGCTATTCAAGAAGATCATTTTCCCAAGGTTTGGAGTTCCTATGGCTATGATAAGTGATGGAGGTTCACATTTCATTGAGAGACAATTTGAGAACCTTTTGAAGAAGTATGGAGTCACTCATAAGGTTGCTACACCTTACCATCCTCAGACTTCTGGCCAAGTAGAGATATCTAATCGAGAAATCAAGAGTATTCTGGAAAAGACTGTGTCTAGCTCAAGAAAGGATTGGTCTTTGAAGCTTGATGACGCTCTTTGGGCTTACCGTACTGCTTACAAGACTCCCATTGGGATGACACCCTTTCGACTGATTTATGGGAAGCCCTGCCATCTACCCGTTGAGCTTGAAGATAAAACCTTTTGGGCTATTAAGCTTCTGAATTTTGACTTAAAAGCGACAGGAGAAAAGAGAAAGCTTCAACTTCATGAGCTTGATGAGCTGAGATTAGATGCTTATGAGACTGCCAAGTCATACAAGGAAAGAACCAAGAGGTGGCATGACAAGTATATTCTTCATAGAGAGTTTCGTGAGGGAGAACTGGTGCTTCTTTTCAATTCTAGATTGAAACTCTTTCCGGGAAAACTTAAGTCAAGATGGTCGGGGCCATTTTTGGTAAAGAAAGTGTTTCCCTATGGTGCTGTAGAAGTTTGGAATGAAGAGCGAGGGACTTTCAAAGTTAATGGTCAGCGGTTGAAGCACTATTTAGCGGAGGAGCGACTTGAGAGGAGGATGAACATTGCCCTCCGTGACCCAACTGCAAAGTGATGCGAGCATAGGAGTCGAGCTTATGACTTTAAACAAGTGCTTCTTGGGAGGCAACCCTTGTTTTCTTGTTTTTCTGTTTTATTTCATCTTTTTCTTTTAATTTTGTGTGTTAGATTGTTGTTTTGATGTTTGTCTTTTGAATTTTGTTTAGGTTTGACCCCTTTTTGAAGACATATTTAGAAGAAGAGAGAGGTCAGACGGTTCCACATTCTGCCTGTGGAAAATTCCATGGCCATGGAATGCAAACCAGAGGAGAAGGTATAAGTCAGATAGTTCCACGGCCTGGCCGTGGAATGATCCACGGCCGTGGAACTCTCTGTTTCAAAAAAAAAAAAAAAGAGAGAGAAAAGTCAGAGAATTCCACGGCATGGTCGTGGAATAATCCACGGTCGTGGAACTCTCTGATTCAAAAAAAAAAGGGGGGGCAGAAGTCAGTAGCTTCCACGGCCTGGCCGTGGAACTATCCACGGTCGTGGATCGCTGCTGCCCAGTTTCAAAAACCATGGTCCCTTCTCCCCCTCCTTCATTTCACCATTTCCTTTCTTCTTCTTCTCTCCCTTAACCTCCGTACCCATCCTCCCAAACTTCCAATATACCTTCTTTCCCTCATAACCACACGTTCACCTTCTTCTTTCCCCCTCTCAAAGACGACCCTTCACCCCTAGTCTCCCTCATTCTCCTTCTTTTTCTCTACCATGACCACCATAACCAAACCTTTAAAACCATAACTTTTCTCCACAAACTCCCTTTTTCTTCCATTTTTTCTACTCTTGCTCACCTCCCTACTCTCTCCTTAACTGATCTTTCCTTCTGATTTAGAAATCCCCAAATTTTGCAAAAACCCCATACCTGATCTGATTCAAAAAAAAAAAGAGAGATTTTTTGCTTTGTGCTTGACTGTGAGTTAGTGTGGGTTGGAAGGATGACGAACAAGCGTCAGAGGGGAGAAGCTGGTTCAAGTTCAAGGACACGGGGAAGAAGCAATGTTGCTCCAAGAGGTAACCCCCCTAATCCCCATGGTTTTAATTTTAGGGATAATGAGCAGAGAGATCGTTACAATGTGTTAGTAAATAGGAGGATAGTTAGCACTAGGTATATGGATGATGTGTTCTTGATACCTTAGGCTTGCGTGATGACTTTGATTGGATACTTGATAGGGCTGGATGGACTTATTATTTGAATTTAAAGTGTCCCACTTACACTGAGCTTACCTTGGAGTTTCTTAGTTCTGTTGAGGCTCATATCCTTCAAGAGGAAGGTTGCTCTGAAGGCCGGATCACTTTCCGGCTGTTCAATAATGAACATTGCTTAAATTAGAAAGAGTTTAATGAGATTTTTGGATTGCCTGCTGGGGGGAAAGGAGGCACCCAAGTGGTTTTTTCGTAATTTCTTTTTGGGCTGATGCTTCTTCTGGGATGGGTACATATGATTCTTCAAACTGTAAGGCATCTTTTCTGCCAAATCCTTGCCTTCGCTATCTCCACCGTATCATGGCTCATACTCTATTTGGAAGTGGGGATAGTGATGGCAATGTCTGTGCTGATGAACTTGCTTTTATGTGGGCCATTCTTAATGATGTTAAAATGGATACTGGATCTTTTCTTGTAAGGCATCTACTTAGGGTGGGTAGAGCCCAATCTGGGACAATCGTTATTGGTGGGTTAATCACAGCGATTGCCAATTTCTTTGAATATGATTTAGATGGTCTGGAGGCAGTTAGAGGTAATTCTAGGATTGATATTGAGTCTTGTTTAGCTATTAAGATGATTGTTAAAGAGGACGAAATTTACTGCCTCCGCTTGAATGATAGAGCTCAACCCCTACCCCTTTCTAACCCACCTGCTATCACTGTGCACAACCGTGCAAATTGGTGCACTCTTGGGAGTGTGATAAATGATCCAATTAATGTTCAGCACCCTCTTCGCCCTCCACCAAGGGCAGGCCCCTCTCGTCTTTCTTCTTCTTCTTCTTTTGCAGGTCCTTCCGAGGATGGTCTCACACGGATTTATACTTCTCTGGAGGCTCTTCATGCTGAGCAGGCGCAGCAGTGCCACATGCTAGAGGAGCTTCGTCAGCAGGGTCAGGCTACTGATGGCCGCCTGCAGACCTTGGAGGGGACAGTTCAGAGTATGGAGAGCATGATGCGGGCCATTCATGATTGGCATTTGAGTCAAAACCATTTTCCACCACCGCAGTGAGTTTATTTCTTTTCTCCCTTCTCTAGTTTTAGATTTTTACATTGGGGACAATATAGGTTCTAAGCTTGGGGGGTATTTTCATTTTCATTTTCTTATTTTCATTTTAGATCATTAGTTTCATGCATTTTCATGTCTTGTTATGCATTGCATTTTCATGTTGCATTTTCACACCATCATATCTCTTGGGTTTTTGGTTGAACTTGTGCCCCTCTCTTTTGAGGATTTTGAGATGGTATTGATTTGGAACCCAATTGTTGATTCTTGTGATTGGCTACAGGCATTGTTTTAATTGATGGTGGAGGTGATCTTTTGATAGTTGATAATTAGCATATGTTCTTTGAATTTGTGCTTCTTATTGAATTTTTAAATCTCTAAATGTGAGTTTTGAGCCTATTTGGGACTTATGCACTGTATGATTTTTGTTCCCATTCTTTGTGTTGAGTGATATTCCTCATTGATCTTGTGCTCTAGAACTTGATTTGAAACCTTTTTTAGGCGAAATTTTTGGTTGCATGCTTGAATGTGATTAAGGCATTTTAGGTATTTTTTTGGCCTTCTGAAATTGTTACACTTTCATCCTCTAGTTGCCCATTTTGAGCCTATTGCATACTTGTTTTCTTGATACCTATGTTGAAACATTGTTGGTTATCATTTAGAATATTAAATGGAGTGAATTGGGTTTGAAAGTTGTGAAGTTGTGTTGAGAATCATATGTTTTTGACCTTTCCCTTTCTCAAGTGAAAAAAAAAGAAGAAGAAAAAATCATGAGATAAAAGGTTGAAAAGGATTAAGAGAAAGAAAGGAAAGAAAAGTAAAGAAAAAAAATGTTTGGAATTGTGGAGTTATGTTTTTGAATGAAAACAAAAATGAATTACCTTTGCTCCATTTATGTTCTATTGTATTTCTGGTGCTTATTGAAAATTTGGTTAGCCCTTGTCATACCTTACTTTCTCTACCTTACCTATCATCATTCCCATGGCCCCATTACAACCCTTGAAAGACCTTTTGATTCTTGCATGCATGCTGATTATTAATGGAAATTTGGTTTCTTATCAAGCATATGGAAGTGCATTTTCTTTGATGGATTTTGAGCGTATGGTTTTCACCCTTAAACACTTTGAGTGTGGTTAGTGGAGTGAACTTAATTCAATCAGTGAGGATGCATGATTTCTGAAAACTTAGCCTCTAATTGGACTTGATTTTGATTACCTCTCAGATACTTGGTTTGCCTTAGCCTATTATTTGGATATTGTTTTCTCGGGTTCCTTATTCATTATTGTCTCCTGATTCCACATCTTAGTTTGACATTAATTATTGCTTGGGGACAAGCAAAGTCTTAAGCTTGGGGGGATTTGATGTGTGTGAAACAACATCATGTTTTGTTCTTGTTTTACATGCATTCTTGAGCATTTTAGGCATTTTAGTTTCCCTTTTTAGTTAGTTTTTCCCTTAGTTCGGATAACTGCGGTGTTTTTGGTGTTCCTGTGCAGGATTGGTGCTAAATTGGCCTTGGAATGGATGGAAAGCTTGCATGTTTGAAGCTGGAGCTTAATGGATAGCAATAAAGGTGCAAAAAGGTCATTCCAGAGGGATCCACAGCCTGCCCGTGGATCAAACCACGGCCATGGATCGAGGGACAACTTAAAGAAGGAAAAGAGAATTCCAGAGAGTTCCACGGCCTGGCCGTGGAACCATCCACGGTCGTGGAACTCAAATGATCAGAAACTTGGCCTGTGGCAGAGATATCCACGGCCTGGCCGTTGAATGATCCACGGCCGTGGATCACAGTGCGCAGCAGAATTTTAGTTTTTATTTTTATTTCTTTTGGGGGCTTTTTAGCTAATTAAAACCCTAAGTTATAAATAGATGTTCTGAATACATTGAAGGGGTTCTAATTGGTTTTCAAGGAGGCACATTAGAGGCTTTGGCTCTTGATCTTCATCTTTCTCCCTTCTTCTTCCATTGTTATGGGTTTGGGATGTTTTTAAGTTTGATTTCTGATTTCTTCTTCTCTATGTCTGAGTAGTTTCTTTTGTTTCTAGGATTGGGCAATGCCCTTTGATACAATGATAATGATTAATTGACGTTGTTTTCCCTTTTATTGATCTTGATTGTTCATTGATTCAATTCTTATTGCTCTTATTCATGTGAATTTGCTGACCACTTATTTGCATCTCATAGGCATTTAGGGACGTACTGAGAGGTGAACCTAGGTGTTGGAACCATAAGAATTGAACTTAAGGTCTAAATCACGAGAGTAGTTTTAGCCTTTCGAGGATTCAATGAATTACCACAAAGCGTAATGGGTTCAATTTAAATTCAATTACCACGAGAGTAGGAATTGGTTTAATTGGGCACGGATCTTGTATCTTGAGAAAGAACATTAACTAATTTAGGGTAATTCACCTTCAATTGAATTTCATATTTAATAAAAGGGTTATCAATTAGGATTTATCTTGTATCATTGTGGTATCCCAATCTTGGAAGCTTTCTTGAATCTAAATATCTTTCTTGATAAATTACTGTTTTTGTTCTTAATTTTGCACTTTAATAATTATTTACTTAATTGCTTGGTTACTACATTCTTATCAATCAACAATTTTATCCCCTTTGTTTAATTTAATTGAATTAATTAATTAATTGGTATTCATAGACACAGTCTCTGTGGATTCGATCTTTTTATTACTTGACGACGAAACCGTACACTTGCGGATTTCACGCATCAGTTATATTTTCACAATTACGTAAAAATATTCTATCATTATTTAATCACGTAGTGATTATTCAATAATATTTTCAATAGTGTAAAATATTTAAACGCTTTCCAAATCGCGTAGAAATATTTTAACATTTTTCAAATTGCGTAAAAATATGTTAACATTTTTCAAATCTCGTAAAAATATTTTACTGTATTTCAAATCATTTTTAAGATACGTAAAATATTTTTCATCATAATTTCATTACAGAAAATATTTCTTAACCTTGAAAATTCCTTTTTAACTTTTCTCAAAATAATATAACTTTGTATTTTATTTTTCATATTTTCCTTATTCAAGAAAATCTTTTTTCACATTTCTTAATTCAAGAAATCCTTTTCCAAAATATAATTCACAAAATCACTTTTCCATTGATATAAATCAACGTTTTCAAAACTTAACATTTTCTAACGTACTTCAAAACTCAAAAATAAGTTATACGTTTGTAGATTTTCATAATACCACTATATTCTTCATTTTTCCCAAATCATTTCCAAACACAACCTTCTTCAAAATAAATTGAAGTTCGAAAACATTTTTTATTACAAAAACTTAATTTCTCAAGTGGTTAAAATGCTCTGATTCCCTTTTCAAATTCCTTGTATTAAATCAATTATATTTTCACTTGAAAAATTACTTTGTTTCATCAAAATCTAAGCATTATAAGCCTTCAAAAATGTGGACATGACTATTGAAAATTATCAAAACATTTTTCCTTTTAAATTGATATTGTTTTACACAAACAAAACCATTAAAATTTTATTTTCAAAACCAAAGTACCGATGGTTATAAAAACCAAACCCATTTATTCAAATTCATTTTTACTTTCTTTGCAAATCCTTTTTCACTTTCTTTGCAAATCCTTAAAATCAACGTTTGCCCGTTTCATTCAAAACTCATGTTTAGAAAAATACTCAGGATCTTTTTACACAAAATAAATCAATAAAAATTCCTCAAAGACCGTATTCTTGTTCTCTTGAAAAACAAACCCTTTGTTTATTTTCCATACTCTTCAAATCATTCAATTTAATCATTCATGAAAATATAATTTTGTGAACACCAAATTGGTTGGTGTCTTGGCCAAAAATTTGTTAAAGTTTAAGAACTAAAAATTAACTCCATTGTTCTTGAAAATTTTCAATAAAAACCCTAGTTTTGGAAACTCAAAACCGTGACCTTCTCTATGGTCTTTGGAGCCAAAATTTCTTGTTTTATCATACTTTCATCATAATATATTCAATATATCTTCATCATGCATATCATAAGCATACCATATAAGCAAATAAAAATCATACTAAGCATGCATACACAAGTAAATCATGCAAAGCATATCAAGCATAGACAAAAATAATCAAAGCACATAACACACACAAATTATTTCATGACCATGGATATGAATCCTCACATGGATTCACCATCCATCAAATATAAAACCATCTCTCACCACCATGCTTGGTTGGTGAGATGGATCTCCCTCTTACCTCTTGAAGATCCTCAAAAGCTTCTTGATTTGCTTCTTTTTCCAAGTCCTTCACCACCAAAGGCTTCTCAAATACAAAACAAAATACATAGAAATTAGTATACTAAGCTTGATTAAGAGAAACCATGGATCAAACATGGTTTAGAACATAAAAAAGAGAGAAGAAATGAAGTTTCCTTACACTTCACTACAAATATCCTATAACTTGGCTCTTGAAGAAAGTCCATGAAAATGAATGATTTAGAGAAAGTCTTCAACATGAAAGTTGCTTAGAATATCATGTAGATTCAAGATCTATGGTTGGATGAAATTAAAAAGTGATGGAAGGTGGTCTTGATGGTCATGGCCGAAACATAGAGGAGAAGAGAGGAGAGAAAATTTTCTAAGGTTAGCTTCTGGAAATTGACAAAAAAAGACCAAGAATGAGTAATAATGATGGTCTTCCACTTTGCTATCCTCTTAAGGCACCAAAAATCGTGCCCCCCTCCAAACACTCTTCTAAGGATGCAAACAAATCAATAATAATGCATGTTGACCAAGACAAAGTGATAGAAAATGATAGGAATTGATTTGTAATAATTTGCCTCACAAATGGATGCATTGCCGTGGAGAGTGAGTGAGAAATGAGTGAATTATTTGAACAAAAGATTTGGTACTAAGTCATTGAGAGAAAAGGTGATAAAGTGAGATAGCAAATGAATTTGAAATGATTTTTGGCCCCCTTTTTTCCTTGCATGGCTATGGGAAGCACTTGGAGAAGCCACCAAATTTGACTTAGTCTTACTTTGTTCAATTAAATACATTCTACTATATATCACAAAGATATGATAATTTAGAGTAATTTTGCTTTTCATTGCCGTAGAGATGCAAAGGAAATGAGCCACCAAAATTGACTTACTTTTATTTAGCTTTCTTGAATTATTGTTAGAAGAATGACCAAGTAAAATGAGTAAAGGAATTGGCCCCCTTTAGAGTGCATGGTCGTAGCTTGCATGGAGAGAAAGAAGAAAATATTTTTGCTTTAGGAAAATGACCAATAATTATGTATAATTGATCAAGACATCTAATAATGACATAAAGTTTTTTTTTTTCTTTAGCTCCAAAATGAAGCTTAAAAACCGTCCCCGCCTTCAATCTTGCTTCTTCAAAGTTGTCATCTTTTTCAAGCCATTATTTGAAGCATTTCTAGCCATTAATTAATTCAATGGTTAGGATTTAGGTATACTTTTGATTAGAAGACTAAATCTAGGTCATTGGATCTTTCTCCTTTAAATCCTAGCCATTAGATGTGTCTCCAAAATAAAGGGTCAAGATTACTCCTTCTTACTTTTAATCCAAGGGTTATAATTAGTCATAGCCTTTTTAGAAGACTAAATCTCCACCATTGATTAAATCCAAATCCAATGGTCATAAATGGTCCTTGTCACTTTATAAGACTAAATCTTCACCGTATATTAAATCTAAATCCAATGGTTATAAATGGTCTCTGTCACTTTTCAAGACCAATTCTACACCGTTGATTAAATCGACGGTTGATATCAAAGCCTTCCTAACCAAGTTTATTCTCACACCATTGATTAAATTAATGGTGATTATCCAATGCTTCTTTATTAAGTTTGTTTCTTAACCATTGATTAAATCAATGGTTAATCTTGAAACTAAGTATTCTCATCCAAGGGTACAAATCAAGTCAAGCCCTCTTTGTTGACTACGCAGTATAATTTTTATTATTTTTATCTGCTATAACCCTACAAATAATATTTTTACTGTATTTTTATCACCTGATAAATAAATACAGTACAAAACACAGTAAAAGAAAATTATAAAAATTGTTTTCAGATTCAGATTTAGTAAGATCCCCTGTCTCCATCTAAAATTCAGATTCAGATTCATATTTCTTATCCGTAGAAAAAATTTTACTTTGAGGGACCCACCTGGGCCCACTTATGGCCAACTGGGCCCACATAGGATCACCTAGGCCCATATACAGAAAAAAAAATTCATTATCATCCACAAAAATTACAAATATTAGAAAACACACAAATATCAAATCAGATCACATAAAATAATTAAAACCTAACGGTAAAAATTAAATTACGTAAAGTTTTTCCCGGCCCGAAAATTTTTATTTTCCTGACACGGAGTAAATCACTCAAAACGATCAAATACGCTGACGGGATAATCAAAATAATTTTACAGCATCCAAAAATTACTAAATAGTAAAATTCTATTAACTGTCAAAATTACTGTTTACAAGATAGGAAATTTTGAGGTGTTACATTATTCCCCCTCTAAAAAGAAATTTCTTCCTCAAAATTTAATAACTATGATTTCACACCCTCAGAATAAATATGAACATTACTCATTTATCTTATTTTCCAATTCCCATGAAGCTTCCTCTCTTACATCTTGCTATACTATTCTAACCAACAAAATCTCTTTGCTGAGGTTCAACTTCTCCTGATCAAACAGATATCTCAGACTCCTATAATTACTGAAGATGTTGAATGTTACTCCAAAAAGAAAGAATTTCCATATCTCTGATACCAACATAACGACAACCAATCTTCATTCATGCCTAGAATAGTTTTTCTCAGATAACTTCCAACTAATGTAATGTATTACTTAAAATTTCTTTATCCTCGTATCACTACATATTCTAGATTTTTGCTTTTAACAGGAAATGTCTCACTAACCGAGTTATCCTTTCCACAGCACTATACCAAATACTATGACATAGAGTTAAATAGGAATATCGTTTCTTGTTCGTTCAATTGCAGGAGATGAAAGAAAACATCATGGAAGATTAAAAAAAATGAATCGAACCTGTTATCAAACATATCCAGCAAAGAATTGGATGTAACCTGATTTTCAAGAATAAATTTTCTTTGGATTACTCACATTCTATTGAAATAATCTCATTGGATATGGTTGGAAAATAACTAATCCATTTCCAAAGATCACGTCTGTTTTTGAAACAGATCAAACTAACACAAAGTTTTGATCTATAACAACAATTTGAATAACTTGAATAGCTCGATTAGCTAAGAATAGAAACAGAAGTAAACAAATTAGAGGATAACGAATAACTCTAACATATAATGACTCAATCATAAGTTATAAAGAATAGGTCACTCACAGAAATATTCAGTATGGTTTATAGGATTAGCTCCAATGACACAATCTCCATTATTTAAATCTTCCGCTCAGAACATTCCCGTTCCATTCAGAGTAACAACTTCCCTTACTATAAAAAATTTTACTAACAGAAAACTCTGTTTTCAAAGAGCATAATCTCTGGGAAAATGTGTCCAACTTTTTCGCAATTTGTTTCCTTGACATACATTCCTTCATTTAAGTACTTTCTTTCACATTCTTTACTGTTTTTGGTTTCCTCAATGGTTATAAATGCATCTTTCGTCGAAATCAATTACTTTCTCAATATCCTAAAAAGAAATTTCAGGTTCCAAAATTACGAAATCTTATATTCCAATACTGATTCTCTTCCATCAGATTCTGAACTTCAAATTCCAGTTCCCACTAAACAGCGATCCTTTGTTCTTGCAGTCGTCTTTCCACATTGCTTCTGTTGCTCCCGTAGCTGCAACTGCATTACTAGTAACATGTTCTACTTCCACACAAGTATAACTGAGGCGTGCGGATCGAAATACAATGGATCTAATATCCATTATAAACAACATTATTTCCTTTCGGAACACAAACACAGAGAACACAACACAAGTAAAATAGACCTAACCACAAACCCCAAAAGACTCAAACCGTGCTCTGATACCAACTAATGTAACACCCTCCTCAGGGTATCACATGTCTGACTCCCGACTCATAATCTGAAAAGAAGTTCACACAAAGTTTGAGTTATAAAAGATGGGTTTTAAAATTCCTTCTTTACTGAAACATAAACTTACGAAAATTTATAAGTAATACGGAAAAATATATTGAAACAGATTCATATACACTATTGACCCAATTGTACCATTTAACAATTTAAAGAGAAATATAACATTTACCGACTTTTTTTTTTAACTTTTTAACACAAATAGTAGTAACCCCATGATAGGTTCTACTTAATAGCATGATATAACACTAACATTAAATCTTAATATACTCGTTTCTTCTCTTGAATCAACTTGATGCATCAGAACTTTACTCCTTGTCTACCCGGCACATCTTCGAACATGAGATAGTCACTTTTCAGTGTTTTCATCAATCTCTGAGTATCTACCACCCGTTATGTCTAAGACAACTCATTCCTTCTACTATATAATTTTAACAATACAGACAAAGCAAAACAATATAACAAAGAGGTGAGATCACCTACACCAATACCAACATGGCAGCATAGAGATAACACAAACAGTAATATCATACAGATAAATCATACCACAATTATGATCATGCCATCAACATTAATCAACTATCATCATCCAATCATTTATCAATTCAATTATCATAAACAATAATTATGATAATGCCCTCAGCATTATCATCATCATCATCTTTCAAGTATTCAAAACAATTGTCATAACCAATATTCCTCAATTAATATATCACACAGATATAAATGTTCAGATTATGCATGTACACAAGACTCGATTTCCTACTCCATGGAGCTAAAACTCAAGTCGGAGAAATGATCGAAAAGATCTGTCGGTACCACATGCCTCAGACCACGTGCTATAATCCTCATTTTGATTTTTGCACATCTAGCATATACACGACAGTCTTTATCAGATCTTGATTAAGAATAGTGTCTCGGTCAGGATCATCGTTGTGTCGCGTCAGTCTAACCCACGGTTACAGTAGAGCGACTCACTGCCCACTGTAGGCAACCCGCACCCCGATGTCCCCAAGGTCAACGAGTGACCTACACTACGCATATCGCACCCACTCAAGAGGTGTACGTTTCTCCTAGGCAATTAGCCGTATCCAGTCCATCGAACCATTCCAATGCATGTATAATGCACCAAAAACCAAATCATAGATAGAATATCAATCACAGGTTTAACTCATAATTTTTCAAAATATATTTTATACAATGCACTAATATCTTAGTGCAAGTCCAATCACAAGGGCCATACTTTTCAATTTCATTTGTTCAATTTATATCATATGCTTCAATGCATATTTTTTCAATACGTAAAGTGCCCCAAATACCAAATACAGGCATCTCTTTTCAATGCATACAAAATACATCAAAAGCCAATCGTAGGCAAACTCGTCATTTTCTCACACAGTGTTTATACACTGTTTTGGGAGTAATCATTATGTTATCATGTTTTTATAGTCATAAAACACTTCTGCCGTATTTTCACAATCGCATAACAATTCTGTTACGTTTTTACAATTCAAAAACATTTCAGTTATATTTTCAAAATTACGTAAAAATATTCTATCATTATTTAATCACGTAGTGATTTTTCAATAATATTTTCAATAGTGTAAAATATTTAAACGCTTTCCAAATCGCGTAGAAATATTTTAACATTTTTCAAATTGCGTAAAAATACGTTAACATTTTTCAAATCTCGTAGAAATATTTTACTATATTTCAAATCATTTTAAAGATACGTAAAACATTTTTCATCATAATTTCATTACAGAAAATATTTCTTAACCTTCGAAAATTCCTTTTTAACTTTTCTCAAAATAATATAACTTTGTATTTTATTTTTCATATTTTCCTTATTCAAGAAAATCTTTTTCCACATTTCTTAATTCAAGAAATCCTTTTCCAAAAAATAATTTACAAAATCACTTTTCCATTGATATAAATCAACGTTTTCAAAACTTAACATTTTCTAACGTACTTCAAAACTCAAAAATAAGTTATACGTTAGTAGATTTTCATAATACCACTATATTCTTCATTTTTCCCAAATCATTTCCAAACACAGCCTTCTTCAAAATAAATTGAAGTTCGAAAACATTTTTGTTTACAAAAACTTAATTTCTCAAGTGATTAAAATGCTCCGATTCCCTTTTCAAATTCCTTGTATTAAATCAATTATATTTCCACTTGAAAAATTACTTTGTTTCATCATAATCTAGGCATTATAAGCCTTCAAAAACGTGGACATGACTATTGAAAATTATCAAAACATTTTTCCTTCTAAATTGATATGGTATTACACAAACAAAACCATTAAAATTTTATTTTCAAAACTGAAGTACCGATGGTTATAAAAATCAAACCCATTTATTCAAATTCATTTTTCCTTTCTTTGCAAATCCTTTTTCACTTTCTTTGTAAATCCTTTTTCACTTTCTTTGCAAATCCTTAAAATCAACGTTTGCCTGTTTCATTCAAAACTCATGTTTAGAAAAATACTCAGGATCTTTTTACACAAAATAAATCAATAAAAATTCCTCAAAGACCGTATTCTTGTTCTCTTGAAAAACAAACCCTTTGTTTATTTTTCATACTCTTCAAATCATTCAATTTTATCATTCATGAAAATATAATTTTGTGAACACCAAATTGGTTGGTGTCTTGGCCAAAAATTTGTTTAAGTTTAAGGACCAAAAATTAACTCCATTGTTCTTGAAAAATTTCAATAAAAACCCTAGTTTTGGAAACTCAAAACCGTGACCTTCTCTATGGCCTTTGGAGCCAAAATTTCTTGTTTTATCATACTTTTATCATAATATATTCAATATATCTTCATCATGCATATCATAAGCATATCATATAAGCAAATAAAAATCATACTAAGCATGCATACACAAGTAAATCATGCAAAGCATATCAAGCATAGACAAAAATAATCAAAGCACATAACACACAAATTATTACATGACCATGGATATGAATCCTCACATGGATTCACCATCCATCAAATATAAAACCATCTCTCACCACCATGCTTGGTTGGTGAGATGGATCTCCCTCTTACCTCTTGAAGATCCTCAAAAGCTTCTTGATTTGCTTCTTTTTCCAAGTCCTTCACCACTAAAGGCTTCTCAAATACAAAATAAAATACATAGAAATTAGTATACTAAGCTTGATTAAGAGGAACCATGGATCAAACATGGTTTAGAGCATGAAAAAGAGAGAAGAAATGAAGTTTCCTTACGCTTCACCACAAATACCCTATAACTTGGCTCTTGAAGAAAGTCCATGAAGATGAATGATTTAGAGAAAGTCTCCAACATGAAAGTTGCTTAGAATATCATGTAGATTCAAGATCTATGGTTGGATGAAATTAAAAAGTGATGGAAGGTGGTCTTGATGGTCATGGCCGAAACATAGAGGAGAAGAGAGGAGAGAAAATTTTCTAAGTTTAGCTTCTTGAAATTGACAAAGAAAGACCAAGAATGAGTAATAATGATGGTCTTCCACTTTGCCATCCTCTTAAGGCACCAAAAATCGTGCCCCCCTCCAAACACTCTCCTAAGGATGCAAACAAATCAATAATAATGCATGTTGACCAAGACAAAGTGATAGAAAATGATAGGAATTGATTTGTAATAATTTGCCTCACAAATGGATGCATTGCCGTGGAGAGTGAGTGAGAAATGAGTGAATTATTTGAACAAAAAAATTGGTACTAAGTCATTGAGAGAAAAGGTGATAAAGTAAGATAGCAAATGAATGAAATGATTTTTGGCCCCCCTTTTTCCTTGCATGGCTATAGGAAGCACTTGGAGAAGCCACCAAATTTGACTTAGTCTTACTTTGTTCAATTAAATACATTCTACTATATATCACAAAGATATAATAATTTAGAGTAATTTTGCTCTCCATTGCCTTAGAGATGCAAAGGAAATGAGCCACCAAAATTGACTTACTTTTATTTAGCTTTCTTGAATTATTGTTAGAAGAATGACCAAGTAAAATAAGTAAAGGAATTGGCCCCCTTTAGAGTGCATGGCCGTAGCTTGCATGGAGAGAAAGAAGAAAATATTTTTTCTTTAGGAAAATGACCAATAATTATGTATAATTAATCAAGACATCTAATAATGACATAAAGTTTTTTTTTCTTTAGCTCCAAAATGAAGCTCAAAAATCGTCCCCCCCTTCAATCTTGCTTCTTCAAAGTTGTCATCTTTTTCAAGCCATTATTTGAAGCATTTCTAGCCATTGATTAATTCAATGGTTAGGATTTAGGTAGACTTTTGATTAGAAGACTAAATCTAGGCCATTGGATCTTTCTCCTTTAAATCCTAGCCATTAGATGTGTCTCCAAAATAAAGGGTCAAGATTACTCCTTCTTACTTTTAATCCAAGGGTTATAATTAGTCATAGCCTTTTTAGAAGACTAAATCTCCACCATTGATTAAATCCAAATCCAATGGTCATAAATGGTCCTTGTTACTTTATAAGACTAAATCTCCACCGTAGATTAAATCTAAATCCAATGGTTATAAATGGTCTCTGTCACTTTTCAAGACCAATTCTACACCGTTGATTAAATCGACGGTTGATATCAAAGCCTTCCTAACCAAGTTTATTCTCACACTATTGATTAAATCAATGGTGATTATCCAATGCTTCTTTATTAAGTTTGTTTCTTAACCGTTGATTAAATCAATGGTTAATCTTCAAACTAAGTATTCTCATCCAAGGGTACAAATCAAGTCAAGCCCTCTTTGTTGACTATGCAGTATAATTTTTATTATTTTTATCTGCTATAACCCTACAAATAATATTTTTACTGTATTTTTATCACCTGATAAATAAATACAGTACAAAACACAGTAAAAGAAAATTATAAAAACTATTTCCAGATTCAGGTTTAGTAAGATCCCTTGTCTCCATCTAAACAGTACAAATTTTTCTATCTATTGAAAAATTTTTACTTTGCGGGACCCACCTGAGCTCACGTATGCCCAACTGGGCCCACATAGGACCACCTGGACCCACATACAGAAAAAAAAATTCATAATCATCCATAAAAATCACAAATATTAGAAAACATACAAATATCAAATCAGATCACGTAAAATATTTAAAACTTAACGGTAAAAATTAAATTACGTAAAGTTTTTCCTGGCCCGAAAATTTTTATTTTCCTGACACGGAGTAAATCACTCAAAACGATCAAATATGCTGACGGGATAATCAAAATAATTTTATAGCATCCAAAAATTACTAAATAGTAAAATTCTGTTAACTGTCAAAATTACTGTTTACAAGATAGGAAATTTTGGGGTGTTACAATAACCAGTTATGAAACAGTAATAATTGGTTATTTGGGCAACTAAAAAACGTGAATAACGGCTAGTTTTTGACATTTAATGCCCCCAACAACCACCAACGGCTCTAAAATGCATTGGGCTGTAAATACAAGTGTTTGGACATTAAAGACAAGTTGGGAAACAATATGAAAATCATTCTTGAGTATTGAAAATGAGTTTTAACTCTCTTTTCTCATAAACCTCAATTTTAAGGTTTAAGTGTGTGAATCCTTTATACCCATAAAACTTCAATTTGTATTATCTACTCTTGAGAGAGTTTCTTTTCATCTATACTTTAATTAATCTGTAAAAGAGGGTGAGGTATCCCTCTAGAGAAAAGGATGAGGTATTTCTTGTTTGTAAAGAGGGTGAGGTATCCCTCAAAGTTGTAAGGGTGAGGTATCCCTTGTTAGTAAAGAGGGTGAGGTATCCCTCAAAGGTTTGTAAGGGTAAGGTATCCCTTATTGTTAAAGCTCAAGGACAAAGGATGAGACATCCCAAGGGTTGAGTGCTTTTGGTTGTAAAGGTTTTCAAGCACCTGTTCAAACTTGATGGTTTAGTGGAAAATCTCGGGTGGTTCACTTGAGGACTAGACGTAGGTCACAAGGGATGGCTGAACCAAGATAAATCCTTGTGTTTGCTTTTCTGAACTTTATCTCTTTACATTTGTGCTTTAATTATATATGCTTGAGTTGAACTTAATATCTAGTTTATTTGCTTTATTTATCCTATGTCTCAAGTTGTATTTGAGTAATATATAATAGTTGTACATTTGTTAAACTTATTCTGCTGCATATGTTGATTGAAAATATCAAAATACATAATTTTTCAAAATTGCTTTAAAAACTTGTAATTATCCAATTCATCCCCTTTTAGGTGATGGTTGTCATGGCTAACAGACACATGACCTGAACATAATGTGCTATCATTTTGCATCTTTTACATTAAAACACACGTTTTTTTCTTTTTCAAATTTTTACTCATGTTTCATTCTAGAAACAATTCGAACCCTACCCCCCATTGGTGTTGTATGCCCGCTCCACGACCACCTTCATTTCATGCCCAGCAACCATGTCGACAGCCAACCGACCACCACGATGTCCGATTCGTGCTCAGTTTGTGTCCTTGCGAAGTGTGTAGCATACAAATACAACGCTGTTGTGCTCAAGCTTTCGCTGCCAAATCTGGTTTACCTTCATCCAAATCTGCGTCTAATTTGTGTTGTGAAGCTTAGATCTAGTTTGCCTTCACCCAAATCTGGTTCTTCATGACCACCACATAATATTGGCACCACAAATCACTGGGCTTCCAACACGCCGCCATTCCTTGTGTATCGCCAGCTTCATGGAACATACCCATTCATCGTCTCCATATGCTTAAACGAGAGTAACCCCTTTTCTTTCCATTTTTTAGAACTCCTCTATTGTTTAATTGTTTAACTCTTCATTTCATGGCTAACCAAAGAAAATCCACGCTGGATTGCTGGTTTTTTTACAATTTTGTTTTGTTTTGTTTTAATTTTCAATTTTTTATGCATCTGCTTGTAAGATTTGATTTCTGTAATAAAAAAAAAGGATAACTTTGATAACTTGACTCGAACAAACTATTTTGCCGCAGATTAGATTGGTTCACGCTACTCAATTTTTTTTTGTCAAAACTAACCCACCTAATTGGACCTCAGATAATTGATTTGTATTTCTATTTTCCTTAAAAACACGGGCTTTTTTTACCAAACTACTACTATTGGTAAAACTATTTACCAAAATATCATTTTTTAAATTATTTATCAAACTACCACTTTTTTAAAATTATTTATCAAAATGTCACTTTTTTAATGTGGTGGCCTGTGAGATGGATCAGAAGAAGGACCTAGCTGTGATGGGTATGGTGGGTAACTTGGTGACGGGTAAGGATATGGTGGGTAACCATATGGTGGGTAACCATGTGGTGGGTAAGGATATGATGGGTAACCCAGTGGCGGGTAAGGATACGGTAGGTAAGGGTATGGTGGGTGATATGTAGGTGGTAGCTGAGTGATTGGGTATGCAGCAGTGGCATGAGGCTGACTCGTGTGCTGGCTTGTAGAACCAGAGTCATCGGGATGTCGAAGTCGTGTCCAAGTGCTCGCTAACCTTGTCTTCCTTCTACGCTGCATCCCCTGTTGACTGGACTCCTCGGGTGATGCTGAAATGTCACCTGCTACTAGAGCTGGACGCAGATGTTCCATTATAATGCGATCATGCTCTCACAATGAATGTAGGATTTGTGTAGCAGCTTCTCGAGCTTCAGTATCAGTAGTCGAACTGAACAAATACTCTGCAATGTCCGCCTAAGAAATGGAAATCAAATATGTCATAATAATGAATACAAAATACATATAGAAACAAACGATATGGTAAAGAGCTTACTGTATTCCCAATAGATGCACTAGTAGGAGAAATCCAACGTTTGGTAATTCTTTTATACTTATGCACATACTCAGAACACGAAGCGAGGGGTGCGAGTAATGGGATTCCCCTAACAAGCTTCTCCCTTTGACTATCCCATGTGGCTATGTAAACAACATGTGTAGCTGGCCAATCCTCGTCATGCCTAGCTGGCAGTGTAATTGAGTGCAAACTGTCAAGCTGGAGCGGTCTCCGTGGTATGGGCTGGTCAAGATCGAACTAGCCATCACTCGGTCTGGCTGGTGCCACTCAACAATGTGAAAACATATGAAAGGGACCATTACTAGTGCAATGTCCCTACCAGCCACACAAAAAGGTGGAAGTGATGCCACCTTCTCATCAGTGTATGGTTGTCATATAATCTACAAAATGAGATGCACACAAAATTAAGAAGTCATATACATACCTTATCCTAATACATACCTCATCCTATACGTACAGTAATTAACTCAAACGAATGTAAAATAATACATACCTCATCATTCTTCAACTGATCAAAGAACCGGCAATAATATTCAAGGATGCCGATCACAGTATCACTCAAAACTTTATGTTTGCGCCACCTATTTGTAAATTGAAAGTATTATGCATTTAAGTAAGAAATATTAGCAAAGTAAGTAATAGAGCAAAGTACTGTAAATAAATGATATGAAAAGAAACTTACTCTCATCCTAATGGATGTAATTGACCACGATCAGCACCACAGAACACATCGGGTTCAACATGGTCAACTAGTGTAGGGACAAGCCAGGGGAATCTGTACCATGCCCAATACTGCAATAAGATGCAAGCCCCTCCTATCTTGCATGCCTTGTAGTCTGTAGCTTTACAAAACTCTCTATACAAGTACGCCAAGACTGCAAACCCCTAACTGTATGTCCCAACAGCAGCAAAGTCCTCCAAAAAAGGAAGGAATATCAAGTGCACAGACTTACCAGAATGATTAGGGCATAAGAAACCCCTAAGCAACCTAAGTATGTAATGTTGTGCACATTGTTGCATGTACTCATCATCATCATCATTGTCAGTGACGTTTGTAACACTCGGCTACCACAGATATGTCATATCAATGCGTGCACCAGATACGAGCGAGGGAGTCTCATCATTCCCTAACAACTAATCACATAGATTGAGCCAATCAGTCCGATGGGTAAGGCCAGTAACTACAGTGCCGTCAATAAGAAGATCCAATATGATACCAATGTCCTCTAACGTTATGGTGCACTCTCCAGTAGGCATGTGAAATGCATGCGTCTCTAGGCGCTATCTCTCAACCAACGCAGTGATCAAGGAGTGATCAATGCTGCAATAGCCCATATGGGCAACCCCGAAGAAGCCAGCCTGCTGTAGATATGGAACAATCGGCACAGAGGGGTCCATATGTTTTATTTTCTGAGCACGTCTAACACGTAGGTTCTAGTCCTCATGTCCCTGCCATACATGCATAGAAACATAATACTCCTACAACTCCAAAATCGAGTCGTCCTCTAGGCTTGGGTTTATACGGAATGTCATCTGTCACGCTGTATGCCAAACAACAACAACAATTAGTGTGACAATATGATTACTATAATAAAATATAATATGACAATATGATTACTATACTAAAATATAATATTTGTTATCAGTGGTGTAAAAGAAGACACAATTAATTAAAGCAATATAAGAGTCAAAAAATGTGGGAGAAATGAAGTGCACGCTGATAATCAACTAACTTGAGATTCAGTTTCACCAGGAGCTTCAACATGCTCTTCTTGCTAACTTGTTTCTACCTCAACATACAACTCCATTGAGGCCATGTTCGGAGTTTGAAAGAAGGAATCTATCATGTACTTTACATCATCATCGTCTTCTAATGGAAGACCTATCCATCTCCATGGATTGTAGCATTGTGGACATCGATAGACAACCTTTGACACATGTACATTTGCTTCGAGCCTCAACTTGGAATGGATCTTATTTTTCAAGTCATCCAAAGTCATATTGACTGTGATCACAATAGGCCTAAGAGGAGGACCTTGATACATGAGACCCTCTTCACCATCATACATTGTCCTATTAAAGTAAATGTGCACATTCAGGAGTTTTGCCATGTTAATTCCACTTCTGAACAATAACAATTCAACACATATGAAATCAATATATACGTGTCAATTACAACAAAATTGTACATATAACAATGAATTTATATTATTATTATTTTACGTACAAATAACTTCCTAAGCCTTACTAATTTGAATTAAACTACATTTAGTTATTTAAACCATGTCAAGTACTCAAGAAAAAAAATTCATACTATTATTTTATGTACAAATAATTTATATAATTTACACTACGTATCTTATTAATCAAATTATTAATTAGTCAAGAAAAAAAAATTTAAACCTCTAAATACATATACAATAACATAAATGTATAATTAACACTAATATAATAAAAAATAGTCAACAAATCATTAACAAAAAATTCAAACATTGAAATATATACATACATATAAGGAATACTATCTGAATTTGATTACAGATGGAGATCCAGACACCACTTCTAGTAGCAACTGTCAAATTAAGTACGTGATAGAGAGTTGAGAGCGTTTAGAGAGAAGAAATTTGTAGAAAGATAGTGAGAATTGAGAAAATAGAGTGAATGCCACAGATGGGGGAGGAGGGAGTAAGTATATACTCATGTTACGCCAAGCTTGTTGGCGTATTTAGCTTGGTTACGCCAAGCACTTTGGCATATTCAGTTCAAAACCCACGTAGGATGTGCCAAATAGGATGGCGCATCCACGCAGGTTACACCAAGCATGTTGGCATAACTTGCATGGAGCCATCCTATATGGCACATCTTACTTGGTCAAAAAATGTTAAAAAATGTCACGTAGGATAAAAGAGTGGCAGTTTAGTATATAGTTTCAAAAGAGTGATATTTTAATAAATAATTTTAAAAAAATGACAGTTTGATAAATAATTTAAAAAAATGATATTTTAGTAAATAGTTTTGCCAATAGTAACAGTTTGATAAAAAAAACCTTACGACCCAAACTTGACCCATGTGCAACCTTATTGAAAATAATGGAAACAAGTATAAACGAATGATTTCATGAAGATGACTACTGGTTTTATGCAAGAATTGAAGTTGCCAAAAACAAGCCACGAATTTAGACTTATGAATCACTCTTTAAGTAAGAAAAATGACGAGCCAGTTTGTATGTTCACAATTTGTAAAAACTTTGCTCTATTAGTACACAGTATGGTTCAATTAAGAATCACGCTATTCGCTTTTCTTCCAATTATTCATTTGAATTAAGCAACTAAATGCAATCTTTCTCCCTTTCCAGTAATATATGCGTGTTGTATATTATATTTATTATTGACATATACAATCTAAATATTATTATTTCACCATAAAATCTTCCTCTGCTCCCCCCCCCCAAAATAAAATAAAAGAGATGCTAGAATATCAAAATGGAAGTTATATGCTAAAAGAAAATCTTTCCCACTATAACTAGGATTATACCAAGCTCGAGGACAATTTTTGGGAAAAAGTTACTCACTATACCTTGGAAGTCCTCTTATTAATTCTCGTGCCATGACAAATGCAAGCCAAATGCTACATTTAAAGTATTTTATTCGAAACTTAAAATCAATAGATAAGTTGCAGTAGAACAATGTATCATTTGGCATTGATGGATAAAGGACAAGGGTCTCTCCAACTAGGCAGGTCCTTGTAACCAATGTTCAGATCAGACATACCGAATGGTCCAACTAGTCTAACCATGAACCGAACACAATCAGTTATGGTTTAGTTTCAAAATCAAATTGATAGTCAAACCACTTTAAATTAGTCAAAACTTAGTTGAACCAGCTAGTTCATCCAGTTGAACAGATCGACCATTAATATATTTTACAGGAAAACTCAACATTTTTTCATATTTCATAATTGTTTTTATATATTTCAATCTAAATTATTTTTATGACTTCATCCAGTTTGACTAGTCAATTTAAATGGTTAAACTAGTTGAACCTGAATTGGAAGTCCCAATAGTTCATTGTCCAGTCTAGTTTTAACATCTAAGAGTAGGCCATAAAAATAAGCTGGCTTCATTATCTTCCTTGGTAGATCAAATTAGGAGGAGTTCAGACTAATGGATTTGAGTTGAGTAATAAGTGATCAAAATCTACTGATGAGAATCAGGCTTGCTCATTGAGTTATTTCCATGGTAATGGATGGTTTATTGTTGGTTATTCTTAATTAGGTGTCATCAAGCTTAATTATGGTTGACAATGATTAAGAACCATAATCAATGTGATGTAAATGAAGCTCTAAGTACATAGCACCAGATTCACGGGTCGAATAAGGATTCATTTAACAGCATGTACATTCTTTGCACATTTTATACCCCTCTAAAGTCGGTGATAAGTTCCAGTTAATTTAAAACAAGGTTTTGAAAACCGGTTAGATCGGATCAGTTTTGTAACACCCATCGTAGGGTATCACATTTATGTTATTTAATTACCAAATTACCCATTCATTATAAGATATGCTTTGTAATGTAAATACGAGTCGTAAATTTTTTTTTTAATATCAATAAGATAAACTTAGCAGAAAATAAAAATATTACAACATCATCACAAATAATTTACATCATATATACACAAGTCTTAGTACTGTCATACTTAAATATTTACAAACCAGGTTCTCAGAGTATATGAACATTATTTAAAACTAACATACTGCCTAAGTATTACTAAACAGCAGAACCCTCAGACGGGTCCTCCTCAGATTCCTCAGCAAGTAGGAATCTGACTTGAGGCAAAGTCCTACGGACAGATGTCCGCGCAGACGACACGATACTAATCTCACTAGGAGTACGATAATAAGTTCCCCAGTACTACCTCATGGACAATGGAAACTCTAAGTGTACATTAATATTTACACTGAAATAAGGGTTCCCTTGATAAAGCCTACTTAGGATAACATTCAAGTCTCCTATATAGAAAATACATGCTCTATCTAGGTCAACATGCCATACTTCCGGACCTCCACGAAACTACAACCTCATATATCCTAGGAAACTGGGCATCGCCATCTTCTTAGAATTCAGCTTCCTCCACAAGAATCTGCTCCTCTTCACCTTCTTGTTCAATTCCTTACTCAACGTCTTTACAAATATAAATACAGTACAAAGTAGGCATACAAAGAGGTGAGATCACCTACGCCAATACCAACATGGTAGCATGGAGATAACACATACACCATACAGATACATCATACCATAATTACAATTATGTCATCAACATTATTTATCATCATAACAGATGTAATAAATAATAATTACGATCATGCTTTTAACAATATCCAAATATTCAACAATTCAATTATCATAAATAATAATTACGTTAATGCCCTCAATATTTTCCAAATATTCAACAGTTCAAATATCACACCGATATCAATACTCAATAATTATGCATGTGCACATAGACTCAATTTCCTACTCCATGAAGGTAAAACTTAGGTCGGAGAGAGTGATCGAAAAGATCTGTCTGTACCAACATGCCTTAGACCACGTGCTATATGTATTTGCACATCTAGCATATACACGACAGTCTTTATCAGATCTTGATTAAGAATACTGTCTCGGTTAGGATCATCGTTGTGTTGCGTCAGTCAAACCCACGGTGCAGAAGAGCTACCAACTGCCCATTGTAGGCAACCCGCACCCCAACGCCCCCAAGGTCAACAAGTGACTTACACTGCGCATATCGCATCCATTCAAGAGGTGTATTCTCTCCTGGGCAATTAGCCTCATACAGTTCATCGAACCTTTCCAATGCATGGACAATGCACCATTCTCAGTTCAAATTCATCATCTCATATTCAGGGTTCACACATTGGTCCAACATTATCTTTATTGTACTTTCATCACATAATCATATTTTCGCATTTTCTCAATCGCGTAATACTTTTGTTACGTTTTCAAATCGCATAAAATATTTCTAACATATTTTAAATTCAAAATAAGATTTTTTTTCTCATTGAATATCAAAATTTAACCTTATTTTAATTATTTACATATTAGTCCTTCTATAAAATAATATTTACATAATAGCCCTTCTTCATAGAATAATATTTACATAATAGCCCCTCTTCAAATAATATTTTCAAAATAGTCCTTCATTAAATAATATTTGCAATAAAATCCATTTTTAAAGAATATTTTCAATATAGTCCCTCTAAAAATTAGTATTTATACTGTTTCCCAAAAAATTTTGTTTCTTCAAGTTACTTGAGATATTACAGTTCAAAATTTCCTAACGCGCTTTAAAACCCAGAGGGTGAGCTATACGTCAGTAAATTTCAAGTTACCAACGTATCCTCCTTAATTCTCAAAACAATTCTAAAAATCAATCCTCTTTAAAATAAATTGAGGTTCAAACACTTTCAACCTCTCTTTTCTATTCATATACAAAAATTCCATTTTTCAAGTGACAAAACACTTTGTTTTCATTTCTTTAATCCTTGTACTAAATCAATTATATTTCCATTTTGAAATCACTTTGTCACACAAAACCAAGGAAAAACAAGCCTTCAAAAATCGTGAACACTTGGTTTTTGAAACCAACCCATCTTTTCTTTTTCCTTTCTTTTCTAGTAATTCAATTTTATCATTCATGAAAATTTTAGTTTGGAAACACCTATTTTGAGGTGTTGAGGCTGAAACCCTCATGGTCATTGGAACCAAAAATTTATTTTCTTTTCATCATCAAATCATGGCATACATGTATATATTCATCATATCATATAATCAAGCATACCTTAAAGTAATAAAAATCACATAAAGCATGCAAACACAAATAAATAATTTAAAATACATAAACACCCACACATAATTACATAACCAAGGATATGAATCCTCACATGAATTCACCATCCATTAAATACAAAATTCATCTCTCATCACCATATTTGGTTGGTGAGATGGATCTCCCTCTTACCTCTTGAAGAACCTCCCAAGCTCCTTGGTTTACTTCTTGAGTAAGTGATTCACCACCAAAAGCTTCTTAAACACAAAATAAAACACAAGTTTATTAGCATATTAAGCTTGAACAAGGAGAACCATGGATCAAACATGGCTTAGAACATGAAAATAAGACAAATAGTGAAGTTTCCTTACACTTCACCTCAAAAACCTAGAACTTGATCTTGAAGAAAATCCTTGAAGGTGAAAGATTTAGAGTTTGGACTTAACAACAAAGGTTCTTGGATTAATGTAAGGATGCAAAATATGTGGTTGGTTAAAATTATAGAGTGATGGAAGGTGTTTTTGGGTGCCTTGGCCGAAACTAGCATGAAGAGAGAGGAGAGAAAATTTTGTAAATGCTTTAGGATTTTGGAGAAGACAAAGATGAATAATGATGTGGTCTTAAAATTTCCTATGGCCTTAAGCCATCAAAAATCGTCCCCACCCCCCTCTTGTACACTCAATGAGTGACAATTTTCACTAGTCACCATTTTGGGCATTGTTAACTTTTGATTAGATCAATGGTTAATATTAATATAGCTTCTAAGTATAGCTTCTATATTGATAAGACTAAATCTAGGCCATTGGATCTTTCTCCTTGAAATCCTAGCCATTAGATGTATCTCCAAAATGAAGGGTCAAGATCTCCTCTTCATACTTTACATCCAAAGGCCACAAATGGTCCTAGCCACTTTGTTAGACCAATCTTTGTAACACCCTTTCTGGGGATGTCACATTTATGATGCAGAAAAATAAAAATAAATAAAATCCTTACCCAAGTTGTAAAAACATTTTGATACTTAGATAATATTTGTGGTATATATATATATATATTTTTTTTTTCCTTTTATAATTATATCTTTAAATAAAATAACATGGAACACAAAATATAAGAAACATAAACTCACCATAATATACATGTAATTCTTGTCCAAGTATACAATTAATTTACAACTATTAATATTTAATAGAAACAAGAAAAGACAAGATACTACTAAAGCATACACCTAAGATATGAGCCCTCGTCATCAGACAAATTCCTTAGTTAGGAATGTCTTGACCGATAGAAACTCGACCCAAAAGTGTATCGAAGTTCTCTCTAGGAGTATAGTGAAACTCGTCCCACAACTCCCTAATAGGTAAAATAAACTCTACAAAAGCAACCGTGTAACGTGTAGTAACCAACCCCTGCCGAGTCCTACTTACTGATAAGGTCACGTTACCACTGTACTCTATGTGTCCTGTGTCCCAGTGGACATACCAAGCCTCAGCGCCTTCGAGAAATTGTAGCCTAAAGAAACCTAACTGTCCTTCTCTTTCCGCCATTGTAGTCTTTGATGATGTATACATAAAGTAGAAACAGACAGAACAATACAATAAAGAGGTGAGACAATCTACACCATTACCCGCATGGCAATAAAGAAAACGACAATACAAACAGATATTACAACAACAAGCATATATTACAATAACACATACTATTTTATCATATACAGTAAAGTAATTTAATACATCATGCATAATATATCTAAGCAATAGATCATGCATTTTATCACAGTTTATAGTAAGCAGTAAAATGCAAATAATGTATGAACAGTAAAGTGCAGATAATGCATGAACAGGAAAATGCAGGTAATGCATGAACACACACGACTCGTTCCTACTCCATGGAGCTAAACACGAATATCTGAGAGAATGATCCGAATAGAAACTAATAATACTTTATGGCTGCCCAACCAAACTATTGCACTGTCAAACGTCGTGTCTATAGCCCACAGTCCAAAACATCGTGTAGCAGTACACAGTCCAAACATCGTGTACCACAGGCATAGTACTTATTAATCTCCTCAAGATCTCGATTAAGAATAGTGCTTGTCAAGATCATTAGTGTGTTGTGCCGTTACCACGGCCCAGAGGTGCTACCACTTTGTCCACATATGGGATCCTCCGCACACTAATGCCTCCAAGTTCATAAATGAACCACACTACGCTTATCACACCAATTACGGTGTAATTCGCCTCATCAATCAATCGCCAATTATAAACCAAATTGGCACAACACTCTAAACATGATCTAAAATTACAAAAACAACCTTATAAACCAAATTTTCCATAATTACGAAAAATTACCAAAATTACCAAAATATCCTTAGTCACAAAATACCAAAATATAGTACGTCCCACCTGACAGTACTACATCTCAACAGTATAGCACGTCCCACCTAACAGTACTATACCGCAACATGTCTGGGTCCACCACTTTGGCCTGACAGCAAAACTGATAGTATTTTTCAGTCGCGTAGGAATTTTATCACATTTTCACAATCTCATTGTTTTCACAAACGTTTTAAAATCGTGTAAACATATTTTGACATTTTTAAACATCACAAAATCTTTTAAATCATTTTCTCAATCGCGTAGGATTTTTAATTCATTTTCTTAACCGAATAGCTTAAAATTATCATTTTTAATATGTGTAAAACTATATCTAATACTTTTAAAATACGTAATGTATTTTCCTTGTGTTCTAAATATAGTATGGAATCTTTTCATTTTAAGCGTCTGATTTTAATAAATTTTGGCAGCATTTTGCCTATAAAATCAGTATAAGGTATTTTTAATATTTTCCTCTAAATATAGTTTATTTTATTTTTACCCAATAATTTCACTTCGAAACTTACTAACGCGCTTCAAAATTTATAGAATGAGCTCTACGTTAGTATTTTTCAAGCGTCTGAATTAATTCTTACTTAAACTAATATTCTGCTAAGTTAAAATTCTAGAACTGAATCAATTTCCTTTGATTTTCTCAATGATTCTTTGGAATCAATTTATGTTGTAAAACCATTACCTAACCTTATCTTAGAAAATAAAATGGCATGTTGGCCAAATAAAAAATAAAATGATATTCAATTATACTCTAAATAGCATGTTGGCCATAATTAACTTAAATCATTTTTAATTTAATTATTTTACCTAGATTCCTCAAATCAGTAATTTAGAAAATTACTGAGAACATTTTGGTTCTCTTTTTGGATGTAAGGCTGTGAGCCTCATAGTGTATTCTTTGGAATACTCATGCATTTCGTACATGTTATTCACATCCTACTTTAATAATTATATAATTATAAACACATATAATTATTAAATCACATATAATATACATACAATATATTTAAAGCCGTAAACATGCATAGAAAAAATAATAAAAGCTATAATCATGCATAGCAAAATAAATTACAAATAGGAAAGCATTTAAACAATCACAAAAATAATAAAACCATAAACAATCACACAAATAAATAATAAATACAATAAACAACCTCACAAATGAATCCTTATGGATTCCATACACAAACAAATCCATTTTCCCATCACCACTTAGGGTTGATGAGATTAAATCTCCTTCTTACCTCTTGTAGACAAATTAATCGGTAAGATCTCCTCCTTTCCTCTAAATTTCATACAAGCTCCAAAACAATTCCTAAAATTCTTAAATAATTAGTAAAAACACATACAAGGTACAAAATAGAGAAACCATGGAACAAGCATGATTAGAAAAATTAAAAATTCAATTTTGAACCATAGAAACCAAACTTACCCTTAAGTAAGAAAGCAAAAACTTGGATTTTAGGCAAGATAGAGTAGGAATTTGGGAAAATTTTGTGAATGAAAGATGCTTAGAATGGGATTTGGGTTCAAGAAATGTGATTGGATAAAATTATGAAGGTTTGGTTGAGTATGTAAGGGTGTTGGCCGAATAGAGAGAAGAAAAATGGAAGGAAAAGCATGCATGGGTTCTTGGCATTTTTGGAGAGAAGATGAAAGCTTTAATTTAGGATAAGTGTGAAATAAAAGTGAAGAGAGAAAATAGAAGAGGCTGCTGCCGTGAGGTGCCTTTGTGAGTGAGGTTGAGTGTTGAATTTTTCTAGTTAAAGATCTAATTGTGTTCACATGGTGTGCACATGATTTATGACACTTGGAGGCTTCTTGAACCTTGTAGAACCAAGCCAACTAAGGCTCCTTGCTGCTGCCAAAATCGTGTGGTCTTCATCCATTTAGGGAATTAATTGCTTTCCAATTACATCTAATTATATGCTAATAAATTAGACAATTAGTTAGGTTAATTATCCTATTAAAACTAAATCAATATTCTAATCATATAATCAATTAGTTTAATATATATTAGCATATATTATAATCTTTAATAAATATTAGGACATCTAATTAGTATTTAGATTATAATTAATTAAGAATTAAACTAGTTCACTTAGTATACTAATTAAGCAATTAGATTAGTCAAATTAAGCTTAATTAGGTTACTAACCATTTTCAAGCCTACAATTGTTGACTTAATCCTAACCCTTGGTTCATCTTTAATCCTTAGCCCTAGATTAGATCTAAGGTAGATATTACTTGGTCATAAACCTATCTTTCTAATCTCACCATTGATTAGATCAACGGCTAAGATTAAAGCTTCTAAAGTAAGCTTTATAATCCAATGGTTCACAAAGAAGTCAATGCTTCTTTTGTTGACTCTTTCTAATTGGTTTAGAAAGTCAAGCCATCCATTTTGACCATTTCCTATTGGTTTAGATTTCTACCCAGTCAGCATCGTTGACTGTTACACTAAACGTGGGCCCCACGAACTTTTTCGGGTCCACAAATAATTTTTCTACTGTTTTTGAGACAGTAGGTACTGTTAAATAAAATAATATTATAAAAATATGAAATTATTTTATTGCACAGTTAAATCCAAAAAATTACGAGATTAATATATATATCAATCAGAATTGGGTTTAGTAAGATCCCCCAGCTCCAATTAATTAAAATAAGATTTATCCGGCCAGAAAATTTTTATTTCCCTAGGTCGGAGCAAATCACATACAACAGTCAAGTACACTCACGAAATAGTCAAATTAAATTTACTGCTCACAGAATTCACAAAACAGTACATTTCGGGACTATATTGTAATTATCCCAAAAGTTAGAGTGTTACAACTCTCCCCCACTAATAAGAATTTCGTCCCCGAAATTCATCATACATCAAAACAATTGAGAGCATTGCTCCCTCATCCTATCTTCTAGCTCCCATGTAGCTCCACTACTACATCGTTCTAAACTAGTTTAACTAATGCGATCTCCTTTCCTCGAAGTTGCTTTGTCCTTTGATCTTCAATCTTGACTGAAAACGTCTCATGGGTTGAATTCTCCTTCAATTGTACAATGTCTGATTCGATAACGTGAGTCGGATCAGAAATATATTTCCGTAGTTGTGATACGTAAAATACATCACGAAGATTCAATAAGAATGGTGGTAGTGAAATCTGATAAGCTATCGTATCTATCGATGAAATGTTTAATACGGTCCGATAAACTTCAGAGTGAGTTTCCTCGACTTAATCACTCGTCTAACCCCCAGTCATAGATATCACATGTAGAAATACATGATCACCTTCTTCGGATTCAAGCGGTCTCTGTCTTTTATCAGCATAACTCTTTTGTCGCGTCTGAGTCATCTTCATCTTGTCTCAAATTGTCTTCACTTTCTTAGTTATCTGCTGCACAAACTCGGATCCTACAATATTACCTTTACCAGCATGATACCAACACAATGGTGTTCTACAGCGTCTCCCATATATTGCCTTATAGGTTGTCATTCCTATACTCGAATAAAACTATCGTTGTATATGAATTCTATCAATGGTAGAAATTCATCTCAACAAGTTCTTTGAAAAAAATTCTAACTATCGTCTCTTCCTTATATCCAAGCCGCTCTTGATTGAACAGGTACTTCAAGCCTTTGAAATTTTCATAGACTTTATAGGAAAGAAAATATCTTCAGGTTTTCCTTGCAAAACAACTATCGCGTATCCTAAAACGTATCTCAAACAATTCTTCTCATGCACGTCCCACCACCTTGAAGTATACGCCACGACCTTTCAATTTGATTTCAACACTCAATCTAAATCTACGAGTTAAACTTCTTCTTCAGAATTTGCATCTGACTAGGTTCGCACATAACTCCTTCTTATTCCTCAGAAGTTGAAGAACTGCATTGAGATCTTCAGCATGTTCCTTTGAATTTCGAGAATAGGTCAAAATATTGCCAATAATGACAAATTTGCCTAGATGAGAAAGAAAGATTCTATTTATACAATTCGTGAACATCGTCAAAACATTCCCTATCCCGCATGGTAGTACTGAATATTCATAACTCTTGCAATGCATCTGAAAATCGTCTTGGAACATTCTCTAACTTTATGCGAATCTGATAATAACCAGCACACAATCCGATCTTGGAACGAACAACGAGTTTCTTCATTTGATCTTCTGGCACCCTTGTTGCCACATTATTCCAGATTTTCTTCATCCAAAGAAGTTGTTCTACTTTGCCTTTTTTTTTTTTTAGTCTTAACAGAAAATGTCTCATAGATCAAGTTTTCTCCTAATTGTACTGTATTTTGGTACTATAACACAAGTTGAATCAGGAATGATCCTTTTTAATTGAGATATATGAAAGATACTATGAAGGTTAGAAGGAAAAGTAATAAGACTATTCAGTAGGTTACTAGATTAGTCCAACAAAGAATTTGAGATGGTCTAATAAATTTTGAAATGAACATAGTCCAATAATTTTAGAAATGAACTTTTTGGATTCAAATCCAAAAATTTCAGGTCAAAGAAACATTAAAATTGTATTGCAACAATCTAGTAGGATATGGTTGGAAAATAACCAATCCATTTAAAAAGTTAGGATCTCAGATAGATGTGATTTTAGATAAACAAATCAAATCAACAAAGAGATTTGATATTCAATAGATATAGAGTAGAATTTAGAAAACTTTGAGCATAAGCAACAAGTTCAACAAGAAGAATAGAAATACTCAAATCACTCTATAACAAAGACACGGATAAATCAGATTGATTTACTTAGTCTATTTGAGAAAGAAATAGACAAACCAGATCAATAGAAAATTTTCAAACTGTAATAATAATAGGATAGTTTTAGACAGGCTCAAGTAATAATAGCAAGTTTAGGAGTTGAAATAACATTAAGAAAAGAAGTAAAACATAGATAACTCCAAAATACTCACGCAGTCACAGATCACAAAAGAATGAGTTACCTCATGAATTATACAGCACAGTTTTAAGATTACTCTCTATGGCACGACTTTCTCGCTTCTTAAGTTCTTGTCTTTGAACATTCTCATTACACTTCTTGCATCGGCTCTTTCTTCTTTTTCGAGATTTTGAAACACGTGTATTACTAACGAGAATTTCCATCTTCAGCTGATCATACTCTTTGAATAAGTGTTCAGGCTTTCCACACTTCAAGTACTTCATTGGTGATGCCACAGTCTGACCAAAATCGTTGCCACTAATATTTTCTTTTTCTGTTCGTTGATGTTTCTCCGATGGTTGCACATATGACTTTCGCTGAAAACGATTGACCTTACGCTTCCTTCTACTTTGAATTATTGAAGATTCTAAGTTACAGCTTCTCGCATCCAAGCTATGAAGTTCGATTATCAGTTCCCGCTGCTGAACGACCATCTGTCTCTGTAGTACTACTACTTCAATCGCCTTGTGCATCACGCTTCTAGCTATAGCTATACGATCTTCATCACGTTTCGCGGCCACATGCTCATGTTCGTAATGTTCCGTTATCTTTCTTCAAAGATAAACAAAATCAACACACAACGAACTAAACGTAGCTATTTCGCATAAAATCGTTTCCTTTCAGAAACTGAAACATATCTCTGGGTTCAATATCAGAGATTCACACAACACAAACAAGACAAACCTACCCACAAACCCAAAAGACTCTAACTTGGGCTCTGATACCAACTAATGTAACACCCTTTCTGGGGATGTCACATTTATGATGCAGAAAAATAAAAATAAATAAAATCCTTACCCAAGTTGTAAAAACATTTTGATACTTAGATAATATTTGTGGTATATATATATATTTTTTTTTCCTTTTATAATTATATCTTTAAATAAAATAACATGGAACACAAAATATAAGAAACATAAACTCACCATAATATACATGTAATTCTTGTCTGAAGTATACAATTAATTTACAACTATTAATATTTAATAGAAACAGTAAAAGACAGTATACTACTAAAGCATACACCTAAGATATGAGCCCTCGTCATCAGACAAATTCCTTAGTTAGGAATGTCTTGACCGATAGAAATTTGACCCAAAAGTGTATCGAAGTTCTCTCTAGGAGTATAGTGAAACTCGTCCCACAACTCCCTAATAGGTAAAATAAACTCTACAAAAGCAACCGTGTAACGTGTAGTAACCAACCCCTGCCGAGTCCTACTTACTGATAAGGTCACGTTACCACTGTACTCTATGTGTCCTGTGTCCCAGTGGACATACCAAGCCTCAGCGCCTTCGAGAAATTGTAGCCTAAAGAAACCTAACTGTCCTTCTCTTTCCGCCATTGTAGTCTTTGATGATGTATACATAAAGTAGAAACAGACAGAACAATACAATAAAGAGGTGAGACAATCTACACCATTACCCGCATGGCAATAAAGAAAACGACAATACAAACAGATATTACAACAACAAGCAGATATTACAATAACACATACTATTTTATCATATACAGTAAAGTAATTTAATACATCATGCATAATATATCTAAGCAATAGATCATGCATTTTATCACAGTTTATAGTAAGCAGTAAAATGCAAATAATGTATGAACAGTAAAGTGCAGATAATGCATGAACAGGAAAATGCAGGTAATGCATGAACACACACGACTCGTTCCTACTCCATGGAGCTAAACACGAATATCTGAGAGAATGATCCGAATAGAAACTAATAATACTTTATGGCTGCCCAACCAAACTATTGCACTGTCAAATGTCGTGTCTATAGCCCACAAAGTCCAAAACATCGTGTAGCAGTACACAGTCCAAACATCGTGTACCACGGGCATAGTACTTATTAATCTCCTCAAGATCTCGATTAAGAATAGTGCTTGTCAAGATCATTAGTGTGTTATCCGTTACCACGGCCCAGAGGTGCTACCACTGTTCACATATGGGATCCTCCGCACACTAATGCCTCCAAGTTCATAAATGAACCACACTACGCTTATCACACCAATTACGTGTGTAATTATTCGCCTCATCAATCAATCGCCAATTATATACCAAATTGGCACAACACTCTAAACATGATCTAAAATTACAAAAACAACCTTATAAACCAAATTTTCCATAATTACGAAAAATTACCAAAATTACCAAAATACCCTTAGTCACAAAATTCCAAAATATAGTACGTCCCATCTGACAGTACTACATCTCAACAGTATAGCACGTCCCACCTGACAGTACTATATCGCAACATGTCGGGTCCACCACTTTGGCCCGACAAAGAAAACTGATAGTATTTTTCAGTCGCGTAGGAATTTTATCACATTTTCACAATCTCGTTGTTTTCACAAACGTTTTAAAATCGTGTAAACATATTTTGACATTTTTAAACATCGCAAAATCTTTTAAATCATTTTCTCAATCGCGTAGGATTTTTAATTCATTTTCTTAACCGAATAGCTTAAAATTATCATTTTTAATATGTGTAAAACTATATCTAATACTTTTAAAATACGTAATGTATTTTCCTTGTGTTCTAAATTAGTATGGAATCTTTTCATTTTAAGCGTCTGATTTTAATAAATTTTGGCAGCATTTTGCCTATAAAATCAGTATAATGTATTTTTAATATTTTCCTCTAAATATAGTTTATTTTATTTTTACCCAATAATTTCACTTCGAAACTTACTAACGTGCTTCAAAATTTATAGAATGAGCTCTACGTTAGTATTTTTCAAGCGTCTGAATTAATTCTTACTTAAACTAATATTCTGCTAAGTTAAAATTCTAGAACTGAATCAATTTCCTTTGATTTTCTCAATGATTCTTTGGAATCAATTTATGTTCTAAAACCATTACCTAACCTTATCTTAGAAAATAAAATGGCATGTTGGCCAAATAAAAAATAAAATGGTATTCAATTATACTCTAAATGGCATGTTGGCCATAATTAACTTAAATCATTTTTAATTTAATTATTTTACCTAGATTCCTCAAATCAGTAATTTAGAAAATTACTGAGAACATTTTGGTTCTCTTTTTGGATGTAAGGCCGTGAGCCTCATAGTGTATTCTTTGGAATACTCATGCATTTCGTACATGTTATTCACATCCTACTTTAATAATTATATAATTATAAACACATACAATTATTAAATCACATATAATATACATACAATATATTTAAAGCCATAAACATGCATAGCAAAAATAATAAAAGCTATAATCATGCATAGCAAAATAAATCACAAATAGGAAAGCATTTAAACAATCACAAAAATAATAAAACCATAAACAATCACACAAATAAATAATAAATACAATAAACAACCACACAAATGAATCCTTATGGATTCCATACACAAACAAATCCATTTTCCCATCACCACTTAGGGTTGATGAGATTAAATCTCCCTCTTACCTCTTGTAGACAAATTAATCGGTAAGATCTCCTCTTTTCCTCTAAATTTCGTACAAGCTCCAAAACAATTCCTAAAATTCTTAAATAATTAGTAAAAACACATACAAGGTACAAAATAGAGAAACCATGGAACAAGCATGGTTAGAAAAATTAAAAATTCAATTTTGAACCATAGAAACCAAACTTACCCTTAAGTAAGTAAGCAAAAACTTGGATTTTAGGCAAGATAGAGTAGGAATTTGGGAAAATTTTGTGAATGAAAGATGCTTAGAATGGGATTTGGGTTCAAGAAATGTGATTGGATAAAATTATGAAGGTTTGGTTGAGTATGTAAGGGTGTTGGCCGAATAGAGAGAAGAAAAATGGAAGGAAAAGCATGCATGGGTTCTTGGCATTTTTGGAGAGAAGATGAAAGCTTTAATTTAGGATAAGTGTGAAATAAAAGTGAAGAGAGAAAATAGAAGAGGCTGCTGCCGTGAGGTGCCTTTGTGAGTGAGGTTGAGTGTTGAATTTTGCTAGTTAAAGATCTAATTGTGTTCACATGGTGTGCCCATGATTTATGACACTTGGAGGCTTCTTGAACCTTGTAGAACCAAGCCAACTAAGGCTCCTTGCTGCTGCCAAAACCGTGTGGTCTTCATCCATTTAGGGAATTAATTGCTTTCCAATTACATCTAATTATATGCTAATAAATTAGACAATTAGTTAGGTTAATTATCCTATTAAAACTAAATCAATATTCTAATCATATAATCAATTAGTTTAATATATATTAGCATATATTATAATCTTTAATAAATATTAGGACATCTAATTAGTATTTAGATTATAATTAATTAAGAATTAAACTAGTTCACTTAGTATACTAATTAAGCAATTAGATTAGTCAAATTAAGCTTAATTAGGTTACTAACCATTTTCAAGCCTACAATTGTTGACTTAATCCTAACCCTTGGTTCATCTTTAATCCTTAGCCCTAGATTAGATCTAAGGTAGATATTACTTGGTCATAAACCTATCTTTCTAATCTCACCATTGATTAGATCAATCGGCTAAGATTAAAGCTTCTAAAGTAAGCTTTATAATCCAATGGTTCACAAAGAAGTCAATGCTTCTTTTGTTGACTCTTTCTAATTGGTTTAGAAAGTCAAGCCATCCATTTTGACCATTTCCTATTGGTTTAGATTTCTACCCGTTAGCATCGTTGGATTGTTGTTACACTAAACGTGGGCCCCACGAACTTTTCGGGTCCACAAATAATTTTTCTACTATTTTTAAGATAGTAGAGTCTTCATTGAATAAAATAATATTATAAAAATATAAAATTATTTTATTGCACGATTAAATCCAAAAAATTACGAGATTAATATATATATCAATCAATTGGGTTTAGTAAGATCCCCACTCAATTAATTAAAATAAGATTTATCCTACAGAAAATTTTTATTTCCCTAGGTCGGAGCAAATCACATACAATGATCAAGTACACTCACGAAACAGTCAAATTAAATTTACTGCTCACAGAATTCACAAAACAGTACATTTCGGGACTATATTGTAATTATCCCAAAAGTTGGGGTGTTACAATCTCCATCCTTGATTAAATCAATGGTGGATATCCAAAGGCTTCAACATTAAGCTTGCTTCCTATTGGTCCGTCATAAAGTCGTCATAACCACTAATGTTGACTAAGTAGTATAATATTTATTTTTATCTGATATTACCCTACAGACACAATTAATTGTAGTTTTTATCGCTCGATAATTAAAAAAAGTACAAAACACAGTAAAAGAAAATTTTTAAAACTGTTTTCGGTTTCGAGTTTAGTAAGATCCCCCGTCCCCGTTTTAACAGTACAGAATTTTCTAGTTTCAAAAATATTTTCATTTTTCCGGCTCCGCCTGTGCCCACATACAGCCCTCTAGGCCCACAACAGCCTAAGAATAATATTAAAATAATCAGAAAAACATAAAAATCTCATAATAATCCATAAAATCATAAAAATTATCAAAACTTATGAAAATCAAATTAGATTAGCAAAAAGAATTAAGAATCAATAGCAATAATTAAATCACTGTAGATTTTCTCTGGCTCAAAAATTATTTTTTTTCCTAACACGGAGTAAATCACACAAAATGATTAAATGTATTCTTGGAATACTCAAAATAATTTTACAGTATACAGAAATCACTAAATAGTAGAATTCTGTTATTACTGTCAATAGTTAAAAAATTTGGGGTGTTACAGGTTTGATTGTCGACCAGGCCTTATTTCAGTTAGAGTTAGGCTTCAAAATCGTTCTAATGGTTGAACCGTTTAGAACTATTCAGAGCCAGCAAAACTATTTGAAACCAGAGAACCGCTAGTGTAGAAAATCAGCCAACAACAACCAACAACCAAGCTTTTTCCCACTAAGTGGGGTTGGCTACATGAATCAAACGACGCCATTGTACCCTATCATAAACCAAGTCTTAAGAGATTCCATTCAAATCTAAATATTTTTTAATCGTTTCATCTATAGTCTTTTTTGGTCTTTATCTACTTCTGACTATTGGCCTATTATCTACCCGATCTACTCTTCTTAGAGGGACTTCTAAGGGTCTTCTCCTTACATGTCCAAACCACTTAAAGCGAGATTCTCTCATTTTTTTCACAATAGGTGTTACCATTACTTTCTCTCTAATGCATTCATTCCTAATCCTATCTAGTCTTGTATGGCCACACATCCAATGCAACATCCTCATTTCCGCGACACTGATCTTATGCTCTTGTTGGCTTTTTATCGCCCAACATTCAGTACCATACAACATCGCAGGCCTTATAGCTGTAAGGTAAAATTTACCCTTAAGCTTGAGAGGCACTTTTCTATCATAAATAACTCCCGAAGCACTTCTCCATTTCATCTATCCAGCTTGAATCCTATAGTTTACATCTCCCTCTATCTCTCCATCATTTTGTATGATAGATCCAAGGTACCTAAACTGTGTGACTTGTGGTATGGTATGATCTCCAATTTTCACCGCCAAAACTAGCATTAACATGCCTATTATTGAACTTACATTCCATATACTCCGTCTTACTCTTGCTTAGACGAAAGTCACGTTCTTTCAAAGCTCGTCTCCATAGCTCTAGCTTCCCATTTATTTCCTCTCTTGACTCTCCAACTAAGACTATATCATCTGCGAAAAGCATGCATTTTGGCACCGGCTCTTGGATATGCGCAGTAAGCACATATAAGACCAAGGTAAAAAGATATGGACTCAAAGTTGACCCTTAGTGCAGTCCTATAGTTATAGAAAAATCTTCAGTGACCCTACCTTGTGTTCTCACACTAGTTTTAGCCCCATCATACATATCTTGAATTGCTCTAATATAGGCGATATGAACTCCTTTCTTCTCCAAAGCCTTCCACAGGACCTCTCTCGGTACCCTATCGTAGGCTTTTTCCAGATCAATGAAAATCAAGTGTAGGTCTTTTTTCTTCCTCCAATACTTCTCCATTAATCTTCGTAGAAGATAGATTGCTTCCATGGTTGACCTCTAGGCATAAAACCAAATTGATTCTCTGAAATATGAGTATCTTGTCTTAATCTCCGTTCAACAATTCAATGATGATGATGACCATCATTCCATTAATCTTCGTAGAAGATAGATTGCTTCCATGGTTGATCTCCAGGCATAAAACCAAATTGATTATATAAAATATAAGCCTCTTGTCTTAATCTCTGTTCAACAATTCAATGATGATGATGATGTCACCACTTGCCTGTCACCCCTTTATAACTCTATTGAGTCTAGCATTTTATTATGTCGTCACTCTTTGAAAGACACCTCTGTTTCTGCTAATTATAGGGATAACATTGCCTATTGTTTTTCTTTCATCTCTGCTTCCAACGTTGTGGTCAGAGATAGGAATAAAATACTGGGTGCAATAACGGTGGCTTGAACTTGAATAGTGGTGCTCTTGTGGATTAGATTTTCAAAATGTATAAAAAACAATGAAAATGAAGAATACAACAACAACAAAGCCTTTTTCCTACTAGGTGGTGTCAGCTACATGAATCAAATGACGTCATTGTGTCCTATCATAAACCAAGTCTTCAGAAATGTTATTCAAATCTAAATCTTTTTTAATCATTTCACTTATAGTCTTTCTTGGTCTTCCTTTACTTCTAGCTATTGGACTATTCTCCACCTGATCTACGCTTCTTACAGGAGTTTCTAAGGATCTTCTCTTTACATGTCCAAACCACCTAAGACGAGATTCTCCCATCTTTTCCACAATAGGTGCTACCCCTACTTTCTCTCTAATGTATTCATTCCTAATCCTATCTTATTTTGTATGGCCACACATCTAGTGCAACATCCTCATCTCCGCAACACTGATCTTATGTTCATGTTGGCTTTTTACTGCCCAACATTCAGTACCATACAACATCGCGAGCCCTATAGCTGTGCGGTAAAATTTACCCTTAAGCTTGAGAGGCACTTTTCTATCACAAATAACTCCTGAAGCACTCCTCCATTTCATCCATCCAGCTTGAATCCTATGGTTTACATCTCCCTCCATCTCTCCATCATTTTGTGTGATAGATCAAAGATACCTAAACTGTGTGACTTGTGGTATGGTATGATCTCCAATTTTCACTGCTAAACTAGCATTAACATGCCTCTTACTGAACTTACATTTCATATACTCCGTCTTACTCCTACTTAGACTAAAGCCATGATCTTCCAAAGCTCATCTCCATAGCTCTAGCTTCCCATTTGTTTCCTCTCTCGACTCTTCAATTAAGACTATATCATCTACAAAAAGCATGCATTGTGGCACCGGCTCTTGGACATGCGCAGTAAACACATCCAAGACCAAGGTAAAAAGATATGGACTCAAAGTTGACCCTTGGTACAACCCTATAATTATAGGAAAATCTTTTGTGACCCCACCCTGTGTTCTCACACTAATTTTAACTCCATCATACATATCTTAAATTGCTCGAATATAGGCGATACAAACTCTTTTTTTCTTCAAAGTCTTCCACAGGACCTCTCTCGGTACCCTATCGTAGGCTTTTTCTAAATCAATGAAAATCATGTGCAGGTCTTTTTGCTTCCTCCGATACATCTTCATTAATCTTCGTGGAAGATAAATTGTTTCCATGGTTGACCTCCCAAGCATAAAACCGTATTGATTCTCTGAAATATGGGTCTCTTATCTTAATCTCCATTCAATTACTTTTTCTCATAACTTCATGGTATGAATGAGTCTCTTGTCTTAATCTCCATTCAATTACTCTTTCTCATAACTTCATGGTGTGACTGATGAGAAAAAGAAAGTGCTAATTTTGGGATATGGGAAAAGGGGGTCAAAAGAAAGGTGAGTTTATTGGCATCCTCCACTTATTTATTCTTAATGGGTAAAAATTTTTTTCACCAAATTATTGAACTAAAATTTTTACCAAATTATTGAACTATGGAATTGGAAATGCAATAGGTAACATGAATAGACCCATTGCCCACTTTTATTTTACTTACATATTAAAAAATCTTATTCCTATACTTCATATTCCACACTCATGTTTTACACCTCTTTTATGAAAAAAGAAGAGAGGAGAGGAAATCACTTTTTTCCTCTTCGCTCTCTTCCTTTTTCTTATAAAAAGGAAGTGTAGAACAATTATGTAAATTAAGTGTGGAAATAACATTTTTATTAAAAATTTGTACTTGTTTATTATAATATTTGATTGTAGATATAATAAATAATATATAATTTATCATATACTTTATTTTGAATATATTTATAATATTATCTGGCTCAACCACCGATTTAACATGTTAAACCATGACCCATCATCTTTCTCAGTTCATCGGTTAAACTAATTATTAAAACATTGATTTGAAATAAAATAATACTGGTCTGCTAGGATAAGAAAGTGTAATTAGTTGTCTCAAAGAGAGAAGTGCGCAAATGGAAACACCCATAGAAATGAAAACTTCCAACTTAGAATATCATATGCAACTATGCATTCTCAACAATTTATTAATAATTTATTCATTTCATTAAGCTCCAATATTTTGCTCATCAACAACTTGATTTCCTTATAATCTTGTTCCCTTTAATGGTACAAAGGCTGATAATGGCCATTAATCTAACTTCATAGTTTAGATATTCTAACCGGCCAGCAATTTCAACTCTGGCCATAAATTGCAATAAAAAAAATCATAAAGGAAAGCGTTGTTAAAATGTTAATAATTGATGAAAGTCGTTCATAATCCTACCGTACAAGTTCCGGTGAAAGATCATAAAGGCAAGGACTACTAAGGTACTTAAATGTAAGCCACGATCAGCTGTTATTCTACCCCATGACTGGACTATCATCCTCAACGCTGCAACATTTTCTAGGAGCAGCTCGATGGCGTATTTTCAGGTACCCAAACTTTCCTGCACCTGGTGATGAACCCTCAAAAATAAATGGCAAATAACCAGTAGCTTTTTTGTACCTCTGCTGAACCTGAAACCAAAATGCATTAAGGGTTCACACATTAGTATTTCATGACGCCTCATTTACTAAGGCTTTGTTTGAAAGTTCTAGAGAGGAGATGGATGGAAAGGGAAAGAATTAAATGGAAAAGAATTGTGCTTTCCGTGTTTGGATGATTAACAAGTCAAGGATGGGGAAGGGGAAGGGGAAGGGTTATGAATGTAAAATTTTGACATAACACCTTTTACTACTTCAATTGAAAGAGTAAAATACTATATGATCAATAAACTTTTACCATAAAAACAGTCCCAACATCCCCCCTCCCCCACAAAACAAAAACAAAAAAAATTACGGAGGGACAAAATTACATTAAGTACATTTGTAAAGGACCAAAATGATAAACCATGTCTGTGATGGACCAAAATGGAATAAAATAACTGTGAGGGATCAAAATGAAAGTTGATAAATCCGAGGGACCAAAACAGTGTTTTACGCATGATAAACTTTTACCATGAAAACAACACTACTACTCTTCATTACCCAGGGGGAGGAGGGATAAAAAGTGGGGGTTTGAAGGGAAGGAGGGGGAAAATGCTTAACTCCTGCATAAGTTTTTGAACTCCCAAATAAGGGTAATTATTTCCTCCCCATCCATTCCCCTTCTATCACCCTCATCACTGCCAATCAAGACCGACTCTGTCACCAAATTACTATGTATGTATAATAGGGATACATGTAGAACAACAGGAAAAAAGGTCGGGCGATCAAGAAAGATAGAAAACTTGAGATCTTTTAGACCTATAGAGACACATAAAGTTAATATTAAGAAGTAAGAACAACAATAGAAAAATTTAGCCTAAAGCAGGTTATGATAAAATAATTTATTTTTTTCACCTACAATCCAAAAGAGATATGAAGGATTTCTTAATTATAATATGTTAAATTCATAATAAACTAAAAATACCTCAAAAATTTGTTCACTGCTCTTGAGACAGTTCCTACCAATTACACAAACTGTTCCACCAGAACCCCCACCAGTGATCTTGGCTCCGCATAATGTCCCACCTTCAGATTTAGACGCTGCACTATGCTGCAACTCTTGCACTAAGTGTACAAGCCTATCTGTTCCATCAGAGCCAAGTCCACAAGCACTGTAGCTATAGTGGCACTGCAAATTATAGTTAAAAGTCAAAACTATTTTTCCCCTTTTATATTTTGGTTTTCTTCAATTCCAATACCAAAGTTTATATTGAAGCAAGAGGGAACAAAATAACAGCTTGCTAACAAACAAGTAATAAGTCAGTTAAGACTGGATTTGAGCCAATAAAATCAGGCTATTTATTTCCAACAGGACACAGTAATTTCCACAGGCTATTAATTTGCATTTTAACCTAATTAATATTATATGATAGAAATCAAACTATTTTTTAATCTTCTTGTTATGCGCAACAGGTCAAAAGCCAGTGAATGCTCTGTCATGACAAGGCAATTGTTCATAACATGCTAAAATCATAGTTGCAAATACTAAAATTTGGAACCAACATTAAAAAAATGTTCATCTAAAATTGTTATTTCAGTTTCATTATAACTTTTGCAAGAGCAGTATAAAAAATTAGGCCAGTAGACTGATCAACCGAAATTGTACTAGTACCTGATATAGCAATTCTCCTAAGGCTGTAAGTTGATCAGTTGAAGTTGCCGATGTTAGAAGTGCTTTGAAGGTCTGCACACCATATCACGGTGGGGAATTGCTAAATATTATGTATAATAGGAAACACAAAAAATAACTGATGCATATTTACAGGTAAAAGTTACCTTATCTGAAAAGAAATTTGTGTTTAGCAGGTCATTGTCTTAAATAATTTCTATTTTGTTTGGCAAAGTCCTTTGACCTACAAACTACAATAATGATGTGCCATATGTACATGATTGAGTAATAAAATCTTATAGACTGGCTTGACAACATAATGAACTCGGAAAAGATAATATCAAGATAAATTTTCTAAAGTAGCAGATTATCACAGCAGAGTTTTACTAAAACACTAACAGATTTGTGTGTATTGCCCATGGTCAACACAACGCATAATAATTGGGCAAAAGGATGCAACAATTAGAACAATCAATCTGTTCCTCATAACCAATTAAATTCTTGAATGAAGTCCTAACCTTGACTCGGAAATTTTCATAGACAGGATGTACTGTGGGAGCTCTCACTCCATAAGTACGCTTCTGATCAATAATAGTGACAGGATCATTGTGATTTTTGTATTCCTCCAAAAATGTCTCACCAATAATGGATTTGGGAATTGTCTTAGCATAAAGAGCCTCGTACCTGCAAATAAAAACTTATAAAGAAGGAATTCTATATTTACTGCAAGATATAAGGAGGGGTACTGGTACCTAAAAGCGCAAGGTGGGGAAAGAAATTGAACATGTCAAAAAATGTAGAAAATCATAATCCAATTAACAGATTATAAGGCCAATTTATCTTCTTACTCCTAAAAAGTCATTGCCACTCATGATAACCTGTATAATTAAAGAAAAGAAAAGGAGTTTACCTGTGAGGTGACAAATTACATAAGTAATCTAAGGAGGCTTCTTGTTTAAGTAATTCTATATCATCTTGTTCCACTTCATCATAGTTCAATCCAATAGCACGCATCTCAGACAATTCATCAGAAGCTCGGGACTTAATCATCTTCAGACCCATAAAGGTGCCAATTCTAACAGATCCATAGTCTGCACCTCCAACACTGAAATAGATGTCGGTTAAGATAGTCAATGAACATCATGAAGATAGAATAAAGAAGGGAATAGGATGTACTTGAAAGGATAAAAACTGTATATTTTCCTAATCACTTTTGTACATAGTTTCTTACAATATATAGACTTTGGGACTTCCTAAAATATACAACATATGGCAACTAATGATACTCATAATAATTTACAATAATTAAAAAATAAATACACATAAAGGAAACGGAGTTGTTATTGTTAAAGGGTAGTAACAATCAGCATTTCAAGAAGAGTAAATATACCTGCATGAAAGTTATGAAGATCATGAAAAAAGGTCAAAGATGGAAGAACCCTAACATCATTTACAAGTGGAGTACATACTTTATTTAATATAAATAGCACAAGTTGAAAAATAATCAATAAAGATCTATATTAGATCCAAAAATTGTACAAACACAAAATAGACCTAAAATGGATACAAACATGGCAGAAAGTTTACTTTGAAATGATATCGGCAAATTCATGGCAGAGAGAATGCCGCGAACAAATATAAACGAAGGATTTAGAAAATCCAAGAAAACATTAGGGAATAAGAGAGAAAAGAAGAGGGATATACCCAAATTAACATTTTTGTCATCCTGAACTTAGGAAAAACCTATAAACCCATACACTATAACTCATGATCTCCTAGTGAAGCAGACTACAAAATAAGGTTAATAGTTTTAATAAATTCAGCATTTCATTGGTTCTATGATATTCTGTTAATTCCTAAATTTGACGGATATGGGCTATAGCCCATGGGTCCTCTTGGATTTTGTTAATGTTATTAGGCTTTGTCAAGAAGTAATTCTCCTAAAAGCTTTAGCTGTTAATGTTAGGTAAGGTTCACGAACGGCTTTATTATCTCTTAACACACCCCCTCAAACAATAGCCCTTTGGCCTTGAAGCATGGATAATGTACATACCCATCCTTACAATTCAACTTCTATTTAAAAGAATGGACGCTATACGGATCAAACTCCTGACCAGACCACTTGGTCAAATAGGCTCTAATACCATATAAAGAACTAACTCTCCTAAAAGCTTAAGTTGTTAGGTGAAGATTCATGAATGACTTTATTATATCTCTTAACATGCTTTAATTTTAAATTCAGTAGCTTTCAAATTAAAAGGTCTAGGTCTAAAATTGTAGATATTCTAAATTATATTAATTAATTAAATCAATAGAGAACAAGTTTGGAAGGGTTCAGCAGCTACCTTTTTAAATAGTTCATTTGCATTATTTCTAAGCTATGATGCCAACAGAACCCCATGTTTCTTTTCTCTTCCATTTCTGTCAGTTCTAACCCTTAACACACTTATCTAGGATACCAGAAACTTATGCTACTTTTTTCTCCAAAATCCCATCTTATCTTTTTCTTTTGGGGGTACAATGGCAGCAGTGTTTTGAACTTAAGTCTGCAGCAAACTACCCAAACCCCTCACCACTAACCCACTCGTAGTGGCTTAAAATACCATCACATCATTCTTACTCAGTATCCTGAAAAACCAGCAAAATTCTAGCCTTATTAGCACTGGTCAATTATAGTCAAAGAGACCTTGAAAATACCATCCCCTGTACCCTCATAAAACTCATATGGTCAGACCAACGCCTGTTAAAGCCTAATTTTGATTGCTGCCTCCTAATTTCTTGAAATGTGGATTTATTAATTACAGGAAAACCCAAAGTGATGGCCACAAAGCAGAAAGGGATATACGCAGGACAATTTGCAGATAATGAATAGGCCACCAACCTGTGTTTTATTCCAGAATCAATTCCCCAGAACCGGATATGGTTCGGAATTTCTACAAGTCCAACAATCTCTGCAGGCTGCATTGATAACAAGCAGTACGATGATATTGAGTTTAAAGAATAAGAAAGCATTGTTTTTTGTAGCTTGTAATGATGTACACCTGGCAAATCATAGCAAGAAGTTTGTTGGCTTCACCACATGCTGAAGCCATCTGGTCCATGACACCACATGGAGCTCCTACAATGTGATTTTCCACCTAATGAAAATTGTAAGAGAATGAGTGAAGTTTGATTAAGAGGACAATGCATAGTAGAGATAAAATAAACATCATAGGGAATTAATATTGATCAGAATACAGCATAAAGTCCAACCTTCTGGCAGAGCAAGGCCAGATCTCTTGGGCTGATATTTAATCCTGAGTTACAAAGACAAAAATTAACGTAATCAATATTTTCTTGGACCAAAATTGGACCTACTAAGATCAGATAAATAGGGAGAACAGTTTTTTTTTTTTTTTTTTAAAGATAAAATAGAGAGAACAGTTTTTCAAAGTGATCTCCTTTGTTAAACAACTTGGTCTAGCTGAACATTGATTTTTGCTCCATGAGAAGAAACTGTCGGAAACTGTGTGGATCTGTATGCTGATTCTTAGGAGTATTATTTTAGGAATGTATATATTTGGTGTAATTAGGGTGTAATAAATGTAATCTCCTAAATCAAGGAATTACATCCTAGAATTAGGAGATATTCTGTTTCCTGAATTAGTGCTAGGAAGTTTAAGACATTTCCTAAAATAGAGCTAGGACCTTCTGTAAATATACCTCTGTGATTGACTCAATGAATATACAATTAAAACCCTATTTTCTCTTAGATGGTACCAGAGCAGTTCCAGTCAAGGACTGCTCCTGGTTTCCGCTGAATGTCACCCTTCCAAACAGATTGCCCTTCATTGCCGTCGTTTCTTCCCCTTCAGATTGGCCTTCATTTCCGATTGTTTCCTTCTTAGCCGCCAGAGAAGACTTAAACCTAGTTTTTCTTGTCTCTTGAACCTTAACTTGCATTGCGTACAAATCCATCCAGATTCACTACCGTGGCAGATCGATTTGGTGATTTGAAGATGTCAACCGAAGAGGCAAAAGAAATAGGAGATGCTCAATCTCAACAGCCTAGAGAATTGCAGGATATCCACTCTGCATATAGGTTGAATGGGAAGAATTACCTAAAGTGATCCCAACTTGTTCGCACAGTGCTAAAGGGAAAAGGCAAGTTGAGTCACCTAACGGGTATTGGACCTAACAAGGGCAGCCCTAAGTTCGCAGCATGGGATGAAAAAGACTCCATGATCATGGCCTAGTTATGGAATTCGATGATTCTAGAAATTAGTGACACTTTGTAAAAATCAGAGGAAATCCTCTTTGTATTTCCCTTGAATCAGAATAATTACAAGCAGCGGTATATATAGAAGTAAAACTAGTAAAACTAACACTAATCTAGGAGTCTTAATGAGAGGAGTAAAGTCCTCTTCCTAAAAATCAGTAAAAACAAAATAACAGGGATTTTATGTACATGAATCCCGTAAAGAATAAAACAATAAATGGCTACAGCTAGCAGTCCATAACTAGAAGGATTTGCCAATTATGGCTGACCCTGTAAAATAGGAATTGTAATTCCTATTAATTAGGAATCGATATCCAACACACTTGCATGTTCCTCAACACTGCCAAGGAGATTTGGGATGCAGTGGAACAAACCTATTCCAAAGCCAAAGACGCTGCTCAAGTATATGATGTAAAGGTGAAAACAGTAGTGGCAAAGTAAGGGAACAAAACTGTTACTGAATATGCTAACCAATTGAAGTCGTTATGGATGGAGCTAGATCATTATAGAGTGATCAAAACCCAATGTTCGGCTAATGTAGCGGTTCTCAAGGAGTTTATTGAGCAAGACAGAGTCTACGACTTTCTAGTTGGCCTGAATCCTGAGTTTGAGCAGATCAGAATTCAAATTCTGGGGAAACAAGAAATTCCATGTCTCAATGAAGTGGTGGCTATGGTATGAAGTGAAGAGAGCAAAAGAAGTTTAATGGATACCCCAACTATAGAGAGTTCAGCCATGGTGGCTGAACATTTTAAATGAGGTCCAACAAATGTGGAAAAGAAGAAGGATGGATTATGGTGCACCTATTGCAACAAGCCACGCCATACCCGGGAGAAGTGTTGGAGACTACATGGAAAGCCTCCTAGTCGTGAATGGGAAAAAAATAGGGAATCTTCACGGAAGAGTGGATATGCTCACGTTGCTGAATAAAATGAAGAAAACAAACCTGAATCCACCAATCTTAACCAGGAAGAGATAGACAAGATGAGAGCTTTCCTTACCGGCCTAGACAAACCAACAGGTACTTGTACTTTGGCATATTTAGGTAAGCTTCCATTATCATTTGGGTTAAATGTCTCAGAAACATCTTCTGTCCAATTCTGGATACTAGATTCAGGCACCACATACCACATGACACTCTTATCCAAACACTTCTCCACATATTCACCCTCTCCCACCAATAAGAAAATTGCCACAGCCGATGGTACTCTTGTAACCGTAGCTGTCCTAGGTGATATCCAAATAAACTCATCAATAACCTTGAAATATGTTCTTCATGTCCCAAAATTATCCACCAACCTTGTCTCTATGCAAAAACTTACAAAAGAACCAAATCCTGTAATGTAATTTTTAACAGCAGTAATTGTGTATTTTAGGACAAGGATTCGGGGAGGACGATTGGACATGCTAGAGAATGGAATGGCCTTTACTACTTAGAAGAACCAAATCTGTCTACCATGGTCAAAAACAGTCTACCTTATTCCTTCATGTCCGAGTCTATGCTATCCAACAAGGAGAAGATTTTTCTTTATCAGTGTCGATTAGGACATCCTTGTTTTAGGATTGTCAAAGTTTTGTTTCCTTCTCTTTTTACCAAATTAGATGTTGAGAGTTTTCATTGTGAGGTGTGTAAGCTTGCTCAACACAAGTGTGTACCCTTTCCAATAAGTAATAACAGAAGCACATTTCCCTTTTATCTTATTCATTCAGATGTATGGGGTCCTTCTACAGTTCCAAATGTGTCAAGTGTTCGATGGTTTGTGACCTTTATTGATAATTGTACCGGTGTTACTTGGATTTTCTTACTCAAACATAAGTCTGAAGTAAGCACTGTTTTCCTAAATTTCTTCTCTATGGTAAAAAATCAATTTGGTGTGAATATCAAAAGACTTAGATCTGACAATGCCAAAGACTATTTCAATCAGGTTCTTACTCCCTTCTATCAAAAAGAGGGAATAATTCATGAGTCTTCTTGTGTCAAAACACCACAACAAAATGGAATTGCAGAGAGGAAAAATGGGCATCTTCTAAACCA